>JARHVA010002606.1:2177500-2459547 GCA_037957365.1 Torreya grandis
GATGGGAGTTCATCCTTTTGACTTTTGGGAGGGGGAGGACTAGACTATGAATTTGAAGTAGAAGGCGTAGGGATATTTGAGGTACTTACCTTTCTTGCAATCACCGAGTCCTTCAGCTAGAAAGGAAGAGTGGTTCCCTACTTAGCAATTGAAATTGCTGGTTGAGGTCACTCTGACTTTTCTTTATTAGCTTACTGGGCTGACTAGTTCTTGGATTGGGTGAACACAACGTATGATCCCTCATCTGCATTACCTTCACTTCTAGGTTCATCCTGATAATTCAAGAAACCAATGTTGGAGTCGCTAGCTAATTCTTCTTCTCCTTCTATGAATATATTAGCATCATATTCAAGATCAAACTCATGTTGGAAACAGGAATCATGTTCTATTTCTAGATATCCAACTGTTGAGTTAGTTGGAGGCACTTTAAGGGCAAGGTTCCTCTGTGGAGGAGGAAGATGATTTACTTGCCCTTGGTTTCTGGTAGCATTACCTTGGTATGACTGATTTGGGAATGTTCTCCTTGGTACATCTCTATATGAAGGAGTAGAGGACATCCCTTGTGCCATTTGCCTTCTGAGAGCTAGCAACTCATTTGGTAGCTTCTGCATCATTGGATCAGTGGTGGTTGAAGGTGAGTATTTTGAAGATGAAGGTGATTTACCTTTGTTAGGGTCTCTCCTTATCTTTCCTACTAAGATAAGTTCATCTTCTACTTCAGTAGCCAAGTCTTGAGCAGCCTTAAGGTCTATGTCACCAGCACGTCTTAGTAGAAAGCTGACTTCATGTAGCTATGAGTTGATGAAGAATCATTTGAGGTTCTCAAGTGTTGGTTGAGCAATAGCAAGAATTTGATTCCTTAGCTTGTCAAACTTTGCTATGAAATCCCTCATCAGTTCATGAGGTTCCTTTTTCATCTGTGTGAGTTGGGCTAGCAAGGCATGTGCATCTTCTGCAGGCTTGAACTTAGCTTCAAATTTAGCTTTGAGTGTGTCCCAGTCAGTGACTAACCTAGCTTGCAAATGGTAGAACCAGTCTATAGCAACACCTTGTAGTGTTTCCATGAAAATCTTGACTGCCACATCCTCAAATTCCATGCCTATCACACCATAGGCTATGCTGAAGGCTGTAATGTGTTCATCAAGGTGAACTCTCCTATCCCCAAAGAATTTGAGGAAATTCTTTCTTGAGCTGCATGGAAGTTCATGCAGAGGTGGAGTCAAATTGAGTGGGCTAAATGAGTTACCCCAGAGGCCTTGAACTGCCATGATGGGATTATGAAAAAGAGGGATAACAAATTTGGGTGGCATATGTATGGGCAACGCTCTACTGACAATAGAAAAGGAAGCTCTACCTTGGGTTGGTGACTTGGTACAGGTAGGAGGAACACTTGGATCTTTGAACTTAAAGTTGGGGAGGGAACAAATTAGAATTGCCCTTCTATACCAATTCAAAAATAATATCAACAACACCTTGGGCTCTCTGAATTTTGGTATAACGTGGAGTTGCCAGATTGTGAAAAAAAGGGAAAGAACTGGTCTTGCTTCAGCTTGAAGCTTAAGGCTTTAAATTGCATGATCTTCCCCAGTGGAGTCGCCAAAAAGACTATTGGGTGAATATTTTGTTAGTCAATTGTCTGATTGAGCAAAATAGGTCTTATCATCCACAACAAGGGAGATTGGTCAGGCCAGTGTGTAGGTTTACTACATTAGAGGTGGACAAATTTCTCCTCTCATCAAGGGGAGGTTCCCTATGAATATGCAGGAGCTATATACTATATAAATAAGTAGAAAATAATTCTCAGGGGTAGGACAACACCTTCCATCTCTCATTTTTTAGAGATGATGTTCATAAATCAAAGGAAAAATAATGGTGAAATGATAGAAAACACTTCTCTTCTTTCAAAAGTGGTCTACAACAAACAATAGGGATTCTTTCTGGAAAGTAACAGTAATTGTGTGTAGTAACACAACAGGATGAGGTGTAGCACAAAGTCTCCCCCTCAACTACCAAAGAGTGAAATACAAAGGATAATGGGGGCACAAAGTCATCCCAAGATCCTTTAAATAGAAATAGAAAATAAACACACTAAAGACAACTGTGGCATCACAAAGTCTCTCCATAGTCAGCTTCAGGACACCTTCTTGGTTACTTCCACTAATTCTACTTTTTTAATTAAAAGGACAAGAATGCATTCAAGAAATAGACATAAGAAAAATCCCCTAAATAACACAAGTTATTACAGCACAAAGTCTGAAAGTAACCTGCTTTCTCATTCATATAACAAAATATGATTAATAATCTAAGATCAAAGTCTCAATAAATGCCTTTCAATTTTGGTAGAGTTTTGCTTCTGATAAAAAAAAGATCTCCCCTTTACACAGGAGAATATAATATATAGTAGCCAAGAAAGGCTTGGCACTTTGTTCCATGGAATGCCCATGTTGTACTTAATGCATTGAATGCACTTTTAGTTTTATCAAAGAGGGCCATGCTAGAACAAGGTGGCCGCCTTAACTGTGGCGTGTTGATTCATCTCAAATGTTTTCTCTTGGGCATGAGTCATCTAGTCTGTCACTTGATGTCTACTCAGCTATCCACCTTGCCTTTACCCCAAAGGAGACAAATAGGCCATGCCTTCAATGTTTTTAGGCTCAAATATCTACCTAGTGGACTGTTCCACCTACTGGAATAACTACTGCATAGATATTTCCAATCTTCCCCCTTTTTTGCTACAATTTGAGCCCTCGAGCTATCTTTTCCCCTTTCTATTTCTTTTGGTTATTCCTCTTAACAATTCTTCTTTTCACCCTAAAGGTCTTTGAATGCCTTTGAAAGCATTTGGGTCCATGCTTAAGCCTGTAAAGATCAATAGTTATTTCATTGCCACAAATTTGATGTCTTTGGGTCCATCATCATTTGAAAGCCAACGGCTAGTTGATTGCCCTAAATTTGATAGCTGTAGGCTTGTCATCTTCTTCAACAATTCCTTCAACTTTGTTGTTTAATCCTTTTTATTGTGTTTTTTTATTGAGAGTGCTCCATCTTTGACATCTATCATAGTCCACTGCTTTGAAACCTTAACAACTTACAAAAAAGGGGACCCACAACACTTCTTGCCCGAGCAGCTTCAAAAGGGGAATGGGGATAGGTGGCACTTTCCACTGATCTTACATGGTGTGTTCCACTATGAAATAGGTGAGGACACTTGGCAGCACCTGCTTAACATATAGAAGCTTTAGATGCCTTTTTAGAGTCCTACATAAGATGACATGTGGTGGCTTCTATTGATCTTTGGAAACATTATAGAAACATTTGGGACTCACTTGGATTCACACAGATGATGACACTTGGCACACTCTGCTTTCTTTAGCAACTCACTCAAGGCCTACCACAGTCCTTACTCAATAACAAAACAAAAAGGAAGAAATGGTGGATGTTGGCATTTGGCAGCTTTCATTGAGCTTTATAAGGGACACATGGCACATTCCACTACTTTTAGAAAAACATATTAAAACCTTTTTTAATTGCCACTTGGCACCCTCCATGAAACTCTAAGAAAAGCTTATTGAAATAATCTATGAAACTTATAAGAAACTTGAAACATGGATGTTGACACTTAGCACGCTCCACTGAGTTATAATGGGACACAAGGAAGAAACTATAGATGTTGACACTTGGTAGCTTCTGTCGAGCATTACAAGGGACACGTGGCACATTCCCCTACTTTTAAAAATAAATTATAATGTGTCCCGACATATGATACTTGGAAACTTCCACTCGCAGGCTTTTTCCTTTCAAGCACTCCTTTAAACCATTTGATTGAACCTACCGATTGAACCAACTGTTCATTGAACCTTTAAACCATGAAGCAGTTGAACTTGATAAACTTTGACAAAGTGTTTGACTCTTTGAAGCTTGTTGATGATGTTGAAACTTGAACCTATTAAACCCTTAAACCAAAATGGTTCAAGGTTCAATGGTTTAATGGTTTAATGGTTCAATCCTTGCTGAGAAGCTTGCTGATGAACCCTTTTTAGTTGAACCAAGGCGTTGAACCAATCCTAAAAATTCTTAAGTACTAGAAACTTGTTCTTTTGATTGAATTTGCTTGTTAAGCCATTGAAACCTTTAAACCTACTAGTCTCTTTACTTAAAAATATTGAAAAATGAATAATTTGAAAGCTCAGAACAAATTTTGAGAAGAGAAGAGATTATTTTGGTCTATTGAACCAAAATAGTTTATATGTTGTCCCAAAAATGAGTGATATTTTTGGGGACAATAGCTAACTCCAGTTGGGGAACTTCCTTCAATTGAAAACTTGGAATAACTGAGGGGAGTAGAGACCAGAATCTCTAGTGCCTTGAAGTATGCCATTGGGATATAGAGTCATGCTACCTAAAAGAAAGGTTCCCAAAAAAATGAACAACATAAAGTAGAAACAAAGACTATAAAAATATACATATGTATAGGTGAACTTATCTGATACTTCAATAATTGAAGTGCTTTAGATGTTGCCCATTGTGAGGTAGAGAAAAGGGTGTGCCATCTTGATACCTCAATAGGAAACTATTTTCACCATTGAGTTGATGAATAGTAAAAGGGCCCCTCTATAGGGAATCAAACTTTCCATGCATTCCCTTTGGTTCTCTCCTCTTATCCCATAGGAGGACTTGATCTCTAATCTGGAAATCACAGTCTTTTGCTTTCTGGTCGAAGAGCTTCTTCACCATACTTTGATGGGCAGTAATTCAGTCTACCACCATAGTTCTCTACTCATCCAGCTCAGTCAAGCACATGATCCACTTATAAAAGGAACTTTGATATGTCTGATCTTCAATGGCCTTAGCTAATTTCAATGATGGCAATTCCAGGGTGATTGGTATCTCAACATTGAGCCCATAAAGAAGTTGGAAGGGAGACATACCAATTACCCTTTTTGGTGTAATTATATCTACCCACAAAGCATCAACCAATGCTTTATGCTATGTCCTTTGGTTGTCATCCACCAGCTTCTTGATGATAGTCACCAGGTTCTTGTTACTTGATTCAACTTGCCCATTCCCTTGCAAAAAGTAATTAGATGAGTGGTAAAGGGTGATCCCATAGTAAAAATAGAACTGATTAATCTCTTGGAAAGTGAAATAAGCTACATTATTAGTGACAATCTTGGTTGGGACCCCAAACCTAGAAATGATGTTCTCCTTTAAGAAATTACACACTACTTCTGAAGTAACATGTTTGGTTGAGATAGCTTCCACCCACTTGGTGAAGTAGTCTATGGCCGTGAGGACATAATCATGTCTAGCACTAGAAGATGGATTTATAGTACCAATGAAATTGATTCCCCATTGCTGAAATGGCTCTTCTATTATGACTGGCTTGAGAGGCAGAGTGGCTAACTTGGGTCTTCCCACAAATGGTTGGCACAGTTCACATTTTCTTACCCACTTGTACACATCTTGAAAAAGAGTAGGCTAGTAATACCTAGCTCATAGAACTTTATGGGTAGTTATAGGAGCAAGAAAATGTCCTCCACAGGCCAAATTATGAAAGGATTTTAGAAGTTGGCTTTGCTGCTCTTTGTCCACGCAGCGAAGAAACACTCCATCAAGGCTCCTCTTATACAGGCTATTGTCCTAGAAGATGAAATTGGTAGCTTTCAACATGATAGTCCTTCTTTCTTTATAAGAAAGGTGAGTAGGACACTCACCATAAGTAAGGAAATGAGTAATACTTGAATACCACTCATCTGTGGTAGAGACAAAGATGATTGTTGACATGTCTTCCTCTTCTGACTCTTCATGCTCTATTCTTTCTAGCCTATTGTCAAAAATTAATTGGCATAGGCCCTTTCCCCACACCAGCTTGGTTGGTTTAATGGCTAGATCAAACTCTTGGATCTTAGCAATCTAATTGCCTCTTTTGGTTCCAAACTCCTATTGAGTTAGTATGGATTTGACTGTGGTGTTAGGAACTAGTGAAGTAGTGTGTGAGTTTAGGATGTAGAAGTGGAAATGCTTTACAGCCTTCACCACTACATAGGCATGCTTTTCCATGTTTGAGACTTCAACTCATGGGCTTTGAGAGGATAGCTCATGAAAGAAATAAGAGATTCCACACTTTTTTTATTTTGTTGAACTAATATTTTTGAAAGTGTGTGCTCTTAGCATAACTATACATGGTGAAATCTTTGTTATAGTCTGGACAAACCAGAACTAGGGCATGGGCAATGGCAGTCTTGATATCCTCAAGTGCTAACTTGCCTTCTTCAGTCCAGCCAAAGGTGGCTTTTCCCTTCATCATGTTTACAATATGTCTAGTCTTCTCAGCAAACTCAAGGATGAACCTTCATAAGAAATTCACCTTTCTAAAGAAAGAGTGAACAACAATCTTACTCATGGGCAAGGTAAGCTCTTGGATAGACTTAACTCTATCTGGGTCAATCTTTATGCCTCCTTTGGACACAATGTGTCCAATAAGTTTCCTTTCTGTCACTCCAAAAATAGACTTCTTAGGGTTTAAGGAAATGCCATTCTAGTGGCAGTGTTCTAGCACTTATTGCAAGTGGCGTATATGATCCGGGTGATGCTTAGAAAAGATAGTTAAATCATTCAGGTATATTATAATTAACTTACCCATTTCATCCTTGAAAGCAAGGTCTATTTCTCTTTGGAAGGTGGTGCTATCATTTATCAAGCCAAAAGGCATCCTTCTATAGGCAAAGGTGCCCCAAGGTGTGGCGAAGGCAGTCTTATGCTGGTCTGTCTCACCAACTTCAACTTGATTATATCTTGAGAAGTCATCTAGCATTGATAACATCTCTGAACCAGTCACTGTCTAAAGCACTTGATCCATGATGGGTAGAGGATAGTTGTCCTTTAAGGATGACTAATTCAAATTCTTGAAGTCCACACAAAGGTAAATTTTGCCATTCTTCTTCCTTATAGGCACTATGTTTACAATCCATGTAGAATGATGGATTGGGAAAATGATTCTAGCATTCATCATTTTTTATATTTCAGACAGAATAATACCTCATATCTTTGGATTATACTGCCTAAATTTTTGCTTGTAAGGTGCTGAATCACTTTTGAGAGGAATGTCCTGGTGAATTTGATCAAGCTTGAGCGACTTCAAATCATCATAAGAGTATGCTAAGACATCCATGTATTGGCTGAGAAAATTAGTAAACTTGAATCTCTCCTGAGGAATGTGGCATTTTCCAATGTTCACCATCTTGGGGTCATCCTTGGTACCTAGATTTATTTGATCAAACTCTTAGGAGGATCTTGAATCCATTTGATATTATTTGATGAACCTATCATGTTTATCAAATAGCTTCTCAAGGGAAACCAAGCCTTTGGAAATCTTATTTCCTTTAAGTTGCAAGAACTCCTCACTTGCATCTGCATTTGATCCAGGTGTTGGCTTAAGTTGTTGAGGCTCATTACCTTCAAAGTGAAGTTGTTGAAATCTATCCTTTTATTCAAGAAAGGCAATTATTTGATTATAATTTTTAAACACCTGCCATTGACTAGCATTATTAGGTACACTTGGTCAAAATACCAGCTCAATAGTGTACTTATCTCCTTTGAATTTTGGGTGAGGAACTAAGAGAGTTGTTGAGATAGCTAGTGCATCAGCTCTATCATTGAATCCCCTAGGTATGACATAGATGTTGAAAGCATCAAAGATTTCAAGTTAATCCTAGAATAGATTATAGTAGTGGTGCAATCTCTCATTTTTGGTTTGATATAGGTTTCTCACCTAATAAATCACTAATTCAGCATCTCCTTTAGCATGGAGTTTGATGCCTTTGTCTTGAGCAGCCCTCAATCCAAGTAATAGAGATTCATACTCAGCTATGTTATTAGTGTTGCTAAAATTTAACTTTTATGATGAAGAAAAAATATCTCCTTGAAGAGCTATTAACACAATACTAGCTCCTAAACTAGTAGAGGAGCAACTACCATCAAATTCCAGAATCCATACCTCATCAGGCACTATTTTTTTTTTTGGATTCTTCTTTGTTTAGAGAAGGGGATTCTTTTGCACTTACATTATGCTCCACCAATTCTTTTGTTCTTCCAGTTAAAATTATTTCCAAGTTGACACCTTCAAGATCCTTAATAGGTGCTTCATGGACTTCATCTATAGATAGAAAGTAGTTACCCTTGCCTAAAGACTCAAAAAAAATTTGAGCTTCAAGTGCTGATGATTGGGTGACCACATATTTTGCTTCCTTTTTAGGGAGCAATCTTTTCATAATGCCCTTGAATGGAATCCTTGCTTTAGATAGGTCCATTCTCAATTCACCTCCAATGTCCTTATAGAAATTTTTCCCAAGATGGATGCCATATGATGCTAGAACGTCAGCAACCAAGACAGTCATCTTAATTCTCTTGTCTAGGAATGTTGAAAATGCAAATTGGGTGTCCTTGATTTATCCTAGTAGAGGTACTTATTTGTTTTCCATGGAGAAACATCTACCAAATGTTTTGGTTAGTGTGAGATCAAGATATTCTACCACTTTGGTAGGCATGACATTGTCTGAAGCTCTAGAATCAATGATGTAATTGCTCAGTTTGTGATCGTTTATCAATAGGGAAACATAGAAAGGCTCTATTTTCCTAGGGGAAATAGGAGGAGTAATGACAAGGTTGTTTAGGATAGACATGTTCCTTTGGGGATCATGAGTCACCTTCTTAGCATCTTCTCTTGTAGGGATGGTTTGGTTTTTTACACATTGAACCAACTTGTCCAATTGCTCAGGATTGGACTCTAGAAATTCAAATTTAGACATTTGAATTTTGATTTTATTTATATGGTCAATTATGTCAAATTTTTGAAATGAACCAGTTATAGAGGATGGGAGTTCATCCTTTTGATTTTTGGGAGGGGGAGGACTAGACTATAAATTTGAAGTAGAAGGAATAGGGATATTTGAGGTACTTACCTTTCTTGCAATCACTGAGTCCTTTAGCTAGAATGGAAGAGTGGTTCCCTACTTAGCAATTGAAATTGCTAGTTGAGGTCACTTTGACTTTTCTTTATTAGCTTACTGGGCTGACTAGTTCTTGGACCAGGTGAACACAACGTATGATCCCTCAGCTGCATTACCTTCACTTCTAGGTTCATCCTGATAATTCAAGAAACCAATGTTGGAGTCACTAGCTAATTCTTCTTCTCCTTCTATGAATATATTAGCATCATCTTCAAGATCAAACTCAGGTTGGAAAGAGGAATCATGTTCTGTTTCTAGATATCCAACTGTTGAGTTAGTTGGAGGCACTTTAAGGGCAAGGTTCCTTTATGAAGGAGGAAGATGATTTGCTTGCCCTTGGTTTCTAGTAGCATTACCTTGGTATGACTAATTTGGGAATGTTCTCCTTGGTACATCTCTATATGAAGGATCAGAGGACATCCCTTGTGCCGTTTGCCTTCTAAGAGCCAGCAACTCATTTGGTAGCTTCTGCATCATTAGATCAGTGGTGGTTAAAGGTGAGTATTTTGAAGATGAAGATGATTTACCTTTTTTAGGGTCTCTCCTTATCTTTCCTACTAAGATAAGGTCATCTTCTACTTCAGTAGCCAAGTCTTGAGTAGCCTTAAGGTCTATGTGGCTAGCATGTCTTAGTAGAAAGCTGACTTTATGCAGCTATGAGTTGATGAAGAATCATTTGAGGTTCTCAAGTGTTGGTTGAGCAATAGCAAGAATTTGATTCCTCAGCTTGTCAAACTTTGCTATGAAATCCCTCATCAGTTCATGAGGTTCCTTCTTCATCTGTGTGAGTTGGGCCAGCAAGGCATGTGCATCTTTTGTAGGCTTGAACTTAGCTTCAAATTTAGCTTTGAGTGTGTCCCAGTCAGTGACTAACCTAGCTTGCAAATGGTAGAACCAGTCTATAGCAACACCTTGTAGTGTTTCCCTAAAAATCCTAACTGCCACATCCTCAAATTCCATGCCTATCACACCATAGGCTATGCTAAAGGCTGTAATGTGTTCATCAGGGTGAACTCTCCTATCCCCAAAGAATTTGGGAAAATTCTTTCTTGAGCTGTGTGGAAGTTCATGCAGAGGTGGAGTCAAATTGAGTGGGCTAAATGAGTTACCCCAGAGGCCTTGAACTGCCATGATGGGATTATGAAAAAGAGGGATAAAAAATCTGGGTGGCATATGTATGGGCAACGCTCTACTGACAATAGAAAAGGAAGCTCTACCTTGGGTTGGTGACTTGGTATAGGTAGGAGGAACACTCTTGGATCTTTGAACTTGAAGTTGGGGAGGGAACAAATTAGAATTGCCCTTCTATACCAATTCAAAAATAAGATCAACAACACCTTGGGCTCTCTGACTTTTGGTATAACGTGGAGTTGCCAGATTGTGAAAAAAAGGGAAAGAACTGGTCTTGCTTCAGCTTGAAGCTTAAGGCTTCAAATTACATGCTCTTCCCCAGTGGAGTCGCCAAAAAGACTATTGGGTGAATATTTTGTTAGTCAATTGTCTGATTGAGCAAAATAGGTCTTATCATCCACAACAAGGGAGATTGGTCAGCCCAGTGTGTAGGTTTACTACATTAGAGGTGGAAAAATTTCTCCTCTCATCAAGTGGAGGTTCCCTATGAATATGCAAGAGTTATATACTATATAAATAAGTAGAAAATAATTCTCAGGGGTAGGACAACACCTTCCATCTGTCTTTTTTTAGAGATGATGTTCATAAATCAAAGGAAAAATAATGGTGAAATGATAGAAGACACTTCTCTTCTTTCAAAAGTGGTCTACAACAAACAATAGGGATTCTTTCTGGAAAGTAACAGTAACTATGCGTAGTAACACAGCAGGATGAGGTGTAGCACAAAGTCTCCCCCTCAATTACCAAAGAGTGAAGTACAAAGGATAATGGGGGCACAAAGTCATCCTAGGATCTTTTAAACAAAAACAAAAAATAAACATACTAAAGACAACTGTGGCAGCACAAAGTCTCTCCACAATCAGCTTCTAGACACCTTCCTAGTTACTTCCACTAATTCTACTTATTTAATTAAATGGACAAGAATGCATTCAAAAAATAGACATAAGAACAATCCCCTAAATAACATAAGTTATTATAGCACAAAGTCTAAAAGTAACCTTACTTTTTCATTCATATAAAAAAATATGATTAACAATCTGAGCTCAAAGTCTTAGTAAATGCTTTTTAATTTAGGCAAAATTTCACTTCTGATAACAAAAAAAAGATCTCCTATTTACACAAGAGGATATAATATATAGTAGCCAAGAAAGGCTTAGCACTTTGTTCCATGGAATGGCCCATGTTGCACTCAATGCATTGAATGCACTTTTAGTTTTGTCAAAGAAGGCCATGCTAGAACAAGGTGGCTACCTTAACTATGGCATGTTGATTCATCTCAAATGTCTTCTCCTGGGCTTGAGTCATCTAGTCTGTCACCTAATGTCTATGTAGCTATCCACCTCACCTTTACCCCAAAGGAGACAAATAATCCACACCTTCAATGTTTTTAGGCTCAAATATCTACTTGGTAGATTGTTCCACCTACTGGAATAACTACTACGTAGATTTTTCTAGTCTTCCCCCTTTCCTGCTATAATTTAAGCCCTCGAGCTATCTTTTCCTTTTTTTTGGTTCTTTTGGTTCTTCCTCTTGGTAGTTATTCCTTTTGCCCTAAAGGTATTTGAATGCCTTTTAAATAATTCAAGTCCGTGCTTAACCCTATAAAGATCAATAGTTATTTCATTGCCACAAATTTGACGTCTTTGGGTCCGTCATCATTTGAAATCTAACAGTTAGTTGGTTGCCCTGAATTTGATGGCTGCAAGCCTGTCATCTTCTTTAGAAATTCCTTTGGATTTTTTGTTTGATCCTTTTTACTATGTTTTTGTACTGAGAGTGATCCATCTTTGACATCTATCACAGTCCGCTGCTTTGAAACCTCAACAACTTACAAAAAATGGGACCCATAACACTTCTTACCCAAGCAGCTTCAAAAGGGGAATGGGTATAGGTGGCACTTTCCATTGATCTTACATGGTGTGTTCCATTGTGAAATAGGTGAGGACACTTGGAAGCACCTGCTTAACTTATAGAAGCTTTAGATACCTTTTGAAAGTCTTACAGAAGATGACATGTGGCAACTTCTATTGAGCTTTAGAAACATTTGGGACTCATTTGGATTCACATGGACAATGACACTTGGCGTACTCCACTTTCTTTAGTAACTCCCTTAGGGCCCACCACAATCCTTACTCAATAACAAAACAAAAAATAAGAAATGGTGGATGTTGACATTTGGTGGCTTTCATCGAGCTTTACAAGGGACACATAACACATTCTGCTACTTTTTAAAAAAACATATTAAAACCTTCTACAGTTGCCACTTGGCACCCTCCATATAACTCTAAGAAAATCTTATTTAAAGAAGCTTTGAAACTTATAAGAAACTTTAAATTTGGATGTTGACACTTGGTGCACTCTGCTGAGTTATAATGGGGCATGAGGAAGAAATTGTAGATGTTGACACTAGGCAGCTTCTGCCAAGATTTACAAGGGACACGTGTCACATTTCACTACTTTTAGAAATAAATTATAATGTGTCCTAGAATATGAAACTTGGTAGCTTCCACTCTCAAGCTTTTTCTTTTCGAGCACTCCTTTGAACCATTTGATTGAATCTACCGATTGAACCAACCGCTTGTTGAACCTTTGAACCATTGAACCGTGAAGCGATTAAACTTGATGAACTTTGACAAAGCGCTTGACTCTTTGAAGCTTGCTGATGACATTGAACCTTGAACCCATTGAGCCCTTGATCCAAAATGGTTCAAGGTTCAATGGTTCAATCCTTGCTTAGAAGCTTGTCGATGAACCCTTTTTGGTTGAACCAAGGTGTTGAACCAATCCTAAAAATGCCTAAGTGCTAAAAACTTGTTATTTTGATTGAACTCACCTGTTAAATCCATTGAACCCTTTGAACCTACTAGTCCCTTTACTAAAAAAGCTTGAAAAATGAGGAATTTGAAAGCTCAGAACAAATTTTGAGAAGGGAAGAGATTATTTTGGTATGTTGAACCAAAATATTTCATATGTTGTCCCAAAAATGAGTGATATTTTTGCGGACAACAAAATGTAAAGCACAATTATGTTATTTCCATTAATAGATACATGATATTAGTGTGTGTGTGTGTACATACATACATACATACATACATACATACATATATATATATATATATATATATATATATATATATATATATATATATATTTGTATGTATGTATACATATAGATAAAATCTAAAACATGTGTTTTATAAATTTTTAGTTAGTTACAATAAGAAAATGGGAGGTAGATTGGACTGTATGTGGTCTCTTTATGCCAAAATTTTTGACACATTATTATCCTTTGACCCTAACTTAAACCTACATACATTTAAGATTACATATTTTAATGAAAAAATCAAACCAAACCAAACATTTGATTACTTTAATTATAATTTTAAATAATAACTTAATTATTTCTCATTTGTATGAATAAGCAGTGTGGTGTGCATATATCTCATTATGGGAACATTTAAAAATTGAGTGACCCATTTTATAGGAATGAAATTCATGATGAGTTCCTAGAGTTTGTATGAATATAATGAATGTAATGTATGCCCCTCTTTGATTTTTTGGATGAACCTATTAATACCATGTCTCAAAAAAAAGGAATTGCACTCATTATGTGTAGATAAATATATAAAACCAATTATTTCCAATATAAAAAGATATAATATTAGAAGTGTATATGTTAGGAATAATTTTACCAATGTTTACTTATGATATAATCAATATAAATGCAAGAGCAATGCACTCAACATGGGAAAAATATAAGTAATGTAAGATTAAAGAGATGTCCCATGTGAGCACAAGATGTAAGCAATGCAACATTGACATTAAAAGATATATAAATTTAAAGCACAATTATGTTCTTTCCATTAATAGATACATGATAGGAATTTTATGGTGGGTTTCTTCATGAAGTTCATAACCATCAACCATGAGAGAAGTTTTTCATACCATGGCATTCATCAAACACATAAGTCCATCATGGCATTCTATGATAACATAGAAAAATAAATCCATACATAAATGACATGACTATTGGATCATAATATTTTATATTAAGGGTAAATTTGGTTTTTTATAACTAGGGACCTGATCCTATATAAGAAACAAGCAAACTAGGCCCAAAGGCCAAGATAAACACTAGTATTTTCTAAATATGAACAAAAAATAAGATCAAATAAAAATTAACTAGAGAATAACCCAAGAACAAATAGAAAACAACTAAGTACCATGGCCTCCTAAAGCCTCTTCCCAACTTATAATAGTTATTTTTAGGTCCAAGTCCATCTATTGAAACATTTGGGGAGATAATCCAATGTCTTTATCACACTCACTGCACCTTTGAACTTGTGAGGATGAGGGCCCAACTCCTATCTACATACTTCTCAATAGAGTTTTGAGGGTCTCAAGACTAGTAATACTATCCTTCACTGACACCTTACTAACCTTCATAAGAGCTTTAAAATTCTCCTTAAGTCCTACATTTTCCCATTCTAAGCTTGAAAGCCTATCCCTTAACCTCTTCAACTAGTCTATCATCTCTTTTTTCTCATCCACGTGATTTTTCTAGGATACCAGAGTAGTAAGAGACTCCATCTACTCTTTTTGAGTGGTGAGTTCATGGATAAACCACCTAAGCATAGTTTTTAGAGATGTAATTCCTCCTCTATACCATCAACTTTACTCTACCCAATAATGAACTCGAACACTCTATCTAACTCTACATTTAACCCTTTTTCCTAGATGGAAGACCTGTGAGTGAGATTATCATCTTCTTCCCCATTGTTATTTGAGTGTTCAAAACCAACTGTAATTTTCCTTTTCTTTTTGGACTATGATCATCCAATCCCATCTTGTAATCTAAGTAATATATATACATGAGTATTATGTTCAGAGATATCATATATAACTATGTTTATTATATTAATGAGAATCATATTTGAAATCTATAATTTTTATATGCATCACATGTGTTATATATCTTTAGGCTTAAGAAGACATATTTAATCAAAATATACATATACTTTCTATATATGTTAATGTAGCTAGGAACAACAAACTAGGAATTCATTGTTTGACATCATTTTTTTCATGTTAACATCTGGTGTCTGAGCCCAGGTTTCAAATGAAACTAATAAATAGGGATAAGTACATATTGGATCCATTTAAACCATCACTAAGGGAGATAAAATATTATTGGAAGATGAAAATAAAACAAATCATTCAATAAAAATTGAAAATAATAAAAACTACAGTTTATTAGGTAGAAGATGAATTTTATAGACCAAAAGATGAACAATTTTGGGTAACATTTTTAGATTTATTGTGGCCCTCGATATTAAGGCTATCCAAAGGAATATAACAATATTTATTATAAATAAAAAAACCAATTAACTAGATAGTAGACAAATTATAAAAACTACAAGAGATAGATGAACCATGGACATGCACGATAGACTATTGGTTTGAGACAACATTGAACTAATTTATCATACCTTTGGTAATATCTAGTTGTACAAGCTTTAATTCAAAGAAATAAAAATTTAGAGAAACACCATGAGGCATATTTATTGAAAAAATTCAACTTTACTTTGCATATTATTGGTTGAAGGCAAATTAATAAAAGTCACTAGATAGTACATGTATGGGACATGCACCTAGGGGATAATTAAAGGTAAAATAGGTGTATCCCAAAAAGAGGATTCAAACAAAGATGACTATTAAAAAATAAGATGTGATGGTAGGGGGGATAAATACAAGAACAAATAATAATTTAAAAAAAAAATAGAAACAAAGATTAGTGATAAGAAATAAATTAGATAAGATAAGAGAAAGTATAGGAAATAAATAAAGGGGTAGAAGATGATTAAAAAGAGGAAGAAGGAAATTAAAAATAGAAAGTATGGAAAGAATAATACTAAAAAAGTAGGTAAAGTTAAAAATTAAAATTAAGACATACAAATTAGTAGTAATGGGAAAGGTATAATAACAAATGAAGTTAGAAGTTGAGAAGAAATAAATCGAAGAAAAAATAGAAAAATAAAATGTGGAAAGAGAAGAAAGAATAATATAAAGAAATAAGGCAACTTCAACATTATGTGAGGTTGTTATGGATCAAGTGAAAGAAATAGTATAAGTAGAAGAAAGAGAAAAAGAAGAATCAAAGATCACACAAAATTTATAATTATCATTAGTGATACCTAAACCAACTATGGGGATGGTAGGAAGATGGGAAATAGACAAAAAAAAATGGATGAAAAAGGCCACATGGAACTTGAAAAATTAACATAACAAATAACTAAATTCCTCAAATCTATGATAAAAGCATTATATAAATGATATAGAAGATAATATTTGGAAGCAAAAGGCCAAATAATATATTTACCAAATATAAAAAGATTAGGTTAGACACATGAAAAAGAAGAAAATATAGAACAAGAAGGGAGTAGTAGGAAGATCTAGAAAAAATAGTATAAAATATGATAATAAAATTAATAAGAGACAATTAGTGGAAACAAGAATAGAAAAAGGAAATAGGTGAATAGGCAAAATAGATGAACAAGAAGAAAAAATATTAGTTGAGGTTAATGAGGAAGAAGATGAAAGTAGTGAATAAATTGATATCAAATGATGCGATCTCCCAATATAAAAAATAATGTTTGATGAAATGAACCCCTTGAATAAACCATCATCCCTTGTTTCACTTCAAAAGATAAAGGATACACCACTCAAAGAAAAGATAGATATAAGAGAAGAATTACAAAATAGTTACACAAAACATAAAAGTGAGGAGTCAATAGCATGAGAGTTTCAATAAGTACCAGGTAAAAAATACTTTGAAATATAATTACAGAGAGATAAAGAAATAAATAAAATCATATAAAAACAATAATATCTAACAAAAAAGGAAAAAGATAAGAAAACAAAAAATAGTAGGCCATAAAGTTGCAAAACAATAACCATCCATCAGTAGATGGTAAATCAAATCTCAAGAAAAACAAAATGGCCCAAAAAACTAAACTATTATTTTTTTAAAAAGACACCAAAGATGTCAATGCGAATCTCTTTGCATTAGATGCATATTGGAGAATTAAAAATATAACAAATGATCATGTTAAGTTATTTGATTTTTTGGGAACACTAAAATATGAGACACTAAAATTGTACATGAAAATCATCCCTACACATAGTAAGTCATAAAGGAAGCATTCAAGAGTGATTTTCACTACTTGGATATCCCCATATAAAGTGTTAGTAAAATGAGGGAACTCATTTGTGGAGACAAAGAATCAATAAAATAATTCAAAAAATGGTTCAAAGAGGTAGCAAGAAAGCTGATAGAACCTCTAATATAAAAACAAAAAATAGAGCAGTTTATATCTAGTCTATTACCACATCTAAGAGATGCATAGATGGAAAATAATTCAAAACATTAATTAAATCACTAGAGATGGATGATAATTAAGAAGCACAGACTTGGAGAAGGTAAAAAGTTATAATTCAATTGAAACCTGAAACAAAAATGAAACCTAAGAAAAATGCATCATCATCCAATTCAATTGTAATACCCACGATATGGTACACACTATATTGTGAATAAATAAATAGTAAAATTAAATTCTCATATGTTGATAAAGTTAGGAGAGCATCAATAACACAAGCTCAACCAATTAGAATGATGCCACCAATTCAACACCCAATCATAAATATAAATTATACTATGAAATTTGAAGGCTTTATGATTAGCATCCTCAACATATGTACCTCTCATGAAAATAGATATACCAAAAAATAAACTAATATATTGTACAATGTGCAGGTCATTTGGCCATTATCAATAAGTCTATCCTGAAGTGGATGCACTTGAGGAACTAATAGAGGGAAATATAAAATGATTAGTAATAGCCACTAAAATAAAAATAGTTAATCTTTTAGATATGACAACCAATCCTAACTCTACATAACATGTTAAAACACAATATTAGCCACCATTTGGCACCTCCTCAAATAACCAACCCCCTAGAGAATTTTTTTTAACACTTATTAAGGATGATATCAAGGGAATAACTACAATCCAAGATATCTCAAAGGGTACTATAGAGGATACCACGAGAGTTACCAAGGCAATAACTACAATCCCATATTCTCTAGAGTCTATCAAGGCAATAAATATAATCTGGGATACCACAGAGGATATAAAGGAGGATACCAAGTAAATAACTACCAAGGTAAAGTTATAGGATACCAAGGGCATTGTTTAAATAGCTTTCAAAGATATCATGTCTATCAAGGAGAAAAACGTGGAAATTACCGAGGACCAATTAGTTTAGACTAAAAACCCCCCACCTATTATAAGTGTGGAAAGAAGGGACACATAGAATGTAGCTATAATAAACATGAATAAATAAAATGTGTATTTTTCCATGAATGAGGTACACATGATGTGTATCAATGTCTAAAATTCATACAAGGAACAAAATTATAGGGTATTAATGAAGATAACAAAGGTGCCCAACATTTTAAAATAATCACATAAGAAATTAATTATGAAGAGAAATAAAAAGACCAACATGAAACCTCTCACCATGATAGGATGATGTCAAAAAAAATCAAAGCAAAAGAAGAAGTAGAGGATTGTAGAACTTATAAAACTACAAAAGTAAGTTCTCTCAAACCCATAGATAATGGCAGACCTATGGTAATCACCTGAAGTAGAGAAATAAAAAGAATAGCTTATCCTCATTAGGGGGACATCTCAAGTGATGATAGTGACAATGAAAAATATCCCAATCCAAAATTCAATGACAAAATATTATATTTTAGTAAAAATATAATTGAAAAATCATAGCAAAAATAAGAAGAAAAATACTACTATTTTTAATAATAAGAAATGAGAGGATTGGAAAAACTAACCCAAGTGATAAATAACCAATCTCTACTAAACAAACTCTAGTAAATTTGTAAATACTAGAATAAGCAAGAATATACACACTATATGCAATGGATTGAGAATAATAAAATAAAATATAAAAATGTATTCCAAACAAAAATAGCATGGAATAATTATGAATGTACATGGATGTAAAGGTAGAAGTTCGTAGTTTCACAAGAGCACTGTTGGATTTAGGGGTAGATTAAATGTAATGTTGAAAACAACATTGGAAGTGTTAGGCAGGCCTAGTTTAGAACCAATAAATTATGTTATTTTAATGGTGGATGGAATTCCAAAATCACCATTAGAATTCTTAAGGGTAGTATAGTTTTTATGGATATCTAAAACCATTGATTTTGAGGTCATGCAATGTTCCTCCAAAAATCCATCATACTCTATCCTATTAGCTCTAAGTTAGTTTGTGGATTGTAATTGTATTTTTAATAATAAAGATGGAAAAATCATATTTGAATGGAATGGAATCATGGAACATGTTCCATTATAATCTTTCTTAAGTTCCACCTAGACAAAGGTGATATGGGAAAACCAAGACACTAAGGATGATTTTAATGACTTAAAAGGAATATATGAAATAAAAAAAGTTACACATTTTGATAGATATTTTGAACCAAATGATGAGGGAGAAATCAAACTAGAACATGAGGAATTATAGTCAAATATAGAGGACATTGAATCATGGTATGACACCCTAGAAACATAAGTCCATAAATTATTATACCTAAAAATAATTATGTAGAAACAACATCATACCACAGATCAAGAAGATAAAAAATAAAATTATTGTTTTGCAGAAGAAGATGAATCTAAATATTATTTTATGGTTGATGATGAATAATATGAATTTCATTATTATGCTAAATCTTGTGAAGATGATGCAGATAAAAGCTATAATAATACATAATACATAAATACTCAGGATACCACAACAAAATGAATCATTCCCATAATAAAAGAATAATAATGTAAACTAAAACTAAGTGAAAAAAAATAGAACTAGTAAAAACACAAATTAAAAGAGCATTTTGGTTTTGGAAACGAGCATCCCATAAAAACCTCCCCAAATTCTCAGGAACAAGTGACCTGAAAGCATATTTAGCATAGATTGAGACATTTTTTCCAAATGAATGGGCATGAATCCATGATTTCAATGATACATTGATAATAAAAGTCATGAGATGGTGGGGTAGCCACAAAAATCACATTAAGACATGGACCACTCTCATAGTTCTCATAGAAGTATAATATATTTTAATAAGTTACATTCTGAAATATTAAAGTTTTATACCATGAACTAGGGATAATTAATTCTATTATATAATATATTGGATAGGGTACCCCACACCAACATAATATCTGGTGTGAAGCATACAAGACAAAATTTTATGAATAAAACCCTCAAGTATGGATACAATCAATTTACTAGACACTAGGGAATATACTAAGGGCTTGGTATATCCACCAAGACACACGAGGGGAAACTAACTCACCTAATATTTTTGTATAACATTTAATTTTTGGGATCCTACCCATAGATTTTGTCACACCCTTAAATAGATATGAAATTTTATAATGTCCCCAGATGATTATTCAATATGGAAATGTGGGAAAAAACCACAATAAAAACTAAAGAAAATTAGAAGGTAACAAGCATATTATACAAATTATATCAATCTACAAAAGAAATGAAAGAATATCAAAGGTCAATAATATTCTATACATGGTGTACCAAACCATACCAATGAGATGTTTCAAAATAAATAAATAGAATCTAGAAAATAAAATGGTCAAAAAAATGTTCATTACAATGTCTAGGAGGGACAAAGAGGACTAGTTGAAATAAATGTAGACAAAACATAACACTTCTACCAGCCATAAAAAAAACATCACTCAAGAAGGAGAATCTAAATTTACAAAAATAGGTCAATATTGGGATGATTCTATTTTTTTAAGGTTAGTTGAATTACTAAAATAATATAAAGATATATTCCTTAAAAAATTTATAGAACTCTGTAGCATAAATTTGGAAATAGGCACTATGAAAATCCAACTAAAACCAAATAGAAAATCTATCAAGAAGAGACCATACCAATTAAATCCAAACATGAAAATAAAATTCAAAATTGAAATATAAAAAAATATAGCCATAAAAATCATTAAACTAGTGGAAGACACTGAAATGGTCATTCCAATGGTAGTCCAAAACAAGAAAATTGGTGAGATCACAATTTGTGTAGATTATCATGAGTTGAATAATGCATGAATTCATGATCTATTCCCCACACCATTTATATAATAAGTCCTAGAGAACATCATAGGATATGAAGCATATTATTTTATAGATTAATTTTTTAGATACCATCATGTCTAGATAAATGAATAAGATAGACATAAAATAACATTTTCCATAGAATGGGGCTCTTTTATGTATGTAGGTATGCCATTCAATTTATAGAATGCACCTGTAGTGTTTAGTTAGATTATGATAGATACATTCAAATATTTTGTCCATGACTTCCTTGATGTATATCTATATTACTTGATAGTTTACAAACTTCTCTAAGATCACATACAATCACTTTAGCTAATGTTTGAAAAATGTCACATATTATAGATTGTGCTAAACCTAAAGAAATGCATATTTATTACCCATTTAGAACATTGTTAAGGCATATAATGTTTAAATAAGTCCTCATGATTGATCCACTAAAAACTATAATAATAGTAAATTTTCCACTTCCAAAGATGCAAAAAGATGTTTTCACTTTACTAGGGTACACATAATACCACAAAAAATTCATTTGAAGATATGTTGTAATAATTTCATCCATTGAGTAATTACTAAATAAAAATACTAATAGAATCATATATTGGAATAAGGATTACTAAAAGTCTTTTGAGACACTCAAAACAACGATATTGAATGCACCAATATTTATATTTCCTTATAGGAAAATTTCATTCCATGTACATGTAGAGGCTTCTAGAATAGCCATAGGCACGGTATTAGCACAACCACAAGATAATATGGATCATACAATTTTTTTTTCAAGCCACAAACTTTATAAAGCTAATTAGAATTGTTCTACTATATAACATGAAGTATTAGCAATGATATTCAATCTTCAAAAATTCTAGCACTACTTGCTTACTAGTCCATTTGTATTCTACATAGATCATGAACCATTGAATAGACCAGTATTTAAATGTCATGTATGTAGATGGATAATGTTATTCCAAGAATTTAAATTCACCATCATAATAAAACTAGGAAAATTAAAAAACAAACCAAATTACTTATCTTGGATTGACAATGACAAAGATAAAGGGGCATCAATTATGAATTTATGGGTGCTCACTTATTCCATTAGAAATAGTTCCAAAATACATGGAGATAATAACATAATTTTTAGAAATGAGTGAATTTTTAGAGAACTATTCAAGAATGGAAAAAAATATATTAATAATTTAGGTATTTCCTTTTACACTCATAGAAGGAGAAATATACAAAAAGGTAGATATGAAATACTAATAAGAGTATTAATCAAACATAAATGAGAAAGCATACTATAAGGGGATCATGAAATTATTATTTGTGGACACAATGGTATAAAATGAACCATTAATAAAACAATGATGGTAGGATTATGGTTGCCCACAATATTCAAAGATGAACATATTTATGCATGCAAATGTGATATCTTTCAATGAGTGGGAAAATCAAATGCATGGGATGAGATGCCATTGAGACATGTTATTGTACTATTGCCCTTTGATAAATGGGATATTTATTTCATTGGCCCAATTAAGCTTATAGTAAGATAATCTAAAGCCATATTTGTCATTACATGGATGAAAAACTTAACAATATGGGTGGAGGCCATACCCACTAAAGACCCTACTTCTAAAACAACCAAGAAATTCCTCTATGAACATATCATTATGTGGTTTGGCTACCCATTGAGTATTATGAGTGACCAACACAAACAATTAATTGATGCCAAAATTATAGAGCTACTCAAACACTTTCTTATTAATCATAATGAAATCATCCCATATCATCCAAAAGCTAATGGGGCAATTGAAGTGTTTAATAAAGTCTTTAAAAAATTACTCACAAAAACATGTAATCTTAATGTTGTGGATTAGGACCTAAAGATACTTGTGGTATTATTATAGCTTAGAATTTCACCCTTGTGAGAGAGTTCTTTAGGATCTCTCACTTCCAACTACAAGCATGGGGACAACTTTAGGATGTGGGTATCCTATGGTGAGGTTGAACCTCTAGGATTTTTAATGAGGCTAGTTCCTCAAGTGCTTCACTTTAGCTCCTTGATTCCTAGACTAAAATCTACTAATGGCTAAGGAGAATGGATATGAGGATTACTTGAAAATAAATCTAAGCTAAGGGAGGTGATGCACCAAAATTAAGTGATCCACTTGGTTTGGGGAATGCCACTAATTTAGCATAATATAAGTTTGCTTACACAACCTCTTAACTAGCTAACTTACATAAATATTTCATAAACTAGGCTCACTGAACCATATGTGAATCAAAGTGGGATTTATAAATCCACATTAAGTTTCCATTAATGGCATAAAAGCTTAAGTTTAGACCTACAACTAACTATAAAACACCTAAAACTAAGAAATAAAGGACAATAAGATTGGAAGGATGCTTCTTCACAATGTTATTGTGCACAAGCTAACTCAACATAATTTTTAGACAAAGAGATAGGTAAAATAATTTTTATTGCTTAAAAGGTCTATTACATAGTGATTTCCATAGAGTGATTCTATCACTAGTACAGGGATGATTTTCTTGGCTCCAATGCCTCTATTTATATAGAAAAATGGGGAAAGAGAAGGGGAAGAAAGAAGAAGTCACTAATGGTTGGAACTTTGATGTTTTCCTTCCTTGTTATCCTTAAATGTGTAACTCAAGATCACTAAAAATTCCTCTTGAGCCCCTCCTATCTTTATGTTTTTCTTTGGTGCATTTGAGAATTCATGTTGTGAGTATCTAGAATGTCTCTTCTTGGCATGACACATTTAATCTTTGTATTTAAATGGCATGGTGTCTTTCAATTTTATGTGTCCTTTTTGAAGAATGATACAGGTCTCCATGTGTTTCAACCATGTTGTATTTAAGTGTCAAATGGTAATTATGGGGAGTGAACTATGGAAAATGAGAGCCTTTATAATTCTAGCTATTAGCTGCATGGACTCCTCTTACTCATTGGTCATCCTTGTGCCACTTATGCTTTACTCATTGGTCCTTTTTGCTCTAGCTTATGCCATATGGTAGCCTTTCATTCATTACACCATGATTCTCATATTTTTGGACCAAGATTAAGTCAAGCACTTGAATAATCCCAATTTACTCTATGTAGAGTAATTTGGGTTCTTTGATCTCTCTAACTTTGGACTTTCCTAGATCCTTTACTTATAAATATTTTTAAGTACTTGGAGAAACCCAATTTACTCTATGCAAAGTAATTCAGGTTTTCCAATATTACTTACTTCAAACTTGTCCATCTTGAATTCTTCTTTATTCTATGATCTTCTATTTGTCTCGAGAAAATATCTTGAAGGAATTCCTTGGGACAATTTATCTAAATGAATTCCTTTAGACTTTTTATCTGAAGCTTCCTTCTTTCTTTCTTCCTTCATAAATTACCTTTTAGACTTTTCAAAATGGACTTTTCTGAAGGATGAGACCCTTCAGACTTCCTATATGTCTCTTTGGATTTCCAAAAATGATCCTCCTAAAGGGAAAGATACCCTTAAAGAATTTTCAAATGGTCCTTCTAAAGGGTAACATACCCTTCGGGAAACTTGCAACTACTCACTTGGAGAAGGAAAAGCCCTTTAGATTCTTGAAAGTGACCTTCAAAAAAGTTGATTGGTATTTTAGAAATGTTGAAAAGTTCCCTTTTTCCCAAAAAAATCCCTTTAGAATTTTGAAAATGCCCTTCAGATTTTGAAGAAGAATTATCCCTTGAAGAACCTGGGAAACACTATTTTTTGAGACCAAATCAAGTTTATCAAACCCCTTTACTTAGTTTGAACTTCTGATAGCTCATAACTTATGAATATTGAGTAGTTCTCCTTGGAGAACCTAAAATAAAATATCCATGAGTAATTTGGGTTTGTCAACCTAGATAACTTCTACATATAAAACATTTAGAAGTTAAGCACCACTGGAAACTTGATTTGCACTGTGCCATCAAAAACCCAAAGTCTTGAAACTTTTAAATCCCAGAAACTTCTTTGGAGAACTTGAGGTTTTCTAAAATTTACACTTTTTCTTGAATGTCCACCTTCTTAGACTTGGGCAAAATTTTGGTATGTGGGCCAAAAATGGCCAACATTTCTAGTGACTCATAGGGAAGCATGTCTACTATACTTGAGAGCTCAACTCATTTTCTTCATTTGACCCATTAGGAATGGAGTCACTAATTTTATACAAAGTTAAATCTATCTATAAATTTCCCTTGAAGTAATAAGAACAACTAAAATGAAACAAACTATGCCCAAGGCACTTAGGGAAGGGAAAACACTCAATTGAAATGGATGTGTACAAGGCACTTAGAGAAAAACATAAAAAGTATACAAAATGTATAATAACATCCAATGGATGTAAACTCTTCTAATAACATGGCTTTAGATTAATCCCATTGACTGGGATGGGAAATACCTTTCCATCTAGTTGGTCCAGTTAGAAGTTGTTATGTTGTTTGCATTCATAGATCAAATAAGGGCCATTCCACAAGATGTCAAACTTGGTATGGTTGCTTGGTTTGGCCTTATTTGAGTCCAATTTGAGAACTAGGTCTCCCTCCTTGAAAGTATTTGTTGTATCTCTCTTATCAAAAGATTTTTTGACCTAATCTTGATGTGATTCCAATGTCTTCATTATAAGGTCCCTTGTTTCCTCAAGTTTTATGAGGTATACCAATCTCACATTCATGGGTTCATCTTCTAGTAGCTCTAGCTAATGGGATAGCTCTAATGTACGTAGATCAAGAGAAATGGGTAAAATTTTCTCCCTTACATATATTAGAACATATGGAGAATTTCCAACAATAGCTTTATGAGTTACCCAGTTAGCCCATAAGGTTGTCTTCAACTTGGTGTGCCACATCCTTTGATTCTCCTCCATGGTCCTCTTAATAATCCTTAATAATTTTGTATTTGTGGAATTAACCAACCCATTTTCTTGAGGATAATAGTTTGAGGAAGTGATAAGGTAGATGCCCATTTTGATATCCCATTCACTTATTTTCAAACTAAGGAAATCCAAAGCATTATCAGATATGATAGTGGATGGAACACCAAACCTGGTCACAATGCTATCATATAAATCTAAGACTACACTTTCATTAGCTTCCTTCAATGCAATGGATTCCACACACCTAGTAAATTAATTAGTTTTAGTAAGCACCCACTTATGCCCTAGACTTGATGGGGGGTTGATTACTCCAATGAAGTCCAAGCCCCACTACATGAATGGTTTCTCTACTTGAATAAGGTTGAGAGGGAAAGTCGCTAGCCTTTTCTTACTCATGAAGAGAGCACATTCCTGACACTTCCTCACCCATGCATAAGTTTCCTTAAAGAGGTTGGGCTAGTAGTAACCAACCCTCATGATTTTTGTTGCAGTAGTCCTTGGAGTGAAATGACCTCTTACAGGCCCATCATGGAAATAATCCAAAAGATTGGCTACTTGATCACCATCTACATACCTCAATATTACTCCATTAATGTCTCTTCTAAACAAAACCCCATTAAATAAAGCATAAGGTATGTACTGAAGTCTACAATACCTTCTTTTTGCTTTGTCCATACCTTGAGGGTACTCACGTATTAGCAAAAAGTGCATCATATCATGGAACCAACTAGTGTGAGGTGGAGGTGCATCTGCTTGTAGGTTATTTTGTGTTACTAAGATGACCTCTTTTTATTCATGAAAGTCATCAACCATATGCTCACATAAGCCTTTACCTCTTACTAGCTTAGTGACCTTGATCTCCATGTCATACTACATGACTTTAGTAATCCAACCGGCTCTTTTTTTCTCAAATCCTTGCTAAGAAAGAAGTCTCTTACTCTAGGATGAGACACCATAAGGTGGATTTTTCTATTGGATAGCATTGGCCTAAACCTCTTGAGGCTCTTTATTACTACAAGGACTTGATTTTATACAAAGGTATACCTCACCTCATACTATTCAAGCTCTTAACTACAAAATGCTAATGGTTGCTCAAGTCCCTCACCATTTATTTGCATCAGCATAGCTGATATATTATTAATGTTGGTAAAAGCATAAAATATGAAATCCCTTAAGAAATTAGGATTCATAAGTGGGGGTGCTTGAGTGATGGCTTTCTTGATAGCCGCAAATGCTAACTTGCCTTCATTTGACCAAGTGAACACTTGGTTCTTTTTTAGTATAGAGGTGATGGACTTGACCAAACTTATAAAACTAGGGATAAATATTCTCACAAATTTTACCTTTCCAAGGTAAATTTGGAGTCCCTTCTTATACTTGGGTAAGGATAAGGCCATGATGGCACTTATTCTCTTAGGATCAATGGATAGCCCCTCTTTTGAGATAATGTGGCCCAACAACTTTCCTTCATGCATGGAAAACATGCACTTCTTAGGATTCAATGAAATCCCATACTCTCTACACCTTTCAAAAATCAGCCTTAGGTGGTCCATATGCTCACTAGCATTCCTAGAGAAAATGATGATGTCATCTAAGTATACCAATACCATTTGGTTTAATAACCCCTAAAAATCTGTGTCCATGGATCTTTGAAAAGTTACACTAGCATTTGATAGACCAAAGGGCATATTTTGGTATGCATACATGCCCCATTTAATGGTGAAGGTAGTCTTGTACCAATCTTCATCTTTCACCCAGACTTGGTTGTAGCCAAAAAATCCATCCAACAAAGAGAAGAATTTTAATCTTGTAACTACTTGGAGAAGTTACTCCATGGATGGCAGAGGGTAGTGATCCTTCAAGGAGACTTTGTATCTCTAAATTTCACACAAAGCCTAATATCCCTACTCTTTTTTCTTACAAGCACCAAGTTGGCTACCCATGATGAGTGTTTGATGGGAAATATGATCTTGGACTCAATTAACTTGGTTAGTTCCTTCCTCATTAGCTCTTCAATCTTGGGGTTAATAGGATTTTGCTTTTACCTTATGTGATTAGCATTGACCTCCAACTCTATGCTATGTTAAGATAATTTAGGATCAAAACCCTTTAGGTCATTGTAATCCCAAGCAAAAATGTTTGCATACTCTTGGCAAAGTGCTATAAAAATGTGCTTCTCAGCCTTGCTACTTACCTTACCAAGATTGAGAAGTTACTCTTTGAAGATGAGGACTCTCTCATAGTTATCTTTGTTATTAGACATTACTACCTTTTCTTTCCTCATATGGTCTTATGTATGAAAAAGGCCCTCAAGTGTAATGAGCCCCTTAGGAAGTTTGTTCAGCTTCAGATTAATAATCTAATCCTCATATTGATGCTACAATTTAGCTTGGTTAGAGGAGGATAACTTAGCTTCCTACTATAGGAAGTAAGCAATTTGCTTGTCACTCTCAAAAAGTTGCTAGTGGGCTTCATTATCTAGCATTGATGGTCTCACCATCACCTTGACATGTGGCTAAACCTTGGTTTCCTTTAGCTCACTTGGAATGTCAAATTGAGCTCTCATGACTACCAACCTATCAACATGTTGGTTCTAATTTTTTGGGAGAGCTTGAATGTCAAAAGCCTCAAAATCTTCAATCAGGTCCCACTCTATTTTTTTGGGACCTCATCAAAGGGTTTTTTGTGATGTTTAATCCTCTGACTTGGTTAACTATGAGCTCACTATCCCCATAAGCTTGCAGTAGTGTGATTCCTCTTTTGGTGGCTTATTGAAGGCCACAGATCAAGCCTTCATATTTTGATACATTTAAAGAGTAGTTGAAATGGAACCTATAGGAAGAGAAAATCAAATTACCTAAGGGGGAAATCAACATTTCCCTAGCACATGTACCATTTTTTCCCCTAGAGCCATCAAAGAATAACTTCCATAAATTGTTGGGGTCTTCTTTAGGTCTAATGAGGGACGGCATGGGTTGATTCTCTTCATGTAGCAGATAGACACCCATGTATCTTTCCTTGCCACCCTCCAAAGGGTTGAAAATTTGGTTGTCTCCCCATAACTCATCTAAGAATAAGTTTGGAACTTCTTCAGGATGAGTGTTCATCTCCTGAAAAATTATAAACTCATCCTCATCAAGGATGGTACAATTGAGGTTTATGTTATTCAGTTAATGGGGTTCAATATGGAATTGTGTCATGGGTTCAACCTTGACTAAGACCTTAGTCCCATACCTTGTTCTAAATTCCATGTAAGACCAATCTACTACAAGGTAACCTCTTATTTTGGCTGTGAACTCTCTAAAAAGACACAACACAAAGTGAGAAGTGACATCCAATATTAACACATATTATACCACAAAAATGTTAAGACAAGCATGCAAAGTTAGGCTTAAATTCTTGATGATACCTGATGGCTTTATTGAAGAACCATCAAACTTTAGGACTCCCTTGGTGTGTAGCTCATACTTGAGGTTTAGCTAGTCAGCAATAGACTTTGGCATGACTAAGGTGCTAGGACCACTATCCACCAAGTAGTTTTACACCAAAGAATCATCAATGATTAATTAGATGTAGAATTGGGGGGCTTGGTCACATTACTTGACCTTTATCCCAAAAGAATCTTGGTTGCATTAGTGAATAATTTAACTTCCTTACTTGGTTGCTTACTTGTAACTATAGAAACACTCATTGTGGACAAACCTTCCTAAATAATGTCTACTTGGTTGGGCATGAAAAGAATGTCCCATATTAGTATGCTCGTGTTGGATTTATTTATTTTCTCCATAATGTTGATTGGTGTACCCCCAACCTTTGCCTAAGTTTTGGGAGTTAATATTACTAGATTTACTAGTGGAGTGGTGAGAAGAGGTTCTTTGAAAGCTTCCTAATTGTCACCCATATTCCTTCTCTTGAACCTTGTGTTTACTCAGACTAGAATGTGGACCAAACTAAGAATAGCCTATGGATTAGATGCATAGCACTCCTCTTGATCACTAATGACCATTGAAGCTTCTACTTAGTTTGACCCCTAATCTGAGCCTTATTCTTATGGAGGCTACTCTTGCTTTGTCAGCATGGGTACCTCTGTGCTTTGGGCCATAAGATCCTAGTTATATGCATAAGTAATAGCTTGCTACCATTGATTGAATGCTTGATTGGAGCCATTAGTTGGGATAATGGATTGTCTAAAATAATGATTCTAAGGCATTATCCCTTCATCCTCTTGAGCCATATTATTCAAAATTGGGACTAAGGAATTGGAAGGGCCTATAGCATTTGGATTATAATTATGCTATCGAGCATAGTTAGGTTGCCCCTATCCTTAGAAATTTCCTTTGTAAGGTGGCCTATTTGCTTGATAAGGCTAATAATAAGGCTGGTATGTAGCTTGATATGGCTTGTTGTAAGCTTATTGCCTCTTGACATTGACCACATCATTCCCCAAGGATTAGAGCATACTCTTCAGTTCCAAGTAATTCTTTTTTCTCTTGGGATTCATTAGACCCACTAGTAGAGGCCTTTTCTTGCTTAGGTGAAGGCAAATCAAAAATTATTGGCATTGGAAGTATAACATAAAGTGGAGGAATTACTATAGGAGGTGGTATGATCTCTAGGAAAAGAGGCATTTGGGGTCTAGGATTAAGCTTACCAGCCTAAACTAGGTAATTTCTACTTTAATGGCCACCTCATATGCATTTGGCAGTATGTCCCCTCCCATGGATTGATTCATTACAACTATATCACTATTAAGAGCCTAGAATTAATATTAGAAATAAAAGTTTGGAGATGGTCTAATAGCTACTAGAATTCTATCCCATGCCTTCTAAAATCTCATATTGAAGTTTTACATGACTTCATGAGGAGTTCTCATGATTGTGGTCAGTTGCTCTACAAGTGATAGAGGATCACTCTTTCTAAAAACCTTTTACATAGGGTTGTTCCTTGATCATCCCATGAGTGGATAAAATTAGGAGCTAGCCCCTATACTAGTTTAATGCCTTTGCTTTGAAAGATATAAACAATATCCTAACAACCACATTCTCCATTGTGATATTGTGAATGTTACAAAAGTTGGCTATGTCTATTATGTGCTCAATAGGAGTTAAAACTTGGTATCTTATTTAATAAAGAACACTTTTGAGGGTTACTACTAGCATAGGATCATATTATGGTAATTTCAAAGGGCTTTGGCCACTGAAGCCCACAAAATATCTTTAGGGGATCATAACAGTAAAAAGGGCTAACAAAGATCTCCTTGTGTAAGTATGCTTTATGATTGGTCTAGGACGAGGGTGCCTTACGTATGGATGAGTATGGGCGAATTGTAACCTCCTTGTTGATTTCAAAGGAAACTCAATTAACTCAAAAGGAATACCTATAGAAGTTGATCTTGTACTCACCTTTGACATGAAAGATAGCTAATGTTCTACCACTAGATAGTTGGGTGTTCTTTGGAGTCACCATTTGGAGTCAGGGTGCACGACACCAGAAGCACACAGTTGATTACCAAACCAAGCAACTTAATATGCGGAATATAACCAGATTCAACAAGTAACTAGAATTCAAAATAACACAGAATATGAGAGACAATACACAACTTGTATTAATAACTCTTACAGAAAAGAATAGAATAAAGAAGATGCCACTTCTTCTCCACCACCTCTTCAGAGGTTTCCCACACCTCAAGTGAACAATAATTCTCTCCTCAAAGCTCTCTCTACTAGGTCCCAACACCCAACTCAAACACAGAGTTGGTGTTCACCTTACACTTGTGCTCCACGCACTCCACAAGTGCTCCACACACTCCACAAGTACTCAAAGTACTTCAAGTAGATCTCCCATGAACCTGCAACAACCTGAAATTCAACAAACCATACTTATGGAAGGAACTGCCTTGCCTTCCTCTTAGCTCTCCATGTACTCCATGTACATACCAATGAGTACACACTGTACTCCAAGTAGATCCTGCCTGATTCTGCTCCCTATTGTGTTGCTATCCTAGCTGATCTCCAACCTACAGATCAATACTGGTTCTACACACCTGTGAACCTTGACCTTGCACACACACACACACCTGCAGATCAATGATCTTACTTACCATGTAGATCTCCTATAAGGGCCATGCTCACGTGATGACCAAGATCATACATGCCTGAAGAATCTAGCTGACTCTCCAATCCAGCACCCACCTTGGTACTGCTGTGGAACTAAGAGGAATGCACCATTGCTCTACCTCACACACCGAAGGAGCTTATAATTATGCTCTCTTACTCCCTAGCACTAATTTTACAATACAACCATGAGTCTATTATATAGAACTCATCCAAACAATAATTAGACATCTAATTACAATAATTAGATCTACAGCTATGAGTCTAAAATTAGCACTCATCATGCAAACACTTGGTTCATTAGCTAACTGCTCGTAATAAACTCACAGTCAAACCACATAAGTGACCGACGTCGGTCCCTGTCTACCTGGAGGTGACCAATGCCAGCCGATCCCTGACCAATGTCGGTTGCTTCTCTTCACTATCTTGCCAATGTCAGTTGATCAGACTGACGCTGGTTGCTCTACAACTCAGCAACCCTCAGCAACCTCCTCTTCTGTTTACATCAGTGAAGCTTTTAGCTCCACAACCTAACAATCTCCCACTTGGAGATAAATAGTTGCACTGTACCTATACCTATACTCCATCTAATCTATTTCCTAATTTGTATCCCTCTTCAAGCTGAATCCTGAAGACAACCCACCACACATCCCGTGGTGCACCACCTGTCATCTGAGTACCCTGCCACATCTAAACCTACAAACACATGTAGTGAAGTCCTGACCCTGCATGTATACCTGCTGTTAGTCCCTCTCAAAATCCCTAAGAACCCACTTCCCTGAATTGGCTCCTAACTCTCTGATAGCTCCCACTGCATGGGAGTACTCAGGTCTATACCAGACCTCATGTGATTTCAGATACTGTACCTATCCAGCCCTTAGTGTGCTCTAGCTCTGCGTCCTGCATAATGAACCTCACCAACACCTGATTCACATCAGCTCCCACTGGAGACAAAATATACCTGTGATCTCCATGTCTCCCACGTCAAAGAATTTTTCTGCTCTAAACTCCTCCTGACATGCCACTAAACTAATCTTACCCTTAGCTTAGCAAAACCCTGTATGTACACCCCTGCTAGCTAGCATACTATCCACATACAACAACAAAATGATGTTGCAATCATCATCCCCCTGGTAAGTCAAACCACAGTAGTTACCCTGACATTGACTGAAGCCATGCTTCATCTTCCACCTATCAAAACATGTACCACTGTCCTGCAGCTCCTCAAGACCATATGCCTGGTCTTCCATCTCACGTTTCCATTCTCTCTATTCTTCAACTAAGGAATCCATTTGTCTCTGTGCTTTCACACCGGCTGGCAACCCTACCAAAACTCCCGTTTGGTTTTGCATCATATCCCTGCCATGCTCCCACCTGTTTCCTGGATCCTTCCTACTCTACAATCAGCAACAAGTATAAAGAAGAGGAACAATGAATTTGAGGGCCTACTTACATCTTTAGTCCTCCGTATGGGTGTTTGAGACTCCTTGACAGCATGTTGTCCACCCAAAATCCATTACAGTGACCGACCTCGGTCACTCCACAGTCTGCATCTGACCGACGTCGATTCCCATGCGTCTGTCCCTGACTACCAACCTGCTAACATCAGTGTCCCTGTTACCGACGTCGGTCCTCCTGACCGACGTCGGTCTTACCTACTACCGACATCGGTCCTTCTGATCGACGTCAGTCTTACCCTGCCTGACATCATCGGCTGTGGTCTGCACATGACCAACATCGACACCTATCTATTCAATGTCGGTTCTTCCTGACCGATGTCGGTATCTGTGTTCGCCTGTGAGTGATGACTTTTTACTCGTGAGCTCTTTTGAATCAATATCCATGTCCAAACTGCCCTGCTCAGAAGTATCCAGCACCATCCACTGGTTTTGTCTGCCATCTCCTCCAAGAACACCAAGGCTTTCCAGTTCTTAAACCTATCAAATATATCTATCTTCCGCTTAAGAACATGCATCTCCTTCCTGCTCATGTGACCAAGCCTACAAAGCCACGTCTCTGCAACAGAAGAAGAATCAGTAATATAAAAAGGTAGATAAAGGGTACCTATTTTCTTACCACCAGCTAATTCAAGTGCACCCACTATGAGAGTTCTTGTGCATCTCTCATCACCCAATCTTTCTAAATAAATTAGCCATATCTCCAAACTTGGGACCTGCATGACCTTCATCAACACCTGTGTGTTGGCCGCCTGCAATTTCAGCTTCACTTTCCCTTTGCCAATTCTTTGGCAAGGCTCACCAGCTCCTCTACCTGGGGCTGCATGGAAAGAGGCAACCGAATCTTTTATCCAAGATTCAACTTTATCCAAGAAACCTCCCAAAGCATCCTGTGCAACATCACCTGCAACATCTGCTTCTTTAGTTTCTTCATGCTAATCTTCCACAAACCAACAATATTCTTTTACCTGCTCTTTCTTTCCATGGGACCTTAAGTGACCATATATGCTTTTCAACTCCTCCATTCTTAGCTTACTTTCATCTGCCATTGCTCTACTCCCACTCAATCAAAAACCCCTGAGAGTGACCTGTAACCAAAACACAAAACCTGCTTCCTGCAACCTTAGCTCTGATACCACTTGTCAGGGTGCATGACACTGAAAGCACACAGTTGATTACCAAACCAAGCAACTTAATATGTGGAAATTAACCAGATTCAACAAGTAACTAGAATTCAGAATAACACAAAATATGAGAGACAATACACAACTTGTATTAATAACTCTTATAGAAAAGAATAGAATAAAGAAGATGCCACTTCTTCTCCACCACCTCTTCAGAGGTTTCCCACACCTCAAGTGAACAGTAATTCTCTCCTCAAAGCTTTCTCTACTAGGTCCCAACACCCAACTCAAACACAGAGTTGGTGTTCACCTTACACTTGTGCTCCACGCACTCCACAAGTGCTCCACGCACTCCACAAGTACTCAAAGTACTTCAAGTAGATCTCCCATGAACCTGCAACAACCTACAATTCAACAAACCATACTTATGGAAGGAACTGCCTTGCCTTCCTCTTAGCTCTCCATGTACTCCACATACATACCAATGAGTACACACTGTACTCTAAGTAGATCCTACCTGATTCTACTCCCTGTTGTGTTGTTGTCCTATCTGATCTCCAACCTACAGATCAATACTAGTTCTGCATACCTGTGAACCTTGACCTTGCACACACACACACGCACACCTGTAGATCAATGATCTTACTTACCATGTAGATCTCCTATAAGGGCCATGCTCACCTGATGACCAAGATCATACATGCCTGAAGAATACAGCTGACTCTCCAATCCAGCACCCACCTTGGTACTGTTGTGGAACTAGGAGGAACGCACCATTGCTCTACCTCACACACCAAAGGAGCTTATAATTATGCTCTCTTACTCCCTAGCACTAATTTTACAATACAAACATGAGTCTATTATATAGAACTCATCCAAACAATAATTAGACATCTAATTACAATAATTAGATCCGCAGCTGTGAGTCTAAAATTAGCACTCATCATGCAAACACTTGGTTTGTTAGCTAACTGCCCATAATAAACTCGCAGTCGAACCACACAAGTGATCGACGTCGATCCCTGTCTACCTGGAGGTGACCAACGCCGGCCGATCCCTGACCAATGTCGGTTGCTTCTCTTCACTATCCTGCTGACGTCGGCTGATCAGACTGACGCCGGTTGCTCTGTAACTCAGCAACCCTCAGCAACCTCCTCTCCTGTTTGCATCAGTGAAGCTTTTAGCTCCACAACCTAACAATCTCCTTGTGTAAGTATGCTTTATGATTGGTCTAGGACGAGGGTACCTTACGTATGGATGAGTATGGGCGAATTGTAACCTCCTTGTTGATTTCAAAGGAAACTCAATTAACTCAAAAGGAATACCTATAAAAGTTGATCTTGTACTCACCTTTGACATGAAAGATAGCTAATGTTCTACCACTAGATAGTTGGCTGTTCTTTGGAGTCACCATTTGTTAGAAGATGAAAGCTACCACTTCTAAAAATTGATCAAAATAGCATAAAACTTGACCAATCTTCCAAAAAATGGAAGTGAAAATGGTAGTGAGTCCTACCAGGTGTGCTAGAACTATTTTATCTTGGAATTTTTCCCTTGTGAGAGAGTTATTCAATCTCTCTCACTTCCAGCTAAAAATATGGGGACAACCTCAAGATGTGGGTATCTTATGGTGAGGTTAAACCTCTAAGATTTTTAATGAGGCTAAATCTTCAGGTACTTCACTTTAGTTCCTTGATTCCCACACTAAAATCTAATAATGGTTAAGAAAAAGGGATATGAGGATTACTTGAAAATAAATCTAAGCTAATGGAGGTGATGCACTAAAAGTAAGTGACCACTTGGTCTGGGGAATGACACTGATTCAACATAAGATAAGTTTACTTACACAACCTCCTAACTAGATAACTTGCATAAATATTTTATAAACTAGGCTCACTAAACCATATGTGAAGCAAAGAGGGATTTATAAATCCACATTAGGCATCTATTAATGGTGAAAAATCTCAAGTTCAAACCTATAAATAACTAGAAAACACCTAAAACTATGCAAGAAAGAAGGACAATAAGGTTGGAAGGACACTTCTTCACAATGCTATTGTGCACAAGCTAACTCAACACAATTTTTAGATAAAGAGAGGTAAAATAATCTTTATTACTTTAAAGGTCTATTACATAGTGATTTTTATAGATTGATTCTATCACCAGTCTGAGGATGATTTAATTGGCTCCAAATCCTCTATTTATATAGAAAAGGGAGGAGAGAGAAGGGGAACAAAGAATAAATCACTGATGGTTGGAACTCTGATGTTGTCCTTCCTTATTGTCCCTAAATGCACTACTCAAGATCACTAAATAATCCTCTCAAGCCCCTCCCATATTTAATTTTTTCTTTGGTACATCTAAGAAGCCATGTTGTGAGAAGATGGGATGGCTCTTCTGACATGATGCATTTAATCTTTGTATTTAAATGGCATGGCATCTTTCACTTTTGCATGTCCTATCTAAAGAAAGATGTGGGTCTCCATGTGTTTCAGCCATGCTACATTTAAGCATCAAACAATGATTATGTGGAGTGAACTATGGTGGATGAGAGCCTTTATAATTCTAGCTACTAGTTACATGGACTCCCCTTTCTCATTGGTCATCCTTGTGCCACTTTTCCTTTACTGATTGGTCCTCTCTATTCTAGCTTACATCATGTGACAGTGTTTCATTCGTTACAGCATGATTATCACGTTACTGGACCAAGCTTAAATCAAGCACTTGAAGAATCGTGATTTAATCTATGTAGAGTAATTCAAATTCTTTGATCTCTCCAAATTTTGACTTTCCTAGATCCTTTACTTATAAATATTTTTAAGTAAAGTACTTATAAAAACCTAATTTACTCTATGTAGAGTAATTTGGGTTTTCCAAGCTTACTTACTTCAGACTTGTCCATCTTGAAGTATTATTTATTCTATGGGATCTTATTTGTCTCAAAAAATATATTGAAGGAATTCCTTAGGATAATTTATCCAAAAGAATTCCTTTGGACTTTTTGTTTGAAGCTTCTTTCTTTCTCTCTTCCTTCAAAAATTAGGTTTTGAAATTTTCAAAATGGACTTTCTTGAAGGGTGAGAGACCCTTTGGGAATCCTGTATCTCCCTTTAGGATTCCACAAATGATCCTCCCAAAGGGAAATATACCCTTCAAAATTTTTTAAATGGTCCTTTCGAAGGGTAACATACCCTTTGGGAAACTTGCAACTATCCACGTAGAGAAGGAAAAGCTCTTCAAATTTATGAAAGTGACCTTTGAAAATGTTGATTGGTCTTTCAAAAATGTTGAAAATATCCCTTTTCCCAAAAAAGTCCCTTCGACATTTTGAAAATGCCCTTCAAATTCTGGAGAAGAATTATCCCTTAAATAACCAAAAAAACACTATTTTTTAGACCAAATCGAGTTTGTCAAGCCCCTTTACTTATTTTTGGGTTCTGACTACTCACAACTTATGAATTAATATAATAGTGCTCCTTAGAGAACCTAAAATAAACTATCCATGAGTAACTCAAGTTTGTCAACATGAATAACTTCTACTTATTAAACATTTAGAAGTCAAGCACCATTGGAAACCCAATTTGCGCTGTGCCCTTAGATGCTTGAAGTCTTGTAACTTTTAAAGCTCAAAGACTTCTTCTTTGGATAACCTAAGGTTTTCTAAACTTTCCACTTTTGATTGAATTCCCACCTTCTCACACTTGGGAAAAATTTTGGTATGTGGGCCAAAAATGGCCAATAGGTATTATAGGCATACCATACTACATATAAAAGGTTAAAAAAATAGTGTCCATTCTAATTGGTATATGGATTACAAGTCATGGTGCCAATGGATTTCATAGTACCTAGTTTGAGAATATCATTGGAATTTTAGATCAATTAAGGCAATTTATTAAATGAACATTGCATTCAATTAAAACAACTCGATGAGAAAATATTTATAATGGTATACAACCAGACCTAATAAAAACACCACAAAAAATCTTGGCATGACCATCATTATAATAATAAATAGTTTCATGAAGTATATTATGTGTTACTATACAATAGTAAGTACAAGATGTTAAAACTTAAAATTCAATGGTTAGGACCATATATGGTTAAAATAATTTTACCCACAGGAGTAGTAAAACTAATAACACTCACAAGAGTTGAGTGGAGGGGGTTGTGGAAAAATCCCACATTAAACTATATAATACTACATAACGAGAATACATTTTTTTTAATGAAAAAATGATGTCATGAAATAATAAATTAATTAATTATTTTTAAAAAAAACCCAAGTTAAAAATTGATAAATTGTGACTTGAGGGAAAAATAAAAATAAAAAGATAATCCCAAGTTGAAAACTGAAAAATGGTGGCTTGAGAGGAAAATAACAATAAAAATACCATATAAATCTCTTTATTACATATAAATTTGCCTAATAATCACCTAAAGTTCCCTAAGTGGCATGTGGAGAATGTGGAAATTATTTGGTCGAAGTATAGGTCTATTTGGAAATTGAGGAAGATATTTACATTGGGACTTACTGACTAGATGATAGTATGGCTTAAAGAGAGAAAGAAAAGATAGGTGGATGAAATAAAGGATGATGGGATGTATATTTGGATGATTAGGAGGATGAGATGGTGAATGATAGAAAGGAGTGACATCTGTAGAGCTAGCTAGTTGGTGGGTAATTATTTCCTCACACGCCTTGGATATTGTGATCCCCATGATTGCACAAGATGGTGGTCATGGAGTATTATCAAGACTGATTTCATTCATGGTAAAGGTTATAAAAATATCTATAATATTATAAAGTGAGGATATTAGGCCCCTTGTGACCTTATATCCTTAGAATAGATCCAAAAAGACTTATCAATTTGCCTGGGTACTCTAGCCTTTACATTATTCTATTTCATGAGTATTAGTTTTCTCAAGACTCTAACATGGGTGGGGATATTGTTAAGATCAAGCCATCTTCTATATAGGAATTTTTCCAAGACCCTATAGTCTAGCATATCATTCAGGAGGGAGAGTTGGCCTCCTTCCTTGAAGGGTTGATTAGGCATGACAAGAATTTATCTCACCAGTTTGTAGAGTCTTGGATGGAGGATTCTAGAAGGGTTTCTATGGGTGGTATCAACTTTAAAGTATCAAAGTAAGTAATAGGGCAAGCCATCGAGCTCCCCATAAAATTCAAGAAGATTAGTTGATGTAGTAAGGTGTTAGACCCAAAGAATATGGCAATTTTCTTCAAAAAAGGTGAGGTGGCTAAGAAACTTCATGGCTGATTCAAAAAGGAGAAGATATGAACTCCATGGGGACAAATTTGTCTCATGTTAATGAAATAATTTACCCTTGAATTCAGGTACAAGGTTTTTTATCAATACCATTTTGCTCTTCTTAATCACTTTAGACATAGGTTGGAAACTAGCTTTCCTTTCTTTCTGTTATCCTCCTTAGAGAATTTAATCAAGTCAGCTAAGGACAATTGGGCCAAGAACCCTGATAATCACCCTATCCCAATCCATCAAGGCCTTACTCTGAGACTCTATCACTTCCACCTAGCCTTGTGTCCCCCTAAACTGATTAAAGTGAGCTTGTTAGAAGATCCCTCGACCAACCTGTCTCCTCCTAGTAGAAAGAAAGGTAAGAAATTCCTAGGGACCCCTAAAACCCCCAAAATTTGGCTGGGGGGACCCAATACTATTTATTATAACATTTTGATAAAGATCCCTCCTATTGAACCTCATTCCCTTTCCCCTTTGCCTCCTTGTGGTAAGTCTATGACTACTAGCCAGAGACCTAAGAAGGTGTCCATTAAGAGAAACTAGAAGGCTAGTGAAGAAGAGGTCAATGTTCAGCCTAAGAAGATAAGGATTGGGATTGAAGATAATATTGGTGGTAGGGTTATGGATTCAAGAAATACTTTGACCTGGTACCCTAAACTAGTGGAGGATGGCAAAGGGTGTAGTTTTGGTATTCATAGATCTAGCTGAATTGTTGGGATCCCTTTCATTAACCCCCAAGGTATTATTTTATCTAATGAATCTAATTTTATCAAAGATTCCTCAGGAAAAGATGGTGATGAAATCCCCTCTAAGTTAGAGCATGAGATAAAATGAAAGAGATAATTCCCTAATATGAATGAACCATATGCAGAGGAGATGGATGATGATGTTGTGGAAGTCCAAAGTTAGAAGAAGGAAAGTAACTGTTTATTATGCACCAAGACGATTGAAGAGCTCAAGGATATCAAGACCAAGATGGACAAGATGCATAGAAAGATTATGATTGAATATGTTGCCAAGGCCCTTATTCATGTGGCTTTATTTTTCACTATGGTAAAAGACTTTGACAACAAGATTAAAAATGTTGGAGTGGATTGTCTTGGTGATTACAAAGAAATTATTGAATTTTTGGCTAAGTATGGGATGACTAATAGTCACTAGTCTTTTCTATGTTCTGATACTTTACTTTCTATTTATCTACTATTTTAGTGCTTTGTGTCCATTGTTAGTGTGTTATTTATGTCTTTTCTAAAACATTTTTCCCATAGGGCAGCTTTGTACAGGGCCCATGACCCTCTTCTACTTTCTTAGTAAAAAACAATAAAAATGCAATCTCGAATCAAAAACTAGTAAATGGTAGATTGAGATAAAAATATAAATTTAAATGTAATCCTAAGTTAAAAACTGGTAAGTGGTAGTTTAAGGGGAAAATAAAAATAAATTTCAAATTTAAAACCATAATAAGGTGGCTTAGGGAGAAGAAAAATAAGGGATATTACCATTTGTTCCTATAAATATCACCAGGTGAAAGAAATTAGGATGATCAAGTCAAGTAAGGTTGTCTTAGCATCCCATGCTAGATGCTTAAAAAAAATGGGTAAGTTGACTAACTACAACTCCCTAGGTAGATATGTGAATCAAAGCAACACAAAAGAAATAAAAACCAACAAGTGGATCATGAATAAACACAACATCCTAAATGTGAAAGGATATAAAATCAATGATGAGATTAATAACTCATAAAGAGTCATCAAGGTTAAGGGTATAGATGAGACAATTATAAGTCACATCTAATCACTAATGATCACAATCTCACAAAATAAACACATGTATGGTCACCAATAAATTTTCCAAATATATCTACTCCACTATCACATCTAAAACTATCAAAAACTCTTTAAAATCAAGCCATCACCCCTTCTAAACTTCATAAACATTTCCAATCACACAAACTCTACATAAATATTTCTAGTGTTAATTCTTCCATATCAATGATCTATAACAAAGTAGAGAGTGAAAAAAATGGTTGCCTCGCACATCAGTGACTCTATAACCCTCATTATTTCTAAGGAAAATCATGTACCCATAAAAGCATTAGTACCATATCTCGAAGGAGCATTTTCAAAGCTATCAAACAACATGGTACACCTCAAGGATACTTTTAAATATATTTATACACATTTATCAAAAATAAACCACGCTCAAATAGATTCAAATCATGATGAACTCATTCATTAGGTACTATAAAATAATACATGGGATTGGAACCCAAAATAAAAAATCATCCCATAGATTAAAATATATGTTTGAGAAATATTCCCATTTTTTATTCTATCAAACACCACCACCTGCATTTTACTCAACAATATACACAAATGGGATTTTCTTCTTGTACCAACCTCATTTGATTATTACCCATGACATTGAAAGGGTAATTGCATTCCTGAATGAATGAAACAATATGTAGGAATATGAAAATAATGGATATGTTAAGGGAAATTATTCCACCAATTAGTTTAAATCCACCTAAATTAAACATAGTATCAACATATCAAGCATAAAAAATAAAATCTAAAAATATGTGGTAAAGGCAATGATGTGGATAGTATACTACACCAACAAGGAATATGTTGTGAGTCCTAAAAGCACAATGGCGGTGTTTGATATGTTGTCACTTAAGATAATATATAACCTCTACCAAGAGCTCTTGGATAATTTCAATGTGAAAATTTCTAAAATCAAGATATTTATGCATGATTTCTTTTATGGATCTTTGTTATGCTTCTTAGCTATGTATAACACAAACACCCTTCCAGGCATAAATGGACAAGTAGAATGGGATAATATAAAACCATAGGAGAATAGATAATAAAAATTTTGCAGACCATGATCTTAGAACATCAAGTTATCATTATGTTTATGTGGGGAGCTAAGTTACAATAAACCCTCAGTTCATGGTATATAATTTCCACACAAATTATTGACAAATATAACAAATAATTTTACTTTACCACCACCATTGAATACCTATACATCGACCCATATACCCCATGTACCAAAATTATTCCACCCCTTAAATATGAAGTTTTAGATGACCATATAGAGGAACTCATCCCAATCATTAGTCCTTTCCAAAAGTATTAGGGAAGTTTGACATACATTCCACTATCAAAGAGTTAATGGCTGAAATGTAAATATCAAATTATATACCAGTAGAAAAAGAAGATGGAATAGAGGAAACCCAAGAATAATTAGTGGCATCAAAATAATTAGATAAAATTCATGGGAAATAGGTCAAGTTCCAATTTAAATCTCATCCATAAAAAATTGGTGACATATTCATTAATCACCAAAGGGAAGTAATATAGGCATCTAAAAAGGGCACAAAAAAACATTCACTTGGGATAGACATGGGGCCAATAGGTTGCAATTTTTTCCACATACAAAAACAATGAACACATCTTACACTGTAAATAAAAGATGTTCCACCAAAGAAGAAATAAAAACAAAAGAGTAAAAGGGGGAAATAACACAAAAAAGGCTCAATCCAAGAAGAATCACCTATTGATGTCTCAAATACATATTTTAATGAAGAAAAAACTAGAAAAATAGATCATGTAGTAGAAATGAAAGAAACATTGGGGGATAAAAATAGTGACTAGAGATGGAAATCCAAGAAACCCTAAAGATGATCATGGCTATAAAATTAACTAAAGCACAAAAATCAGCCACTAAGGCATCAACTAAAGTAAAACACTTGAAAGCAAAAGAAAAATAGGAAGAATAAAAAAGGAAAAAGGAGGTAAAATAAAAATAAGTAAATAAAAAATTACAAAAAGAAGTAAAGAAAAGGTTGAGGAAGAATCTACACATAAAAAGGTTGAGGAAGAAGCCACATATAATAAATCTAAGGAAGAAGCTACAAATAAGAAGGCTAAGGAATATGTAGTAAAGAAAAAATCTAGAGAGTACATTGTGTTAAAACAAAAATTATTCGAGGCATTAGTGGAAAAGAAAAAGGAAGAAAAGGAGAAAATTGACAAGGAATAAAATGAGAAAAAGGAGAAGGAAGAAAGCATAAAAGGAGAAGGAATAAAAAGATAAACAAGAGAAGGGAGAGGAAAAAATGAAAAATAAAGGTGGCAGAGGAAACCACCCTCAAAGTAGAAGCATATAAAAATAAAAAGTGATAGAAGAAGTTACCCACAAGACTGAGGAGAAAAAGAAGAGGGTGACTAAAGAAGATACCGAATAGGAAGAAGTATAAAGCAAGAAAATAACAAAAGAATCTACTAAAAATGCAATCATTCAAACCCCACCATCACCCACTTACCAACACTTGATTTGCCCTCCACCATCCATTTCCACTGAATAAATGACCACCACTTCCAGTTCTCAACCTACTCTATCTATCCTGAACCTTTCACCCTAAGATTCCCTTTCCCAAATAAAATCCATTTTGGCTCAACACTATAAAATAAATACCATCCATATTTCACCCACTTTACTTGAAATAACCCCACATGGAACAAATATATGGTTGGATGATTTAACTCCTAGTTAAAAGAAAAATTTGGTGAATATTTTTTAGTAAATCACTCAGTATGATTAGATGTAGTGGTGTATATTCATGTAATAGACATTTCAATATGGCATCCAAGAGATAACCAAGGTCAGACCTCACTTTGAAGCAAATCTAAAACTACCTATTGACTAAAAATTCAAAGAAACTTTAAATAATTTGATCAATCACCAATTGATATCTAAGGAGTAAAATTAAAACCTTTGTGAGAGTGAAATAGAGGAGTTTAAAATAAAATATAATAATGAGGATTTTAAACACACATTGCTTCTCTACATAAATCAATATCAGATAGTGTCACATACTTTACTTTCACACTCTACTGGCTTGTAGCAACTCTAGCTGAAAATCAAATATTAGACTAAATCAAAGAAGAGCTAAACCAAGTTTCAACTAAGTATGATATCTCCAAAGACACAATAGGCTCCAAAATACAATATATCTTAGACTTAGGTGATAAATTTTGGTAATAATGGTAAAAATGAGTACAACTAATAATAGAATTTGAGGAGTATAGGAACCTCCTCAATCACTCCATGGAGAAGCTGAAAAAAATTTACAAAATAAATCGAGTCATATTTCAACTCTATTACCAGTCATCTTTCTCCCAATGACATCATATAATTGGTTTAATATAACATACAAATTGAAAAAAAAGCATAACATGCCACCAGTTATCTCATCAAACTAAAAATAGTTAAGATGAAAATCCTAACTAAACACCAACAATTTTTAAATTTATGCCCAAGTACTTAGATAATTTTTTGGTTTTATTCATTTATATTTTATTGAATATGAGACAAAGGATTAGGTTTGTGGATTATGTTGGTGTGTTTTTTCATGAATTTCATAATCAAAAACTATGGGAGGAGTTGGCTATATCATGACATCCATCAAACATAGCAGTCTATTGTGATATAATCTATAATCCACGACATTCTATGATAATAGATATAAATAAAGAGTCATACATAAATGATGCAATTATTAGTTCATAACATTTTATTTAGGCTTAGTAAATTAGATGGAAATAATCTTTTCCTATCTTATAATATTGATAATATATACATGACTACTATGTTTTGAGATATCATATATAACTACATTTATTACATTAATGAGAATTGTGTCTTAGAAATAGAATATTTATATGTGTCATTTGTGTTATATATTTATATGCTTAATAATACATATTTAATCAAAATAAACATATACTTTCTCTAGACATTACTATAGTCTAGAACATTGAACTATGAAATCATGGTTTGATGTTGTTTTCATGTTAACAAAATCATGGAAACATAGGAAAATAAAAAAAACATTTTCATGATATATATCATTGCATAATGAAACACACTAAAACATGATGACTAGATCTATAACAAGTAACTTGTCATGTGTGTAATTATTTTATCTTATCTTGGATATAATGGTCTAAACAAGATAGAACTTAAGACTAACTCAAATTGAAGAATCTATGTCTAACTAAGCAAATCTAAATGCAACTAACAAATTATGATATATTTATTACACTTGTTTTAAACATAAATGTCTAATAGATAGATTACTTCACTTGTTTTAGTTTTATTTTGGTTTGTGATAATGTACAGTCATTAGTAGTGGTTTGGAAAGGGTATGTGGTTGCTCATATATAAAATCTAACTTTATAAGAATGTATGGACAACTTTAGTAATGTTTGGTTTCTAATGGTAGCCAAATCCATTTGAGGTCTGACAAATTTGTCCCTATGAGATGTACTAGACCATTTTGCCAAAAATCATTACACCTACATGTAGATAAGTATTATGTGTGATAACAGAGACTAAGACTATGCATAGGTTAAGATTCATCTTCCTTGACTTTAAATACCTAGCTCCACTTTCAACACTTTCTTATAAAAAGGGGATATATAATATGAGTTGAGCTGACCTCAACTAAACTTATTGATCTACCCTCACCCCTCCCCTCTTTAGTAGTTAAGTTTTGTGTATGCTATAATACTCCAAAGTGAGCTCAAACCACATACAACTCTTTCACCTAGCTATGTATGTGCAATAAGTGTAATAATAACATGTTGTATAATCCTATGGGTGGATTTCAACACTTGAAATTTTTTGATTTGGACCTTAAAATGGTATTTTTAACTTTTCTCAAGGCCTACTCCTTTGAGAGGTTTTATATTTGGAAATTTTAGGGTAGATCCTCTCAATGTGCAAATGAATAATAGATGTTCTCTTGATCACTACTAGATATGAATAGGTTTTGACTTGATATGATTATGCAGCTATTTTTTTAAAATTTAGGATAATCATTTTAAAATGGCATGCAAATGAGTTTAGAGAAAGAAAACAAATTTAATAATCATATTCATTTGACTATGGTCATAGGTGTCTAGAAATAGAGAAATGGTTATTAAAGACCATGAGATAGTTTGTGTAAGATGATTGAATATTCTATTGTTTTTCCCTAATTTGGTTTTGGAAAGCCTAATATGATAGAAAATAGAAGAATATTTATGATAGATAAATATGGCATTTAACATACATATGAAGGTAAAATACTAAACTAATTATAATGATTTGATAAGTAGCATATGTGAAATATAATAAGTAAAACAAAGGGATGAGTAATTATATTTACTAGTTGATTATCTAACTATGATTATAACCTAGTAGTGGAAAATAGAATAAATTAAGTACGTGGTTTTTTTTGGTTCAGGAACCATGTTTCTATCTATATAAGGCCCATTTTGTCAAATATGGGTTAATATCAATTATTGATATTAACCTATGTTGGTCGATAGTGACCTATGCATAAGTATGGGTCAGTGATCATATGGTCACCTTCACTTATCTTTGGAACCTTTGTATGTGTGATGCCAAACCTTGATGATGTACATAACTCTAAAATTTAGTCTCATTCACCTTGAGACCCTAGGTGTGCTTCAGATTTATAAAAACTTACAAAAACTAAGAAATTTTAATGGACTGAGCTGATGTCAATCATCCATGTTTGATGATTGATCGTTACTTATGTATCACGTAATGCTCCCACCTAGTTTGATTATGTAATTGTGCTCCTTTTTTATATACATGTAACTTTTGATTTAACTTTGATACTTGATAATGCTTGATTTTAATTGGTTTTGATATACTTTAGACTTGTATTTTGAATACTTATAATGATAGATTCATAATTTGGGAAGAATATGGTAGATTTAATCAATGTGTAATAGTGTATAGATGTGTACCAGATAAGTGCAAAGCCCCTTTTCAAATGAGGTCTTAATTTTTTTTTATATATGAGTCCAATTGGGTGAATTTTCATGTCACCAACATGTTGGGAAAATGGGATGACCATAACCAAATGTTTGATTTTAAAAAGTAGCCATTATTGGGATAGGGTCAATTCTATTTAACTAAAGTCAATATCAATTGGTGATACTGACTGGGCCTAATGTTAACAACCCATGTATAGGTAGACTAAACTAAAGGTATAAATATATTTGTGCAAGATATAAGAAAGTTTAAAGCATATAGTGAGGTTCCTATAGGTATGTGACAATAGAATAGAAGGATCAAACTCATAAGGTAGCATGCAGGTGTGATAGAATGCAGGTTAGGACCATATTTATGCATTCAAGTCATGTGTGGAAAAGAATTGTCAAGCTTGTCAATGTTAAGTATGTAATACCATATTCTAGTATTTAAAAATTCCCCCTTTAATTATAGTAATGAAATTACTAAAGTAATAAGAAAATGTGTACATGAGTATATGCAACACACTTTTTCCTTGGTAGAAGATTCAATTATGCAAGTCACTAAATACCAAAACCTGAAACCAACTTGTATTATTCAATGTCTGCATATAAATTTTTAATGTGTGTTTATATTTTTGAAAAATTTAAAGATCAAGGAAGTATTACACTCATGTGTTGGTGAAAACCATGCTTCCCTTATAACTTGGTGTATATACTAAAATATAATTTATATAGCATCTTAGTTGTGAATACTTGATAAATAACTATTAGGGATCTACCTTTTAGTTATATACCTCCCTTTTACTGAAAGGATTTCATTCACCATCTCATTATTCTTAATTTATTATCATATGGTCTAACCCTATCATTTTTTATGACCCATATATCCTACATTGTACATAAATATTAAAACTTAATATCCTCACTATCAATTTCATATCCTCAACAAATTTCTAACTTATTAGACATTTGTGTTCCACATATTGACACTTACATCAATGTAAGTGACTAGATTCATATCAAGTGTCTAGTCCTCAAAATTCATCTAATTTACAAATATTTTGAATCCTATCGGTTAACCCATTTATTTTATGTAACCCTTTTGTGAGATATTTTAAAAATTTGTGGTATAAATACAAATCTAGTCCTACTCATTATTCATCTAGAAAATACCAAGAAAACACCTTCAAGATCAATTAATTAATTGTATAATTTAGTTTTACTTCCATATTTTCATATCAATCATAGGAGAAATCATAGTATAGGTCTAAAGCACTCAAATAACAACCCATGAGCAATATTTCTTAAGTTATAATCTGGATCATTGCATGCCCTTGCATATAGTGTATTTCACCCTTGTGCACACACAAGCCAACACCTAAGGGAGATATACATATGTATGAGGCCCTCCCTTGTAGTATTGGTTATGTAAGTAGTGTTCATTAATAGAGGGGTGATTGAGGTGAACTCAACTCTATGAGCCCACTAACTCATTTTTGGCAAGGTATAAACATGTAAGGTGAAGATCTAGGGTTTGATTCACATGCATTCATTCACATCCTATGCACATGAATAAAATATACCAGTAGATACTTCTATTGAGATCACTTTGTAATAATGTGAATATTTTTTATAAGATAGTTCTATTGAAATTAGGACACCTACATCTACACAAGTGTCCCAAGGCTAATGCAAGTGTCTAAGCCTCAAAAATGATATTTCTAAAATCGGATGATTGTATCTTGATCTTATCCCTCCCTATTTCCACCTCTACACTTATCAGATCTACTTGAAAATTTTTAGATAAATTAAGTGTTATCTATTATTCATGTTTATGCAATCAAACTATTTTTTTGAATGTAATTTTATATTTAACATAACTAAAATTTTTAATTTAGAATATTCATTTATCTAAGTTTATAATTAATTGTCCTACTCTAAGATAGTTTTATTCATCCTTATGTATAGGATATTCTACCCCTTTAACCCATAACTCCAAAAACATTAAAAAGGGTTAAATAATTGGAGATGATGTTTCCTTTTTGACACACTAGAGAGGTTGTGCTTCCTTGTTCAATTATGTGGAGAGTTGGGGTGACTATGCCCCAAGCTTATAGAACTATGAAAGCCTTAGGTTAGGAAGGCAACATGTGCCAACCTTCATAAATGTTTGGATAAGTATGAAATGTACTAACCCAAATAATTATACAAAAAACAAAGAGGAAACCACATGATGGTTCAACTAAACACAAAAAATTAATCAACCACTATATAATTCTTATCAATTTAATTGTATAATTTTTATTTAGTTCACTCAAGTTTTCTCCATGTAAAACAAAAAATACGTGATCAAAAGAGAATGAAAAATGTCCATGTCCCCATCATAACCACTAGTTTGATTATATAGTTTCACTCAAGCTCACTCCAGTTTTTCTCAATGCATAATAAATACATGATTGAAATAGAATGAACAATGTTTGTTCCCCTTAATGACATTAAATTTGATAAATGTGAAGTGGAATGATAACTATTTTTCATTCAACTCTAAACTATGTTGTGTATGTGCATAAACTAGTATCATGCCTCATGGATCTACAAGTGTGTATATGTATATGAGCCAATAGCATGCCTCATGGATATAAAAGTGTGTATATGTGTATTAACCAGTATCATGCCTTTTGAATCTATACCAACTGATATATAACTATATGCATCTATATGTTAAATTTGAGAACCTATATCACAAACGTATATATATTTGGAAACCTATAATTCCTGTTTTTAGGAATTGTGTACATGTGTACCCAAGTGTGTATGAACCTATACTAAATTCTATATAAAGTGAGTGAATATACATGTCATATACCCCCATAATTTATACTAGTGTGCCAATATATATCATGTGATTGAGCCACATAATATCTAAACCATTTTGAGTATCTAAAATCTATATTATTATTTGATTTTTTATTCATAGAGACTTGTGTCTCTATGATAATCCCATTGTAATGTCACCCTTTTGATATGAGGAATGTGTTCTACAATTTAGTCATCTCAAAGTAAGAGTTAATTCAAGTGTAAATGTAACATTATGTTAATCATGTGAACATATGAAGAGTATGTTGTCATAGTAATGTATATTTAAATCAAGGCATGTATGTAATATAAATTAATTTAGGACATATAAGTGACATAGATAGATAAATGTATCAATGAAGCATGCATTATAAGGATAATTGAATATTACTATGTAGTATCAATGCATGTTATGGATCATTGCATCACTTAATGTCAACAAGATCAACAATAACAATAAGCTCAAGTGTTAGTGTCACACATAAGGTCTAGGGCTACATGTAAAAAGCATGAATATTTCATAATAATCAAGGCCAAGGGCCACATGCAAGGGACATAAATATGTTGCATAAAACAAGGCCAAGGGCCAATACAAGGGACATAAAAATTTCACAAACAAGGCCAATGGGGCACATATAATAAATAATTAAAAACTACCCTATCATGTAAGAGAGTAACAACATCAATGGAGCATGTAAAAAGTAAATACTATTATACACCATCCACATGTATCAATGTCACATCATAGTATAATAACATATGCATGTATAACTATGAATGATATGAGTAACTAGAAAGACATGTGTAAGCAATATAAATAACTCAACATGGTAAAATGTTATTGAAATATATAACCTATAATATGAAACTTGTGGAATAAAATGCCCCTAGTATTGGCATGGAAACTAGGGAGAGGAAAATCCAACATATATATGTCCATGTGTAATATGTATCTAACATATATATGTCCATGTGTAACATGTATGTTCTACATCACACTCATATATCTTAAAATGCATGTATATAAGAAAAGAATATGCCATCTATAAAATATGTGATAAATAACATATGTAAATAGTGTAATCTATTAATCATGTCATGCTTAGGTTTTGATTTTGGATTTTTTGAATATTTTGAATGTTTTTGTATTTTTTTTAATTTTTTTATATTTTTGAAATATTTGAATGTATTGATCATAAATCAATGATTAAATCATGCTTATCAGAATTGAAGTTGATATATCATAGCTTGTCCTTGAAATTATGTAATTTAGTTTTAAAAACATTAATAGGATAGAAACTAGAAGAATAATTCATATTAATAGATAAGGCATTAAATTACATATTTGAATATAAAATACTAAAACTAGTTACAACATTTTGATAAAAGGAATATGCTTAATATAGTAAGTGAAATAAAGGGATGATTACTTATATTTTTTGATTGACTATCTAATTACAACTATACTTTAGTAGTGGAGAATATACTAAAGCAAGCATGCAATTTGTTTGATTCAAGAATTGTGTTTTAGTATGTGTAGGGTTGATTTAGTTAAATTTGGGCCAATATCAATTGTTGATACTAACCTTAGTGGTCAATATTGATTTGTAAATAAAAATGTATATGACTATATGGTCACCTTTGGATGTCTCTTAAAGTTTTGTATATGTGATGTTGAACCCTTATGATGTACATAACTCTATAAATGAGCATGTTTCACCTTGAAACCCTATGTGTGCTTATGAGGGACAAAAACTTACAAATACTAGGAAACTATAATATGATTATTTGACCCAATCACCCACATTTGATGATTAACTATTACCTACATATTTGATACTACAAAGAGGGAAATCAAGCCACACATAGTTCTCCCACATAGTGTTATTTTGTAATTTTGTTCCTTCACTATATATATGAAACTAATGATTTGGATTTAATACTTGATAATACTTAATTTCACATAGATTTGGTATGCTTTAAACTTGGATTTTGAATGATCTTAGTGACTAGTTTGTAATTTAGGAAGAATAAAGCATTATTTTCCAATTTATAGTAATGGATAGATGTGTACCAGATAAGTTCCAAGACCCCTATCAAGTGAGTCTTTGATTAGTACATATATGGTTCCGATTGGGTAATTTATCATGCCACCAACATGCTAGGTAGATGGGTTAACCATAATAGAATATTTAAATTTTAAAATATATTCATTAATATGGAAGGGTTAGTACCGACCAGATCAAGTTAATATCAACTAGTGATACTAACCAAACCTAATGCTACCAACCCATGTAATTTTGAACTAAAGTAAATGTCTATATGTGTTTTTTCAAGATAGTTAGTAGGTTTCAAACAAACCATGAGTTTCATGTAGGTGTGTAACAATAAAATTGAAGTATCAAACTCATAAGGTAACATGTAGGTGTGAAAGAATAAAGAGTTAGGATCATATTTATATTCACAATTCATTTGTGGGAAATGTATGTCAAGTTTTTCAATTTTAGGTTCCTATTAGAATATTTTAATAACTAAAAATTCCCCCTTTTATTCTATAAATTGAATTTATAAAGTAAAATGAAAAGATGTACCTGAGTGTGTATAACACACTTTATCTTTGGTAGGATGCTCCAATTGTGTAGGTCACTCAATATAAAAAAATTTAATAAACATGTAGTAAATTTCCATGGATTGATATTTTAAATCTAAATTTAAATTTCTAAAAATTAATTAAGGAAAGATTACACCTGTGCGTTAGTGAAAACCATGTTTCCCTTACAACTTTTTAGAGATGATGGTTCCCTTTAAAGCATTGAATAAATTTATACTTCCTTACTGAGGCACATAGAGAGTTGGGTGAATGTGACCCAAATTTGTGTAACTATTTAGGCCTTTGGGTTGAGACAAAAACATATCTCAACCCTCATAAATGTGGGGATAACTACACAATTTAGTAACAAATATAATAATGAAGGAAATAAAGATGGAACCACATGATGGATTTGCTAAAATTGAACCTGATTTAACCACTATAATGGATTTTATATTCAATTATGTAGACACCTAAATCTTGCCACCAATAACCTCTAACTAAGATTTTGGCCAATTTCTACTTAAAATACACAATTTGGCCTAAAAACACTAAAACATGTTAAATGATGTGAAACTAAAATTTGCAAGTGCCAATTTTGGCTATGGTATCCCTAAATGGGGCAATACAATTTATGGGCCAACTAAATTTGATTAGATCATTTCGAGTCAAAATGCTAATTTTGTACCTAGGTGCTCTAGATTGCTCTTTCCTATCAAATCTTCTGCACAAGACATGTGCCTTTGTTATTTGTTTTTGGTAACATCTTAAATGGAAATATAGATCTAATGCATTTAGAATTTCCTTCCAATTCTAATCCAAACAAAATTTAGACCAATAATAAGGCATTCTAATTAATTTGAGTAATTTGTGCACAAAGTGCTTAAACATGCTTAAGAGATAATTAAACCAAATCAGGGCCTAATCAAGAATTCCATGGAAACTTGTTGAATACTTTTTTTGGAAATGAATATTGAATATCTACATCATAAAGTGATCTCATTTCTTGGGAAGAAATTCCTAGGCCATAAATGCCACAGATATCAGGATTCATTCCCTCAATGCCTCATCAATGCCTTACATGATGCCCTCCATGCCTCTTAATTTCTCTTCTTCCAATGTCATTATGAGGATAATTAAAAACTTAATTCTAAAAATTGAATTAATCCTCAACCACACATCTCAATCTTAGGATGGATGGTTCAGGTTGATTCTAGACATTTCAAAAAATCTATAAATATGAGGCATTACCACGTCATTTTAAAGACTTGAGAATGCAAAGTTATAATGCAAAATTGATTATAAAGCTTCAAGAAATTAATGTTACCATGTCAAATTGAGTTCAATCCAAAGGTGCCAAGGAAAGATGGAGGCATCCAAACTTCCATTGCTAAGGACTTCATGAGCACAAAACTGAGAAAGCCACTACTACAAAGGCATTTGGAGCATCTAAGGAAGGTGAAAGAATTTTTGTATTTTATTCCTTATTTTTTAGTTGTGTTTTTCTTTTGTTTTTTTTAACTAAGCTCTCCCTAGTCTCTAGGCCTAGAGATGTTATGTTATTAGTGTATTTCTTTCATTTTTTTCATTTTGGAACTAACACCATACTAGCCATATTTTCTTGAGCCAAATTCCTAGATCACATATGGCATGCCTGGTGGGACTAGATGCATATCATACCTAAAGAAGATCAATTTAAAACTTTAAAATATTCATTTGGACCCTTAAAACTCTTTAAAATTGATTTTCTAACTTTATTTTGTCATTTTTTGTTTGCCAAAGGTTTACACAGTAACTGATATCGGCTAGTAAAACTGACATTGGATGCATAGCTTAATTGATGTCAGTTAAAAAAATGGAAATTGGTTGTATACCTATCATCATTTGCATTAGTATAACTGATGTTAGTTGGATAACTGACATCAATTAGAAAATGTAACCATCATTGGTTATATAAATTGACATTGGTCACTATGTTTTTCTTAAAACACAAACCTGAGAGCTCTTTTTCTAAAGGTTATTATTTCAAACCAAAAAAATTTTCAAATCTAGAGGACATGCTAACATTTTTACTACATGACCAAGCTTGAAATTTCCTAAAAACATGTTTTAGATCACCTTTTGCATGCTTAAAAATCAATTAGGAACTTTGTTTTGGTGTTTAATAAAAATTTAGATGCTTAGATGAATGTTTTCAAAGTTTACAATATTTAGACCAACGGGTCAAATGAACACCACCAAATATTTCATTTAGGCTTAAAATTGAACACACTTGTTAATTTTTGTTTTCAATATTTGTTTAATTAGATTTTATTTGGTAAAAAGATGGATGTTACGTGTATGATCTTCCATTTGTTTCCTTTAGGGAACCCTTAGAATCAAAAGTGCCATTCCTATTACAAGTAGCCTAGTCCAAGGCTTAAAAATAAAGTCATTTAAAACACTCCTAAAAAATTTGTCAAAGTTTAGATGACCTTGGAAATGACCTAAAAGTCTTTCTACTTTCATGTTTTCTTTATTTTTATGCAAAATTGGCTTGTGAGGGGGGCTTCAGCACCTCCCATGAGTTCTTTAGGGAAGCTTTGACGTAGGGTTTCACCTGCTAGCATTGACTTCATTTGGATCCTAATTGGAGTTTCACATAGGACATAGTGGCACTTTGGACATCGCACTACACTGAGTGGATAACAAGATGTAGTGGTTGCAAAAAGGACCAGACTTTTTTGCAACAAGCCAAGTGATACAAACCCAAAATTTATGCTTTTTTTTCCATTGTTTGATGTGAAAGTCATTGTGTAATTGATTCCCCTAGATTGTTAAAAAAAATTTACATCTTAGACAAATCCCCACTTGTCACAAAAGTATTGTTGGTGCAAGGTTCACCTCAAGGTCCATGTCATAGTACTATCATTTGAGAGAAGGGGGGTGTAAAAATCCTACTATATAAAGTGCACTTAATTTTGGATGAACACTTAAAATACTCTCAAATGATGTATATTGACAAATTCCAATAATACCAAGCAACCTTGTCAATTTAGGATCTAAAGTGGTTAATTAGTTAGTTTAGTCCTAGATAAAAGTCTTGTTTGAAGTCAAAACCTGGTGTAAACAAACAATCCAAACCAAACACATAGTCTAAATTTTCATTTGAACAAAGAGGCATTATGTTGCCCATGTGAGATCATTAATTTGCCTTGTTCAAACATTCATCAAAAGCTTGAGAGTTATATCATCCACTTTGGCACAGTTATGTTTCCCAATCAAGTCTAGACCTTTATCAAAGTTGTTTAAGTCTTTCAATTATAATCTAAATTTATATTACACCTTTATAAGTGTTGATGTAGTGGATTACACCCTGGGGCAAAAGGTCGAGCTCCTTCCACACACAACAATGAAAACTCCCCTCACGCCTGTGGGACTGGCGAAGCTGGAGGGGAGAGTCTCTAGATAAGGGCTATCTCCCTCTGATGTATCTTTTAGGCCCTAGTTTCTCTTACTACTAAAAAATAAATGTAAAAAAGGGGGATGAAAAGGGAGAAAGAGATGCTGAAAATAGAACTTAAGCCTAAAAATGAAAAGGTGATACACTAGAAAATGTTGACCCACTCAGCCTGAACATACACTTTTCACCAGGAAGAAGTGCCCATACACTTCATCTGATGTGGGAAACTCTTCTATTTTAGTGAGTCAAGGGTCCGTAGAGATACAAGGAGGAAGGAAATATCAAAGGTGTCTTCAGACATACTTATGGCAGCCTATTCACATGTGCCTATATTCCTGTTGTAGACACTTCTAGAAGATCTGTAGAAAAGAGACTTCACAATTGACTAGACATGCTATAATTGATCTATGAAAATCATCAAAGACAATAACTTAACGCAAAAGAAGAACACAGACATATACTTTAAAGTGTAAGTCTAGATAGAGGTAAAAATGCCAAGTCTTGATTCAAGGTAAAATCTAGCAGAGCTCTGCCTTACAAACCCGAGAGATTTTTTGGCAGAGTTTTGCCTTAAGGTTGAGAGGTCCCTCTTTCTCAAATGATAATTTTTATAATATATAAAAAAGAGAAAGTAACTTGGCACTTTATGGAAAATATTTTTGGTGCTCTTTTTGCAAGATGGCCCCTGTGCACTCTGAACCTTGGGAAGAGGAAGCCGTTTGATTGTCTGCTCCTGCTTTGACTTTGGCATTTCCACATTAATGTAAAAACATGGTTGTGCCTCTTTTTTGCAAATAGATTGATGTTTTTAGATATTCATGTTATTTTTCCCCTTATAAATGCAAGGGAGAATACATGCCACACCATTTACTATTTGCACCACTTGGTGACTGTCTGGCAATAACTCACCTCCCCTTTGCCACTTGGATTGCTTTGTCTTTTCTTGCACTTTGTCTTCTTCCTTGCTTTGTCTCCTTCTGCTCCTTTATCCCTTAGGGGCTATCTTCTGGTGGGTCACTACATTCCTTGGGTTCCTTTCATGATTGGCACTCAAGTATTTTAAAATCAAACAGCTATTTCACCATCTTAAATTTGACGTATGTGCACCCATCACTGCATTTGAATACCCAATGACTAGTTTGCCATATTTAACTTTGACATCCTTAGGCCCGTCACCCTTGGACTTCCCATTGACTTCCTACTTCAGCTTTTTTCCCTATGGGACTTTTTGTGGGCTTAAATCCATCAATTTTTTTGTGCTCACACTTTTAGATTTCTTCCCCATAGGCTTTTTCTGAAAAAAATTTTCCTATAGACAAAAGTCCACGAGAATTGGTTGATTTGATTTCTTTCGAGGTTTTCCCGAGGTCCTTTTTTGAGCTCACAACTTCCTAAATTTCTTCAAACTTTTTGTCTAAAGGAATTCCTTTGGACAAAAAGTCTATAGAAATTATTTCTTTTTCCTTAGTCTTTTGTGAGATCCTTTTCAAATTCCTTTGGCTACCTTCAAAGTGCCCTTGGGGTTTATTGAAATCGACCCTTTCGAAGGGTGCTTTTGTTGATCAAGTGCCCTCCGCAAGGGCACTTGTCCTTTAAGATGATTGAAATTTCAATTGAACCACTCCTTTAAACCAATCGTTGAACCACTCGATTGAATTGATTCAATGGTTCAAATGGTTGTTGAACCAAGGCTTTGAATTGAGCGAACGAATCCTTTTATTGAACCTGCCAATGAACTTTGTGTTGAACTTTGCCGATCAACTAAGCCATTTGAACTCTACATTGAACCAAAGTGGTTGAACCATTTGAATTGAGATAATTGAACCAAGTGATGAACTTTGCTGATTGAACCAAGGCTTTGAACCAAAGCGATGAACCAAGGCATTGAACCAGTCCAATGGTTCAACGGTTCAAAGCTGCTAACTCTTTGAAAGATCATGTCATTGAACCACTTTAGCTCTCTTTCCTTATAAATTTCTTCAGACAAGTGTCTAAAGAAGCTTTGTAAAACCTTGCACTCTCTAAATTGGTTCTTCATTTTTTGAAAGACTACACCTACAGAGTTCGTAGAAGTCCCTGTGAAGTTCGTAGAAAACCTGTAGAGTCCATAGAACTGGACCTGCAGAGTCTGTATAAACTTCACTGTTGAGTCCATTAAAATGGACCTATAGATTCCATAGAAATACTACAAATTCTATAGAAATCACTAGATTCATGCAAAATAAAAAATGAAATGGCCCAAAATAGCATGGGAAGAAAGCAGATCAAATTTTTAGCCTGTTGGAAAAAAAATGGTCAACAAATTAGTGACTCCTAGGGGAAGCATGCCTACTATGCTTAGAGACTAGTAGCCTTGAAGTCCATTGGGAATGGAGTTAGATGTAACTTTGAAGAAAGGTTATCAACAACCCTAAAACATCCAAGAATCAAACATGAAGCTTTTTACCCCACACACAAAGGAAAACACACACAAGGCTAAAAAACACTACTTGTGCAAACTATACTTAGGGAAAGTAGGAAGGCTAAAAAACACTACTTGTGCAAACTATACTTAGGGAAAGTAGGAAAGAAACTGAAATCAAACTATAATATATAGCTAACCAGGTATATTTGCTTCCCTCCTAGATTAAAGGGAAATTTTCTTAAGTCCCCTTCCTGGCAAGAAGACTTATGGTGCCAGACAAGTGGCTAAATGAAAAGGAGATTTGGTGACCTACTCCTCTTGCCTACCACCTAGATTGGCTTGTGTCTGAGTGGATTAGATTCAAACATGCTTCCAACATATACTTACTCTATTTGTTTTTAGAAGCTTGTTAAATGCTAGTCCTTCATGTTGGTGCATTTCACCAATAAATCTGTGGCTACTGGGTCATCACCATAAGCCCTTTGTTGTGCATGATCCCCTTACAATGCATCATGGTTTGACTTGTTCCCTCATGCTTCATTGAAGACCCTATCAAACTCATCCTCTACTTCCTCTTGGCCTTCTTGAAGAAGGGTGACTATTGTGATGTTTGAGAAAGAATCAAAAATTGATTGTTCATCCCATAAAACATCACCTCTTTGTTCAAAGCTTTCTTCTTCAAGGCTTTCCTCAAGGTAGATAGACCTCTCCTTTTCCTCATCAAAGATCAAGGTCTCTAGATGTTCAGATGCATCCTCCTGATCCTCCTCCAACTCAGGCTCCTCAGTATAATCATCCTCCTCATCAAAGCAACAAAGAAGTTCATCAAACAAGGGGGGAGAGCTCACCATGCTTATGTTCCTCCTCATACTGCTAGAACATCCGCATGTATGTGTGACCTGAGTCTTCCCCATTGTTGACGATGCCTTCACAAGGAGCATTGATGATGATTTATTCTTTGTTATCACTCATGATAGCCTCCTGAAGAGCTACAAATTGGATCTTTTCTTCCTCACTCGCCTCCTTCAAAACAGGTTCCTCCTTGAGAAGGGGTGAAGTGAAAAATCCATGTGGAAGAGGAGGTAGTCCTTGAGCTAGAATCAAATGATTCTCCTCTTTCCAATAGGCTAGCACTTCATCAATATCAGGTGTGGCCTGATAGCTCTCTTGGGGGTGTGTAGGTGGGGTGTGTACATATATGGAATGTGCCATTGGGTTTGAACCGTCCATCACACATTGGCTGAGGAATCCCTCTCTGGATTCCAACTCTACAATTCTTCTAGCTATATCCTCTTGGAAGAGCCTTTCTTGGAGGTCACCAACATCATCATGAGTAGGAGCAGTTTCATCTTCTTTAAGGTTTTGAGCAAAACCTTTCTTCTCCTCCTTCTTGCCCCATGATTCTACTATTTGCTTCTAGTTCAGGATCTCAAAATTAGAATTTTGCTCCTATGAACAGGCAACAACTTTGTTTTCTCTAAGGTCTTGGGGCTCCTCTACAAGGTCTAAAAATTCCATCTCTCTTTCATGAATCAGAATCATCTTAGCCTCTAAATCCTCAATTTGCTTAGCTAGATTATCTTAAAAGAGTCTTTCTTGGAGGTCACTAGCATCATCATGATGAGTAGGAGCAGTTTTGAGAGAGATGTGCTAGTTCATAATATTTCCCCCAAAGGAAGATTCAAAATCTAAGGAATTTAGAAGGTTCATCTCCATGGGAGGTTGTTCTAGTCCCCTTTGATGCTTGAAGACTAGGCACACGGGGTCAAGAGCAAGGTTGATTGATGCATCAAATGAGCTGGAATGAGCAAGTGCCATCTGATAGAAAGGATTTGGTGCAAAAGAGGGGGCTTTCTTTAGGATAAGAAGGTGTGCTTAAAGCTAACTACCTTGAATGAATGGATTCCTCCATTTTGCTACCTCTTCCTCTATGGATTGCAAGGCCTGAGCTTGCCTGAACAAACACACCTCTTTGTACATCAGCTCTTATTGATATCTATACTTCTCATTTAGTCTGTCTATTTCCATTACCTAATTCTCAAACTCTAGCGCCACCTCCCTTATCATTGAAGGGTAACCAAGAGAGTTGCTTGAGGTGATTGCATAAATTTTTTGAGTCTGATCGAAGTCAAATGAAAGAATACAAGGCCCATGATTCTGTGCAAAGGAATTATACATACAAAAAAATAAGATTTTTGATGGCACTAGGATTACTTAACCAGCTGATTCAACTCAGAGTCACCATTGGTGTTGATGCAAAAGCCTCTAAAGGCTAGTCGGTTGAAGAACACACCAAAAATTCTTCAACACTTTGGACACAACTTGTCCTAATTGGTCCCACCAAGCATGCCAAAAACTATTGATGTAGTGGATTGCACCTTGGTGCAGGAGGCCGAGCTCCTACCTTCCACATATAACAATGGAAACTCCCCTCTCACCTGTGGGACTGGCGAAGCTAGAGGGGAGAGTCTCTAGATAAGGGCTAGATCCCTCTAATGTATCTTTTAGGCCCTGGTTTCTCCTACTGCTAACAAATAAATGTAAAAAATGGGGGGATGAAAATGGAGAGAGAGATGCTGAAAATAGAACCTAAGCCTAAAAATGAAAAGATGATACACTAGAAAATGTTTACCCACTCAGCCCGAACATACACTTTTCACCAGGAAGAAGCAACCATACACTTCATCTGATGTGAGAAACTCTTCTATTTCAATGAGTCAGGGGTCCGTAGAGATACAGGGAAGAAGAAACTATCAAAGGCATCCTTAGACACACTTATGGTAGCCTATTCACATGTGCCTATATTCTTGCTATAGACACTTCTAGTAGATCTGCAGAAAAGAGACTTCACAATGCACTAGACATGTTGTAATCAATTTGTGAAAAGCATCAAATACAATGACTTAACACAAAATAAGAACACAAACATATACTTTAAAGTGCAAGTCTAGATAGAGTTAAAAATGCTAAGTCCTAATTCAAGGTAAAATCTGTTAGAGCTCTGCCTTACAAGCCAGAGAGATTTTCAGACAGAGTTTTGCCTTAAGGTTGAGAGGTCCCTCTTTCTCAAATGAGAATTTTTACAATATATAGAAAAGAGAAAGGAACTTGGCACTTTTTGGAAAAAATTTTTTGCACTCTTTTTGCAAGCTGGCCCCTGTGCACTCTAAACCTTGGGAAGAGGAAGCTGTTTGATTATCGGCTCCTGCTTTGACTTTGGCATTTCCACATTAATGTGAAAACATGGCTGTGCCTCTTTTCTATAAACAAGTTTCTCTTTCCAAATATTCATGTAGTTTGTCCCCTTATAAATGCAAGGGAGAAAATAGGCCATGCTATTTACTATTTGTGCTATTTGGTGACTATCTAGCAATAACTCACCTCCCCTTTACCACTTGGACTGCTTTGTCTTTTCCTACACTTTGTCTTCTTCTTTGCTTTGTCTCCTTCTACTCCTTCAGCCCTCAAGGGCTATCTTCTGGTAGGTCACTGCATTCCTTGGGTTCCTTTCATTATTGGTGCTCAAGTATTTTAAAATCAAATGGCTATTTCACCTTTTTAAATTCAATGTCCACTCACCCGTCACTGTGTTTGAATACCTAATGGCTAATTTATCATGTTTAACTTTGACGTCCTTGGGCCCATCACCCTTGGACTTCCCATCAACTTCCTGCTTTAGCTTTTTTCCCCGTAGGCCTTTTCTATGGGCTTATTTTCCATCAATTTTTTTACGCAGACACTTTCAAATTTCTTCCCCATGGGCTTTTTTTGCAGACAATTTTCCCACAAATAAAAGTCCACAAGAATTGGTTGCTTTAATTTCTTTTGAGGTTTTCCTTAGGTCCTTTTTTGAGCTCGCAGCTTCTCGAATTTCATCAGACTTTTTGTCTGAAGGAATTATTTTAGACAAAAAGTCTGAAGAAATTATTTCTTTTACCTTAGTCTTTTGTGGGATCCTTTTCAAATTCCTTCGACTGCCTTCAATGTGCCCTTTAGGTTTATTAAAATTGACCCTTTTGAAGGGTGCTTTTCTTGATCAAGTGCCCTCTGCAAGGGCACTTGTCCTTTGAGAGGCCTAAACTTTTGATTGAATTGCTCCTTTAAACCAACCATTGAACCACTTGATTGAACTAGTTTAATGGTTCAAATGGTTGTTGAACCAAGGCTTTAAACTGAGTGAATGAATCCTTTGGTTGAACCTACCGATGAACTTTACATTGAACTTTGACAATGAACTAAGCTATTTGAACTCTACATTAAACCAAAGTAGTTGAACCATTTTAATTGAGCCAATTGAACCAAGCGATGAACTTTGCCGATTAAACCAAGGCTTTGAACCAAAGCGATGAACCAAAGCGTTGAACCGGTTCAATGGTTCAACGGTTCAAAGTTGCTAACTCTTTGAAAGATCATGTCGTTGAACCACTTTGGCTCTCTTTCCTTATGAATTTATTTAGAAAAGAGTTTGAAGAAGCTTTGTAAAACCTTGCACTCTCTAAACTAGTTCCTCATCTGCTGAAAGACTACACCTGTAGAGTTCGTAGAAGTCTCTGTCAAGTCCATAGAAAACCTGCAGAGTCCATAGAACTGGACCTACAGAGTCCATAGAAACTTCACTACTGAGTCCATAGATATTGACCTATAGAGTCTGTATAAATTCTACAAAGTCCATATAAATCACTAGATTCATGCAAAATCAAAAATGAAATGGCCCAAAATAGTAGGGGAAGAAAGGGGATTGATTTTTTGGCCTATTGGGAAAAAAATGGTCAACAAATTGGTGACTCCCAGGGGAAGCATGCCTATTATGCTTAGAGACCAGTAGCCTTGAGGTCCATTGGGCATGGAGTTAGATGCAGCTTTGAAGAAAGGTTATCAATAGCCCCAAAAGATCCAATAATCAAACATGAAGCTTTTTACCCCACACACAAAGGAAAACACACACAAGGCTAAAAAACACTACTTGTGCAAACTGCACTTAGGGAAAGCAAGAAAGAAACTGAAAGCAAAATACTATATACAGCTAACTAGGTATATTTTCTTCCCTCCTAGATCAAAGGGAAAATTTCTTAAGTCTCCTTCATGGCAAGAAGACTTATGGTGCCAGACAAGTGGCTGAATGAAAAGGAGATTTTGTGAGCTGCTCCTTTTGCTTGCCACCTGAATTGGCTTATATCTAAGTAAATCAGATTTAAAAATGCTTCCAACATATACATACTCTATTTATTCTTGGAATCTTGTTGAATGTTGGTCCTTCATGTTGGTGCATTTCACCAATAAATTTATGGTTGTGGGCTCATCACCATAAGCCCTTTATTGTGCATTATCCCCTTGCAATGCATCATGGTTTGACTTGTTCCCTTCTACTTTGTTGAAGACCCTATCAAACTCATCCTCTACTTCCTCTTGGCCTTCTTGAAGAAGGGTGACTATTTTGATGTCTGAGAAGGAATCAAAAACTAATTGTTCATCCCACAGAACATCACCTCTTTGTTCAAAGCTTTCTTCTTCAAGGCTTTCCTCAAGGTAGAAAGACCTCTCCTTTGCCTCCTCAAAGATCAAGGTCTCTAAATGTTCAGAGGCATCCTGCTGATCCTCCTCCAACTCAGGCTCCTTAGCATAATCATCCTCCTCATCAAAGCAACAAGGAAGTTCATTGAACAAGGGGGGAGAGAGCTCACTATGCTTATGTTCCTCCTCATACTACTGGATAGCTACATGTATGCATGACCTAAGTCTTCCCCATTACTGATGGTATCTTCACAAGGAGCATTGATGATGATTTCTTCTTCATTATCACTCATGATAGCCTCCTAAAGAGCTATAAATTGGATCTTTTCTTCCTCACTCACCTCCTTCAAAATAGGTTCCTCCTTGAGAAGGGGTGAAGTGAAAAAACCATGTGGAAGAGGAGGCAGTCCTTGAGCTAGAATCAAATGATTCTCCTCCTTCCAACTAGCTAGCACTTCATCAATATCAAGTGTGGCCTAATAGCTCTCTTGGCAGTGTGTAGGTGGGGTGTGTTCAGACATGGAATGTGTCATTGGGTCTAAATCATCTATCACACATTGACTGAGGAATCCCTTCCTGGATTCCAAATCTATAATTCTTATGGCTATATCCTCTTGGAAGCACCTTTCTTGGAGGTCACCAGCATCATCATGAGTAGGAGCAGCCTCATCTTCTTCAAGGTTTTGAGCAAAACCTTCCTTCTCCTCCTTCCTACCTCATGATTCTACTATTTTCTTCCAGTTCAGGATCTCAGAATTGGAATTTTGCTCCTGTGAACATGTAGCAACTTTGTTTTCTCCAAGGTCCTGGGGCTCCTCTACAAGGTCTGAAAGTTCCATCTCTATTTCATGAAGCAGTCTCATCTTAGCCTCTAAATCCTCAATTTGCCTAGCTAGATTATCCTGAAAGAGTCTTTCTTGGAGGTCACCAGCATCATCATGATGAGTAGGAATAGTTTTGAGAGAGATGTGTTAGTTCATAATGTTTCCCCCAAAGGAAGATTCACAATTTAAAGAATTTAGAAAGTTCATCTCCATGGGAGGTTGTTTTAGTTCCCTTTGATGCTTGAAGGCTAGGTGTACAGGGTCAAGAGTAGGGTTGATTGATGCCTCAGATGAGCTAGAATGAACAAGTGCCATCTAATAGAAAGGATTTGGTGCACAAGAGGGGGCTTTCTTTAGGATAGGAGGGGGTGCGCAAGGCTGACTGCCTTGAATGAATGGATTCCTCCATTTTGTTACCTCCTCCTGCATGGATTGCAAGGCCTAAGCTTGCCAAAACAAACATGCATCTTTGTACATTAGCTCCTACTAATATCTATATTGCTCATCTAGTTTGTCTATTTCCATTACCTACTTCTCAAACTCTAGCGCCACCTCCCTTATCGTTGAAGGGCAACTAAGAGATCTGCTTGAGGTGATTGCATAAAATTTTTTAGTCTAATCGAAGTCAAATGAAGGAATACAAGGCCCATGATTCTATGTAAAGGAATTATACATACAAAAAAGGTAAGATTTTTGATGGCACTAGGACTACTTAACCAGCTAATTCAACTTAGAGTCGCCATTGGTGTTGATGCAAAAGCCTCCAAAGGTTGGTTGGTTAAAGAACACACCAAAAATTATTCAACACTTTAGACACAACTTGTCCTAATTGGTCCCATCAGGTGTGCCAAAAACTTTTGACACAGTGGATTGCACCTTGGGGCAAGGGGTTGAGCTCCTACCTTCTACATGCAATAATGGAAATTCCCCTCTCACCTGTGGGACTGATGAAGCTAGAGGGGAGAGTCTCTAGATAAGGGTTAACTCCCTCTAATGTATCTTTTAGGCCCTAGTTTCTCCTAATGCTAACAAATAAATGTAAAAAAGGGAGGGATGAAAAGGGAGAGAGAGATGATAAAAATAGAACCTAAGCCTAAAAATGAAAAGGTGATACACTAGGAAATGTTGACCCACTCAGCCTGAACATACACTTTTCACCAAGAAGAAGTGCCCATACACTTCATTTGATGTGGGAAACTCTTCTATTTCAATGATTCAGGGGTCCGTAGAGATACAGGGAGGAAAGAACTATCAAAGGCATCCTCAGACACACTTATGACAGCCTATTCACATGCACCTATATTCCTATTGTAGACACTTCTAGCAGATCTACAGAAAAGAAAGTTCACAATGCACTAGACATGTTGTAATCAATTTGTGAAAAGCATCAAAGTTAATGACTTAACACAATAGAACACAGACATATACTTTAAAGTGCAAGTCCAGATAGAGGTAAAAATTCTAAGTCTTGATTTAAGCTAAAATTTGGTAGAGCTCTACCTTACAAGCCAGAGATATTTTCGGTCAGAGTTTTGCCTTAAGGTTGAGAGGTCCCTCTTTCTCAAATACAAATTTTTACAATATATAGAAAAGAGAAAGGAACTTGGCACTTTTTGGAAAAGATTTTTGGCTCTCTTTTTGCAAGCTGGCCCCTGTGCACTCTGACCTTGGGAAGAGGAATCCGTTTGATTGTCAACTCTTGCTTTGACTTTGACATTTCCACATTAATGTGAAAACATGGTTGCACCTCTTTTCTACAAATAGATTGCTCTTTCTAGATATTTAGGTAGTTTGTCCCCTTATAAATGCAAGGGAGAAAACAAGCCACACCATTTACTATTTGCATCATTTGGTGACTGTCTGGCAATAACTCACCTCCCCTTTGCCACTTGGACTGCTTTGTCTTTTCCTACACTTTGTCTTCTTCCTTGATTTGTCTCCTTCTACTCCTTCAACCCTCAGGGGCTATCTTCTAGCGGGTAACTACATTCCTTAGGTTCCTTTCATGGTTGGTGCTCAAGTATTTTAAAATAAAATGACTTTTTCACCATCTTAAATGTGATGTCCGCACACCCATCACTGTGTTTGAATACCAAACAACTAGTTTACTATGTTCAACTTTGACGTCGTTGGAACCGTCACCCTTGGACTTCCCATCAGCGTCCTACTTTAGCTTTTTTCTTCACGGTCCTTTTCTAAGGGCTTATTTTCCATCATTTTTTTGTGTAGACACTTTCAGATTTATTCCCCATGGGCTTTTTCTGCAGACAATTTTCTCGTGGACAAAAGTCTACAGGAATTGGCCACTTTGATTTCTTTCAGGGTTTTCCTCAGGTCCTTTTTTGAGCTCACAGCTTCCCAAATTTTGTCAGACTTTTTGTCTGAAGGAATTCCTTTAGATAAAAAGTTTGAATAAATTATTTCTTTTGCCTTAGTCTTTTGTGGGATCTTTTTTGAATTCCTTCGGCTGCCTTCAAAGTGCCCTTCGAGTTTATTGAAATCAACCCTTTCAAAGGGTACTTTTGTTGATCAAGTTCCCTTTGCAAGGACACTTGTCCTTCAAAAGGCTTGAACTTTTGATTGAACTGCTCCTTTGAACCAACCGTTGAACCACTCGATTGAACTGGTTCAATGGTTCAAATGGTTGTTGAACCAAGGCTTTGAATCGAGCAAACGAATCCTTTAATTGAACCTATCGATGAACTTTGTGTTGAAATTTGCCGATGAACTAATCCATTTGAACTCTACATTAAACCAAAGTGGTTGAACCATTTGAATTGAGCCGATTGAACCAAGCAATGAACTTTGCCGATTGAACCATGGCTTTGAACCAAAGCGATCAACCAAGGTGTTGAACCGGTTTAATGGTTCAATGGTTCAAAGCTACAAACTTTTTGAAAGATAATGCCGTTGAACCACTTTAGCTCTCTTTCCTTATGAATTTATTCAAACAAGAGTCTGAAGAAGCTTTGTAAAACCTTGCACTCTCTGAACTAGTTCTTCATCTATCAAAAGACTACACCTGCAGAGTTCGTAGAAGTCCCTGTGAAGTCCATAGAAACCCTGTAGAGTCTGTAGAACTGGACCTGCAGAGTCCGTAGAAACTTCACTATTGAGTCCATAGAATTGGACCTACAGGGTCTGTAGAAATTCTAGCGAGTCCATAAAAATTTCTAGATTCATGCAAAATCAAAAATGAAATGGCCTAGAATAGCAGGGGAAAAAAGGGGGCCAAATTTTTGGCCTGTTGGGAAAAAAATGGTCAATAAATTGGTGACTCCTAGGGGAAGCATGCCTGTTATGCTTAGAGACTAGTAGCCTTGAAGTCCATTGGGCATAGAGTCAGATGCAGCTTTGAATAAAGGTTATCAATAGCCCCAAAATATCCAAGAATCAAACATGAATATTTTTACCCCACACACAAAGGAAAACACACACAAGGCTAAAAAATAATACTTGTGCAAACTGCACTTAGGGAAAATAGGAAAGAAACTGAAATCAAACTACTATATAAAACTAACCAAGTATAATTGCTTCCCTCCTAGATCAAAGGGAAATTTTCTTAAGTCCCCTTCCTGGCAAGAAGACTTATGGTGCCAAACAAGTGGCTAAATGAAAAGGAGATTTGGTGACCTGCTCCTCTTGCCTGCCACCTAGATTGGCTTGTATTTGAGTGGATCAGATTCAAACATGCTTCCAAAATATATGTACTCTATTTGTTCTTGGAAGCTTATTGAATGCTTGTCCTTCATGCTGGTGCATTTCACCAAGAAATCTGTGGCTACTAGCTCATCACCATAAGCCCTTTGTTGTGCATGATCCCCTTACAATGCATCATGGTTTGGCTTGTTCCCTTCTGCTTCATTGAAGACCCTATCAAACTCATCCTCTACTTCCTCTTGGCCTTCTTGAATAAGGGTGACTATTGTGATGTCTGAGAAGGAATCACAAATTGATTGTTCATCCCATTAAACATCACCTCTTTGTTCAAAGCTTTCTTCTTCAAGGCTTTCCTCAAGGTAGATAGACCTCTCCTTTTCCTCCTCAAAGATTAGGGTCTCTAGATGTTTAAAGGCATCCTCCTGATCCTCTTCCAACTCAGGCTCCTTGGAATAATCATCCTCCTCATCAAAGTAATAAGGAAGTTCATGGAACAAGGGGGAAAGAGCTCACCATGCTTATGTTCCTCCTCATACTGTTGGAACATCTGCATGTATGCATGACCTGAGTCTTCCCCATTACTGATGGTGTCTTCACAAAGAGCATTGATGATGATTTATTCTTTATTATCACTCATGATAGCCTCTTGAAGAGCTGAAAATTGGATCTTTTCTTCCTCACTCGCCTCCTTCAAAACAAGTTCCTCCTTGAGAAGGGGTGAAGTGAAAAAACCATGTGGAAGAAGAGGCAGTCCTTGAGCTAGAATCAAATGATTCTCCTCCTTCCAACTGGCTAGCACTTCATCAATATTAGGTGTGGCCTAATATCTCTCTTGGGGGTGTGTAGGTGGGGTGTGTTCAAACATGCAATGTGTCATTGGGTTTGAACCATCCATCACACATTGGCTGAGGAATCCCTCTCTGGATTCCAACTCTACAATTCTTCTAGCTATATCCTCTTGAAAGCACTTTTCTTAGAGGTCACCAACATCATCATGAGTAGGATTAGCCTCATCTTCTTCAAGGTTTTAAGCAAAACCTTCCTTCTCCTCCTTCCTACCCCATGATTCTACTATTTTCTTCCAGTTCAGGATCTCAGAATTGGAATTTTGCTCCTATGAATAGGCAGCAACTTTGTTTTCTCCAAGGTCCTAGGGCTCCTCTACAAGGTCTAAAAGTTCCATATCTCTTTCATGAAGTAGTCTCATCTTAGCCTCTAAATCCTTAATTTACTTGGCTAGATTATCCTGAAAGAGTCTTTCTTAGAGGTCACCAGGATCATCATGATGAGTAGGAGCATTTTTGAGAGAGATGTGGTAGTTCATAATGTTTCCCCTAAAAGAAGATTCATGATCTAAGGAATTTAGAAAGTTCATCTCCATGGGAGGTTGTTTCAGTTCCATTTGATGCTTAAAGGCTAGGCATATAGGGTAAAGAGCAGGGTTAATTGATGCATCAGATGAGCTAAAATGAGCAAATGCCATCTGATAGAAAGGATTTGGTGCACAAGAGGGGGATTTCTTTAGGATAGGAGGGGGTACGCAAGGCTAAATGCCTTGAATGAATGGATTCCTCCAATTTACTACCTCCTCTTCTATGGATTGCAAGGCCTGAGCTTGCCTAAACAAACACACCTCTTTGTACATCATCTCCTATTGATATCCGTATTGCTCATCCAGTCTGTCTATTTCTATTACCTACTTTTCAAACTCTATCACCACCTCCCTTATTGTTGAAGGGTAACCAAGAGAGCTACTTGAGGTGATTACATAAATTTTTTGAGTTTGATCAAAGTCAAATGAAGGAATACAAGGCCCATGATTCTGTGTAAAGGAATTATACATACAAAAAAATAAGATTTTTGATGGCACTAAGACTACTTAACCAGCTGATTCAACTTGGAGTTGCCATTGGTGTTGATGTAAAATCCTCCAAAGGCTGGTTAGTTAAAGAACACACCAAAAATTCTTCAACACTTTGGACACAACTTGTCCTAGTTGGTCCCACCAGGTGTGCCAAAAGCTGTTGACATAGTGGATTGCACCCTGGGGCAAGAGGTTGAGCTCTTGCCTTCCACAAGTAACAATGGAAACTCCCCTCTCGCCTGTGGGACTGGCAAAGCTGGAGGGGAGAGTCTCTAGATAAGGGATATCTCCCTTTGATGTATCTTTTAGGCCCTGGTTTCTCTTACTGCTAACAAATAAATGTAAAAAAGGGGGGATGGAAAGGGAGAGAGAGATGCTGAAAATAGAACCTAAGCCTAAAAATGAAAAGGTGATACACCAGAAAATGTTGACCCACTCAGCTTGAACATACACTTTTCACTAGGAAGAAGTGCCCATACACTTCATTCGATGTGGGAAACTCTTCTATTTTAGTGAGTCAAGGGTCCGTAGAGATACAAGGAGGAAGGAAATATCAAAGGTGTCCTTAGACACACTTATGGCAGCCTATTCACATGTGCCTATATTCTTGGTGTAGACACTTCTGGCAGATCTACAAAAAAGAGACTTCACAATGCACTAGACATGTTGTAATCAATCTGTGAAAAGCATCAAAGACAATGACTTAACACAAAATAAGAACACAGATATATATACTTTAAAGTGTAAGTCCATATAGAGGTAAAAATGCTAAGTCCTGATTCAAGGTAAAATTTGGCAGAGCTCTGCCTTACAAGCTTGAGAGATTTTTAGGTAGAGTTTTGCCTTAAGGTTGAGAGGTCCCTCTTTCTCAAATGAGATTTTTTACAATATATAGAAAAGAGAAAGGAACTTGGCACTTTCTAGAAAAGACTTTTGGTGCTCTTTTTGCAAACTGGCCCCTGTGTGCTCTGAACCTTGGGAAGAGGAAGCCATTTGATTATCGGCTCCTGCTTTGACTTTGGCATTTCCACATTAATATGAAAACATGGCCATGCCTCTTTTCTACAAACAAATTGCTTTTTCCAAATATTCACATGGTTTGTCCCCTAATAAATGCAAGGGAGAAGACAGGCTGTGCCATTTACTATTTGCACCATTTGGTGACTGTCTGGCAATAACTCACCTCCCTTTGCCACTTGGACTACTTTGTATTTTACTACACTTTGTCTTCTTCCTTGCTTTGTCTCCTTCTACTCCTTCAGCCCTCAAGGGCTATCTTTTGGCAGGTTACTGCATTCCTTGGGTTCCTTTCATGGTTGGCACTCAAGTATTTTAAAATCAAATGGCTATTTCACCATCTTAAATTTGACATCCACACACTCATCACTGTGTTTGAATACCCAACGGCTAGTTTGCCTTGTTTAAATTTGACATGCTCAGGCCCATCACCCTTGGACTTCTTTTCAGCTTCCTGCTTCGACTTTTTTCCTTGCAGGCCTTTTCTATGGGCTTATTTTCCATCATTTTTTTGTGCAGACACTTTCGGATTTCTTCCCTGTGGGATTTTTCTATGAACAATTTTCCCATGGACAAAAGTCCATAGGTATTGGCTGCTTTGACTTCTTTTAGGGTTTTTCTAAGGTCCTTTTTTGATCTCACGGCTTCTCAAATTTCTTTGGACTTTTTGTTCTAAGGAATTCCTTCAAACAAAAAGTCTGAAGAAATTATTTCTTTTGCCTTAGTCTTTTGCAGGATCCTTTTCCAATTCCTTCAACTACCTTCAAAGTGCCCTTTGAGTTTATTGAAATTGACCCTTTCGAAGGATGCTTTTTTTATCAAATGCCCTCCACAAGGGCACTTGTCCTTCAGGAGGCTTGAACTTTCAATTGAACTGCTCCTTTGAACCAACCGTTGAACCACTCAATTAAACTGATTCAATGGTTCAAATGGTTTTTGAACCAAGGCTTTGAACCAAGTGACTGAATCCTTTGATTGAACCTACCGATGAACTTTGCTGATGAACTAAGCCATTTGAACTCTGGATTGAACTAAAATGGTTGAACCATTTGAATTGAGCTGATTGAACCAAGTGATGAACTTTGCCAATTGAACCAAGGCTTTGAACCAAAGCGATGAACCAAGGCATTGAACTGGTTCAATGGTTCAATAGTTCAAAGCTACTAACTCTTTGAAAGATCATGTTGTTGAACCACTTTAGCTCTCTTTCCTTATGAATTTCTTCAGACAAGAGTCTGAAGAAGCTTTTTAAAACCTTGCACTCTTTGAACTGGTTCTTCATCTACCAAAAGACTACACCTACAGAGTTCATAAAAGTCCTTGTGAAGTCCGTAGAAAACTTGTAGAGTCCGTAGAACTGGACCTGCAGAGTCCGTAGAAACTTCACTACTGAGTCCATAGAAATGGACCTGTAGAGTCCATAGAAATTTTGTAGAGTTCGTAGAAATCGCTAGATTCATGCAAAATCAAAAATGAAATGGCCTAAAATAGTAGGGGAAGAAAGGGGACCAAATTTTTGGCCTGTTGGGAAAAAAATGGTCAACAATAAGTTCATAGGGTTGATGTGTTATGTGGGTTCACCATTTGCACTAAATGTGAGGGAACTTAGGTCTAATTTCCAATTTGGGTTGAAGGTTGTTTAAGACTCATAATCATTGTCATCACTTGATAAACTTAAGCCATTTTATGCTAAACACTTTTACTTTGAGTCTATGCACCACAACATTTTGAGTCAAGAAAAGTAGTGTTATGCTATCAAAATTATAGGAAAATGTCTTTGCCTTAGAGAGTTTTTGAAAAAAACCTTTTTATCAGACCTTTTGGGTAGTATAACATCCTTATGCTACCCAAAATATTTTGAATATTTTTTCATAGACCCTCATGCATAGATTTCTAAATTTTTTCCTATATTTTTAGACCAATCCAAGTTTACTTTTGTGATCTTTTGTCTAAAACAGTTATACTATTCACTTTTGTCTAGCTTGTTTGTCAAAAGAACCAAGTTTTATACCATTTTTTGTGAGAAAATAAACTATTTCTAAAGTGCCTTTTGTTTCATACCTTATACCTAGTTGATCAAGTTTATATCCAATAATAAAATGCCTAGTGTTTGTTAGAAGTGTTTCAAATCCATTAGATTAAAACATTCATCTATTTCAAAGTCTAACTTTTGATGCCATTTGGCCAAGAGTCCTAGCGTATTCCTTGTTTGAGCCTAGATTTTAATGTCACATTTGGATAAAAGACCTAGAAACTTTTAAATTACTAGATTAGGTTGATTTAAAACACTTTAACCTTAGAGTTTGGCATTTCAATTTTTGGTCCGTTTACTTGCTTATCTTTGTGTGAATAGTGAAATGTTAGGTACTTCACGCTAGCTTGTTTCTTTATAAATATTTTCATAAACCTTTTGATCCTTTTGGAAAATCTAGACCAAGTTGGAACATCACCTATTTTAGACATTATACTTTTTAGAGTTTGCAGAACTCTATGACCTTTTATCGCAAAACATTGACTATGGATCCCAACATGTATTCCTACACTTATAGTGGACTCCTATATAATCCAAGGATTAGTAATGTAGTTGCACAAGAATAAATGGTGTAAGACCCCTATGTGGATAATATTGATTATGAGATGTATTCTTATCCCTCTTATAATACTCAATTAGGGGCACAAATCCAAGATCCATTGGCTAATTATTTGGTTAACACACCACCTTATTCAAAACAAGACCAAAAACAAACCACACAATACCTAGCTACAATACCCATAGTGGATTAGCTAGTACTTCAATAGTCATATTATACTAATACAACTTCCATGTATGATCCATTTTTATTTGAGTGAAATTTGTTAGAGAACAAAGATGAGATTTTGGTTAGAGCCATAGAGGTAAGAGCCAAATTTCTAGTAGACTTCCCCCATGAAAATTTACCGAGTCTAGTAAAAGTGCCCCATAATATCATTTATGATCAATAGGCTTCTTTTAGAAATCCTATGGCTCTAGCTCAAACAACATATGAAGATCCCAATATATCTAATCGAGGTAAAAACATCATGGAATATCACTTTAACCAAATGTAGACAACATATCAAACCTACCTGAATATAACACATGATTTCAATTAGATGAACATGGTGAGTAAGCCTCTCATTGACCTAGTTCCTTCAATAGGAGTGTTGATAGAGTTAAATGGAAAAGAGCATCGAAGTTCTAACCTTGATAGATAACTCAATGCATATGCCCATTATTGAAGAAGTGTCTTTAGCCTCTACATATCATAGTGAACCAAATGTAGTGGACAATGTGTAAACAATGTCCAATATCGATCAAAGTTGTACTAATGCATAAACAGCTAGACAACAACATGTGCCTATAGTTCATCCCATGAGTGGATCATCATACCAATAAATAGGAGTTTATACACCCCAACCTCAACTGACTACTTCCTCAAGTGTACAACCTATAAGATTAGGTAATCAAACAATGACCAATGTCACACTTTAATGATATAATATGATGAATCCTACCCCTCCTTAATAAGTAACAAGTAGTTTTCCACAACAATAGGCACAATCTAGTGTATCAATGCAATAGATGACAAATACATGACCACCTCAATCAAGGGTAGTCAATGTTCCACCTCATTAGATAATGATGAAGATACCTCTTTAGTCATAGACTAATATGCCAATCCAAAACCATGTAATGACTAGTTAATAATGTGTAAATATTGGTCAATAATAGATGTTGAATCTACAACCTGCTTTCACTTCCTCACATGGATTTGTGTAACAAAGAGGTCCCCATGTTTCTCAAGTACATACTAGACAACTGTTGGTTCAAAATGTGCCACAAATTTAGAGACAAGGACTTGGTCCACAAGTTATCACTCAATAGTAAGGTTTGATAAGTTAGTATCATGTCCCTTTTTAACCACAACAAGCACAGTATAGCTATATCCCTTCATCCTAACCACAAAATATTCTAATTCAAACCTTTATCGCCAACCCAAACTAGATTATTGCACAACCAAATGTGCAATTTCAAGTACATCATAATCTATGTATGTGTATTCTTGGTCCATTCCTTAACCAAACTAATATACCCCCAATAGGTATCTCTATCATACCCTAGTTAAAGTGTCCCACTTGTGACCTTCCAACCATCTATCTAGACCAATATTCTCCCTCAAACCAATGTTCCTTCTAGTTTCCTATCCCAAGAATTGTAATAGATGAAGGATGTAATTGCTACCATTCAAGCAGGTAAATAGAAAAAAAATTAAAATTAGATGGTGTGTGTTCCTATCCATTCAACATGGGGTATTTTTAGATACCATTTCCTCTAGGATACAAACCACCAAAATTTGACAAATACAAAGAGAAAGGTGGCCCTAAGGCTCATTTGACCAAATTCTTTGTTGCATGTCAACTAGTGGAATATAGATATATATATCTTTTATTTTTATTCCAAAGGATCTTGGTTGGACAAGCCTTGGAGTGGTTTTAAAATTTTCCCAAAAAATTAGTAATGGATTTTGATGATCTGTCTGATAAGTTTGGGCAACACTTTTCTTATAATCTTGAGCATGAGATTTCATTAGTGGACTTAACACAAGTAAAGCAAAAGGTTGGTGAAAATTTTTCAAATTATCTATAGTGATGGAGAGCCCTTGCAAGCTATTTCATCCATAGTTTACTAGATAAACAATTAGTCACTCTGTTTACCAAAAATTTGCACAATGAGATAGCTTATCATTTGGAACTACATTGTGTACATACTTTCAAAGAAATCATCGATAAAGGTATGTTGATCAAGTGGATTCTCATCAATAAAGGAGTCATCAAGCTTAATTTAATTAATCAAAATCAAGTTACCAATTAGGGAAATGACCAACATCCCATTCAAGCACTAGCATCACAACTGACACAGGCCAATAAGCACAAAATATCAAAGTAATTCAATCATAATAGGAATGTTGTGGGAAATGGAGTAACCAAATCTCATCATGTATAAATGGTGAAAACATCATATTAACCACATTTTTAGCTTACTCCTACCCAATAAAATCTCCAATTAATACTACAAGTGCAACAACCAAGACCTATACAAAAAATACAAAAGTTGTTACCATTACAAACCCCTCCTCCTAGGAGAATCGTGCGTGCACATCATGTCTTTAGTGACCTAGGAGAACCTATTGAGTCTATATTTTGTAAGCATATTACTACTAATCTATTTAGTTAGCCTATACCAAAGCATTATTTTTAAGGCATTTCTTATCTTGATTGGTACTGTGAAAATAAATTTTGTGACTATCATCAGGTCAACATGCATAATCTATGAAGATGTGTCTAAATCAAGCATTTAATTGAGAATATGTTGGAGAATGGGGAAATAACATTGGATAATGGTTTTTATAATTCTAATAAAACTCTTGGGATTTATCAAAACCCCTTTCCCTGACATAACAATCAGTAGCAACAAAATAATCAACAACAATAATGGCTAGTGTAGTAGTAAAATTAATAGTATTAAAATCAAAGGCCAAACTAATAGAATCACCAAACTAATAGAATCAACAAAATCAGCAGAACCCATAATGACAAAAAAATGGACAAAACCAATGTCAAAATGGTAACAACCAATAAATCTACCATGCAGTTACACATGACTATAATAGGGTTGTAGGCTATATTGTAGGGGGTAGCGTTAATACCATTTCCATTAATCCTAGGCCAAACACTAATCAACCTAGACCATTACTAAACAACATTCAGCCAAATTACATAGATAATCCTTCTTTGACCTAGGAATGCATGCAGGTGAACCAACCAATTAGGACTTCCCCTTTTGGACCTTATATCGATAACTCTTCCTTATCATGTGACCACATGCGAATGCACTGACAGCTGAGACTTGTCCTATCTGGCCCCACACCATTCCCAACATTGGTTAGCAATAATTGTCTAGTATTTAATCTTGATTGTGTAGTCACAACTCAGAGGTCAAAGATTACTATCCCAAGCCCAAAACCATCCACCACTTTGCCTATTATTCAATCAACTATTCAGCCTCAGAATAAACAATTCACTACTGACCAAGACAAGAATTTTGATATTATGGAACAATTATAGAAGACACCAACAAAAATTTGTATTGTAGATTTTCTATGAACATCAATAATCCATAAGAACATCTTGAATGATTTTTTGACCCAATCCACTATTGATAGTGACATATCCCTTAATAAATTCCAAGCTTTGGTTGGACACCTAGCTCTAGCCTAGCAAGTCACATTCAACCAAAGTGATATGTCTTCTCTTGGCTTGCTCCATAATGATCCATTATATATACATGTTTATATAAAATGGCATAAAGTGAAACATATCCTTATAGACAATAGATCTAGCCTCAACATACTCTAAAGCTCATCAAGCTTCTTGGGTACATAATGGCAGATCTTCAACCAAAAATAATAACCATCAAAGCCTATGATAATCAGGAAAGAGAAGCATAAGGCACCATTAGTTTTCTAGTTGTCATTGGGCCTTTGACCCATGACATAGTTTGCCATGTGCTTGATCTTGAGTTATCATACAATATGATTATAGGTAGGCCTTGGTTACATGAGATTCATGCAGTCCCATCAATGTTGCACTAATGTATCAAGTTTTCCCATTTACAGATGGAAGTGAATATTCTAGGAGATTTACACCCATATGAACACTACAAACATCTCAAGGCTGAATTCCAAAGCTACAATTATCAGTACGACATGAATCCAAGTTCCAAGTAAGATAAAGGAAAGGTTATACTTATTAATCCTTCACCAAATAATTTCATAAATTCTAATACCTTGGATTCCCTTTCCCACATACCACCTCCTGAAGCTTCTAATCATTTCTCCATTTTAGATAATGGATTGGGAGAGTATGTGACCTATGATACATTTCATATTGTCAATCTTCCTCAAAATCTAGAAACCTTTGGGTGGCCTAAAGTCACCCCACATATGCATTGGCAAAAAAAGAACAAAGATAAGAGACCTATCACATTTGTACCAGCATCTAGCCTAGGACCTGACCCTTTTAAAGGGGATGAATCATGGTTATATAATGACAACCAAGTTGATTGTTATAAAAATGCAAAGTATCATATTCCTAATAGGATCATGGAGAATCACAATTATGAAGGAAGGGGCCTCAGATTGAATTAGCAAGGAACCATCAAGCCAATTTCCATGACTAAGTATGAAAGACCTTATGGACTTGGATTTAAACTACCTGAGGGTGACCCTACATATCTTATTCAAACTCAACACCAATGACTAGTGATGATGATGCTCATAGTAAAGCAAAGTTTGATCATTATCCCACCTTTGAGGACCTAGCTAAAACTAACCTATTTTATAACAATGCCATTTTTTCCCTTACCATGACCATTCATCATAACCCATTGCCATTATATTATCCCCAATCGATAGATTGAGACCAACAAGAATGTAGTTTGTCAATTGATGAGTTTTAGAATGATGAGGCATTCTATGACTTTTTAGGCCTTAGAGACAACATTCCATGGGGAGATCACAAATCAATATTTTCAATCACATTGGATCCTATAACCTATTTTGGAGAGCGAGTGAACACCTTTAGCCAAAAACAAATAAGTAAAATATTGAGTTCCCAAAGTGAAAACCTCTTTGAAGCACTTTCTAACTAGATAAAAAGTAAAGATAAATGCTATTCTAGTGGTGAAAAACTATTTCAATCACCATTAGATGGGGGTGTTCATTCTTCTTCAAATTTAGACCAAGAAACCACCAATGATGAACTTGCTTTGAGCAAAAACAAGTATTTGATAAAATTCTTCAAGAATTTCTAACTAGTTTTATCACATGGCTAGATCTCCCATTAGGGAACTCAGATTCATCATGCTTAGGAGAAGTTGAAGAGAAATTCCTAATGGAGGACCCTAACATAATTCAATAGTTTAATTCATTGCCTACTATCCTAGAAGATAGTTTGACACTTTTAGTTGAAGATACAATAGAGGTAAATATCAGGACTTCATCAGACCTAAAATGGATAAAATTAGGAGCATCCCTCACTGAGGAGGAACATGATGTCTTTATAGCTCTTTTGAGAGAATTTGTAGATATCTTTGCATGGGCCTATTCCAACATGATATGTTTAGACCTCGCCTTAGTTGTATACCACTTGTTGTTAATCCTAACACCAAATTGGTAAAACAAAAGTTACGTAAGATGCATCCTTGCATTACTATATTGGTGAAGAAAGAGTTGGAAAAAATCTTAGAAGTAGGATGTATTTGATCCATTGACTACTCAAAATGGATCTCTAATGTGGTACTTTTTAGCAAAAATATTGAAAGAATTAGAACTTGTACTAAATTTTGAGACATCAACAAAGCTTTTCCTAACGATGATTTTCCCTTACTTCATATCGACATGATCATTGACTCCATGTTATTTTATGAAATGATTTCACTCATGGATGGCTTTTTAGGATACAACCAAATTAGAATAGCACACAAAGATCAACATAAAACAAAATTCACCACTCCATGGGCAAAAATTTGTTATTAGGTAATTCCATTTGGCTTTAAGAATGCTAGAGCTATATATCAAAGGGCCATGATAATCATATTCCATGATATGATGCATGATATTGTTGAAGACTATGTTGATGACATATTATGAAAATCAAAAACCAAGGCTGACTATCTAGTAGTGTTGCATAAGAAATTTGAAATATTACAAGAGTACAAAGTCAAACTCAATCCAAAGAAATGTGTGTTTGATGTAACTTCAGGCAAACTACTTGGCTTCATCATGTCTCATAGAGGTACTGAAGTTGATCCAGCTAAAGTCCATGCTATAACTGAGATGCCACCACCAACCAATTTAAAGCAACTCCATATTTTTTAGGATAAGATCCAATCCATCTGATGCTTCATTTCTTAATTAGTAAAAAAGTGCCATCCATTTACATGCCTTTTGAATAAGGGAGTTGCATTTCACTGGGATGATCACTACCAACCAACTTTTCAACAACTCAAAGACTATGTTATTAATCTATCTATTTTATTACCTCCTATGCCAAAAAATCCATTTTTATTATACCTATCAGCTACTAACCATACTCTAGGGGCACTCTTGGCTCAACATGATGATAGTGGAAAAGAGCATGTTGTATACTACCTAAGTCATACCTTGGTCACATATGAACATAACTATGCACCTATTGAAAAAGCTTATTTAGCCATGGTCTTCATAGCTCAGAATTTGTGCCATTACATATTGAATAATAAGACCATGGTTATTTCAAATGTATATTCTCTCAAGTATCTACTATCTAATATAGCTATTTAAGGTAGAATGGCTAAATGGATTATGCTTCTCAGTGAGGTTGACATAGAGTATGTCAATCAAAGGGCAATCAAGGGAAAAGTTCTTATAGATCAACTTACTAAAGCACCTCTCATAGACACATAACCACTCACATTTCAATTCCTTGATAAATCCATAATGACCATCATTGATACACCCCTTGAGGAGTAGTCTTAAAAGTTGTATTTTAATGGCTTATTTACTGCACATGGATTAGGGGTAGGCCTATTATTTATTACACCATAGGGGGATCTAATCCCTAAATCATTTAGAATCAACTTTTATTTTACAAACAACATGGTTGAGTATGAAGCACTTATTGTAAGAATTCAACAAGTAGTGCATTGGAATATATCTCATATCCAAATTTATGGTGATTCTTAGTTAATCACCAATCAGGTCACATATCATTTTGAGAACAAATATGACAAGTTGGTTCCATATAAATCCATGGTCGACACTCTTAAACAATAAAGTTCCAAGATTCAGTTTGAACACATACCAAGGGTTAGTAACATAACTACAAATGCCATGGCTACTAGTGGCTCTCTAATTTGACAAACATATAAAGCTAGAGAGTATCAGTTCCTCATCAAGAATTTGTCAGTACCAGCTCATAAACCTTCAACAGTTTCCATGATTTATGACATTATTAGTCCTAATTCTATTTGGTACTCAAACCTTTATAACTACATTCATGCCCAAGTTCTACCACCTAACCTATCTCAAAAACAAACCAAATCTTTCATTCATCATTCCACTCATTATACTCTACTTGGATCCACCCTTTACCATCATAGTTTTGATGGAACTCTACTTTGTTGTTTAACTTCGATAGAGTATATGTTAGTATTAAGCAAAGTTTATGAAGGAGTATGTGGTACTCATTCTAGTGGGGTGATCTTGTCCAAAAATATCTTGCACACTAGTTATTATTGGCCCAAAATAGATGTAGATGGCGTTGTATATGTAAAAAAGTGTGACAAATGTCAATGACATGTTAATCTGATTCATGACCTAGCAAAAAGTTTGAAATTTATGTTGACACCATGGCTATTTTCTACATGGTGACTTGACCTCATTAGGAAGGTCAACCCCACTTCATTTGATAGCCATAAACATATCCTTATTTCCATTGAGTATTTCACTAAGTGGGTTGAAGTTATACCCCTCACTTATGTGACTGTAAAGCAAATTTCCAAATTCATTTTCAACCATCTCATTTACCACTATGGTATACCCTCTAACATTGCATCATCTGATAATGGAGGATCATTCAAGAACAAGGATGTAGACTAGTTATGCACTGAATACAACATCACACAACCTTTTTCTATAGTATATTACCCTTAAGGTAATGGCTAAGCTGAGGCATCCAACAAAACCATTATCAATATTCTCAAAAATATTGTCAACGATGTTGGTCATGATTGGCACTTGCAGATATTCCCTACCCTTTGGGCATATCATACTAATCATCATACCCCAATAAGAGCTACTCCATACTCACTTGTTTATGGTACTAAAGCCATCCTTCCCATTAAGGTTGAGTTACCTTCATTATGCATCTCTTTCAAGCATGTCCTAGATGATCATGACTATCGGGTAGCCCATATGCAAGAGCTAGACCTACTTGATGAGAAACACATAACCACACTCAATAATCTTCAAGCATATTAGAATTGACTCAAAGGCTACTATAATTAACATGTTAAGTATAGAACATTTGAATTTGGTGATCTTGTTCTTAAAGACAACTAAAATAATACCATGGATGAGAAGAAGCATAAAGGAAAATTCAAACCAAACTAGATAGGGCCTCTCATCATTACTATAGATTATTGATTAGGAGCATACAGGCTTGCACACTAGATGGATATGAACTTCTTGAGCTAATGAATATTATTCATCTCAAGTGGTACTATGCTTGAATGCTAAGGTGTATTGTCTGGAAGGACCACTTTAGTTATGCCATTTTATCACTATTCTTCTTCACACAAATACCATCCTTATCGGTCCTCTTCACTGTATCCACTTTCTACTTTCATTCTATTGACCTTGTGTGTTCTAAAGCCTAGCTTGTTTGACCTTGGTTTTTTCCATTTATTACATATTTTTAGCATTGAGGTATCTGATCAGTTGGTTTAAGTACTTCAGATAGAGATTGTATTTTTGGATAGTGTGATAGAATTTTTAGCAGTTGCATCCTTTGTTTGTTTTTCTTTTTTTATCACCGATCTTGCTACTAATTATAACCACCTTTGGGAAAATTAGTACTATTGATCTATGTCAGTATGTCCTAGTTATAACTACCTATGGGTAAACTAGGGGCAACATTAAGCCTTAACGTACCAACTTGCCACTTATTATGTTGTACTATGCCTTTTTACTAACTATGCTTGTTTTGTTTGAGTTGATTGCTACAATAGTTAAATTATTCCACTATAAGGGTGGAACTATAGTGACTTGAGGTCCTACTCTAGGACTATGTAGGTAGCACTCAATAATTTTTGAGGTCAGTTTAGTTACCCTAAGCCATGCTCTCACCATTTTGTGAGCAACCTAAGCTATGATCTCACCATTTTTTGAGTAACCTAAGCCACACTCTCACCATTTCATGAGCAACCTAATCCACTCTCTCACCATTTTCCAAGTAACCTAAGCCACACTCTCACTATTTTTTGAGCAACTTAAGCCACACACTCATCATTTAATGAGTAACCTAAGCCATTCTCTCATTTTTTTTGTGAGCAACTTAAGCCACACTCTCACCATTTTGTGAGCAAACTAAGCCACACTCTTTGCATTTTATGAGCAACATAAGCCATGCTCTCACCATTTTTGAGTAACCTAAGTCATGTTCTTGCCATTTTATGAGCAACTTAAGTCACGATCTTGCTATTTTGTGAGTAACCAAAGCCATGCTCTCACAATTTTATGAGTAACCTAATCCATGCTCTCACCATTTTTCAAGAAACCTAAGCCACACTCTCACCATTTTGAAAGAAAACTACACCACACTCTCACCATTTTATGAGTGACCTAAGCCATGCTTTCACCATTTTGTGAGAAACCTAAGAAATGCTCTCACTATTTTGTGATCAACCTAAGTTTGAATGCTCTCACCATTTTGTGATCAACCTAAGTTTGAACACTCTTTCCATTTTGTGAGCAGCCTTAGTTTAAACACTCTCATCATTTTATGAGCAACCTAATTTTGAATGATCTCACCATTTTGAAAGCAACCTTAGTTTAAATGCTCTCATTATTTTTCAAGATTGAACCATTTAAGTGTCTCATCATTCTTGATCGAGTTGATATACTTCAAAAAATTCCAAAACTATTTGAAAATTTATTTTAAAAAAACATTGACCACTTCTTTACCTTAAAGATTATGGGAACCCTAACTAAGTTATAAAAAATTGCTTGTCATTTAATTTTCCCATCTTTTTTGGCCTTTTTCTCTCAAGCACTTGCCATTTTACAAGACCATTCCTATTCTTATATCACATCCATTTCTATTTGTTTTCTTTAGTTATCACATTTTTCCCATTCCCTAAGGGAAATACGTTTAGCCTAAAGTTTTTTTATTGGATATTACATCCATGGAACTATGTAGGTAGCTTCTACTTGCCTAGTGCATATGGAGATAGCTTGGCCACCCCCTTCCTTTTCTTATATTCCTCCATTTTATTTATTTGTTAAGTTGTCACCTATTTTCTAGGGGCAATGTTCATTTATTTATTTTTGATTATTTTATTTGTTTGATTTTAGCATTGTTGCCTTAATTTGGTTTATGTGTGTTCATTAGGTGATTCCTTGTATGCACCTATACTTGAATCCATCCATATTCATATGTTTATATTGTCATCATGGTTTCTATCATTGGTGCATTGTTTTCTATTGAGTATTGGATTATAAGAGTTAGTCTTCATGCACATTTTGGCCAAGTCCTCATGATGTTATACCATGATGCCTAGTGACATGTGCTACAACAAACCTCAACTTCAAGAAGTTTTTTCAGTAATGGTGGTATCTCTTTGGCATCAACATCCTGATTTAATCCCAATCATATCCTAAATAGAGTAATTAACCATGAGATAATTTAAACCTTTATTAGTTCAAATAAGCATCTCCCTACTAGTAGGTTGTTCCAATTCATCATTACCCTCTGTGTTAAGTTATCATCATCCTTAGCCAAGTTTATCATATTTACCATAATTGAAGTCCAATAATTATAATTCCCTATGGTAAAATCATTGCACACCATCCCACCTACATTTCTCAATGATTATAACCACCTTTGGGTAAATCATTGTGTTGTCACCACTTTACTTTTTATACCTATATAGGGGCATGTTGTTATATTGTTTTTCTATCCTAATTGGGGTAGCTTCATCTTCTTAATGATTATAAATAACTTTGGGAAAATCATTATGTTATCATACCACATTGCCATTATAGAGGTATAATATTTATAACTACCTTTGGGCAAACCATTGTACATCATGCCACTTGTATTCTCAAGGATTTTGACTATTTTTTTAGTATCATTATATTTTCACCTCATCATCCTTCCTTTATTTGGTCCCCTCATTTTGCTTTTTTATTTTTGAGGGACTGTTTACCAACCTACTTGTGCCAACTGCTCCCTTGAGGGGGCATCATATAGTTAGTTTATCATCATTGTGGTTGTAGGCATACATGAAATTTTAATTATTTGAGAAGACATTATTATTCTTATAGCTTTCAGTGCCTTCCCAAATAGGGTCAAAATGTAGACACCTAAATCTGGCCATCGATAACCTCTAACTAGAATTTTAGCCAATTTCCACTTAAAATACACAATTTGGCTTAAAAATACTACACCATGCTAAATGATGTGAAACTAATATATTCAAGTGCTAATTTTGGCCAAGGTACCCCTAAATAAGGAAATGTAATTTATGGGCTAGCTAACTTTGATCTGATCATTCTGAGTCAAAATGCCAATTTTGCACCTAGGTGTTCTGGATTGCTCTTTCCTATCAAATATTCTACACAAGACACATGCCTTTGGTATTTGTTATTAGTAACATCCTAAATGGGAATATGGATCCAACGTATTTGATATTACCTTCCAATTTTAATCCAATCAAATTTTGGACCAACAACAAGGCATTTTGATCAATTTGAGTAATTTGTGCACAAAATGCTTAAACATGCTTAAGAGCTAATTAAACCAAATTAGGGCCTAATCAAGATTTCCATGGAAAATTGTTGAATACTTATTTTTGGAAATGAATATTTAATATCTACATCATCAAGTGACCTCATTTCTTAGAAAGACATTCCTAAGCCATAAATGCCACAAATATCAAGATTCATGCCTTCCATGCCTCATCAATGCCTTCCATGATACCCTCCATGCCTCTTAATTTCCCCTTCTTCCAATGTCATGATAAGGATAATTACAAACTTAATTTCAAAAATTTAATTAATCCTTAACCACACATCTCAATCTCAGGATGGATGGTTCAAGTTGATTCTAGACATTTTCAAAAATCTATAAATAGAAGGCCTTACCACATCATTTCAAAGACTTGAGAATGAAAATTTATAATGAAAAATTGATTAAAAATATTAAATAAATTAATGTTACAATGTCAAATTTATTCCAAACTAAGCCAAGCCACAAGCCAAAGGTTCCAAGGAAATATGGAGGTATCCAATCTTCCATTACCAAGGACTTCATGAGCATAAAATCAAGCAAGCTACTACTACAAATACATTTGGAGCATCCTAGGAAGGTGAATGAATTATTATGTTTTATTCCTTACTTTTTATTTGTTTTTGTCATTTTTTTTTTAAAACGAAGCTCTTCTTAGTGTCTAGGCCTAGAGATGTTATGTTATTGGTGTGTTTCTTTTATTTTGTTTTTATTTTGGAACTAACACCATACTAACCATCCTCTCTTGAGCCAAATTCCTAGATCACAAATTGTATAGTTTTTATCAAGTTCACTTAAGTTAAATCCATGTAAAATAAAATGAATGATTGAAAGAGAATGAAAATATTCATATAGATCATGAAAGAGAGTAATAACATCAATGATGCATAGAACAAGTAAATACTGGTTAATAACATCCATATGTATCTATGTCACATCATAGTATTATAACATATCTATGTAGCACTATGTAAGATACATGTAACTAGAAATATTGTATATTAAATATAGATATATCAACATGGTAAAAGTTTATAGAAAGATATAACTTATAAAAGTGAAACTTGTGGAATAAGATGTACCCAGTATCAACATGGCCACTAGGTAGAGGAAATTTCAACATTGATATGTCCATGTATAACCTATATGTCTTGTATCACACTCATATACCCTAAAATTAATATGGTATGAAAATAATATTCCATCTATAAAACATATGGTAAATAACATATGTAAATAATGTAATCTAGTAATCATATCATGCTCAAGTCTTGATTTTTGTTATTTGATTTTTTTATATTTTTTGAAATATTTTATATATGTTCAAGTAAGGCCAAGTGGAAATTATTTATAATATATAATAATGGGATGGAATCAAAAAAATATGAAACATGTGTCAATTCATAGTGCGCACTAGATGTGATAGCATGGTAATTTGGAGGAAGCAAAAACAAGCAAAATGCTCCCGCTCAATATCATATGATATTGAGTTAGGATGTATAAGTAGTGAATATGTATGAGTGAGCAATTAGAATGCCAAAAACATTATGCACTACAATAACAGTAGGTTAAGTGTCACAGATGTATAGATTAGGATAAATAATCCAAATGTGAGTTCCAAATGAAAACAAATCTAAGGCTAAAATAGTGGTCTATGTAGGCACATACGAACACATGTATGTCAAAATAGAAGAATATAATGGATAAGCAATCACAAATTATTAAGTTATGTATAATGGATCACTCCAACCACTTGAAAGTAATAAAAGTGCACATTATGGATCCCAATGAGTAACTAGATTCTAGCATTAAAATTATGATACTATATTGTTAGGAAGACTCATACTAGCATGAATTGCACTAAATTCATTATCTTTCACAATATATGAATAAGTATTTTTACCACATATTAGAATTTTTTAATCAAAATGTTATGTGTTTGATTTAGATTGGATTCATAATATGTTTTACCCTAATTTGGTTTTATAAAACCTAATACAATAAAAACTAGTAGAATAATTTAGATAGATATATATGACATTTAAGCATACATCTAAATGTAAAATAATTAATTAAATACAATGATTTAATAAGTGACATATGTTAAATATATTTAGTACAACAATAGAATGAGTACTTATCCATTTTGATTGATTATTTCATTATGACTTTATTCTAGTTGAAAACAAACTAAAGCAAGCATGTTATTCATCCCATTCAGAAACTATGTTTACATCTACATAGGGCTAGTTCCATTAGATCTAGGTCAATATTGATTGTCAATACTAACCAATGTTGGTTGATAGTGACCTATGACAAAATATGGGTCACTGAACATATAATCACCTTTGTGTGTCTCTGAAATGTCTGTATGTTTGATGTAAAACTATGATGATGCACATAATTCTATAAATTAATCTTCTTCACCTTAAAACTCTAAGTGTGCTTGTGATGGATATAAATCTATAAAATCTAGGAAATTTTAATGGATGAGCTAACCCCAATCACCCCCATTTAATTATTAATCATTTCATATGTACCCAATACTCTTAGGATGGAAATCAAGCCATGTGTATTTCTCCCACCTAGTGTGATTATGATATTGTACTCCTCTATATGTATATAGATAATGATTTGGATTTGATACCTGATAATACTTATTTTTATTTATATTGGGTATTTCTTATAATTGGCTTGTGACTACTCATACTACTATATTTGTGTTTTTGGAAGATTAGGACATATTTTCTCAATGTGAAATAGTCTATAGATGTGTATTAGATAAGTGTCAAGTCCATTTTTAAATGAGGCATTGATTTGTATATATGAGTCCAATTGGGTAATTTCTCATGCCACTGATATGCTAGGAAAATGGTTTAACCCTAAATAAATATTTTATTTAAAAAAAATTCATTGTTGGGATAAGGTTAGTTATGTCTAACTTGGCTCAATATCTACCAGTGATAGTAACTAAACCTATCATTACCAACCCATGTACAAATAGACTAAATTAAAGGTATGGATATGTCGTGTAGGGTATTAAGAAAATTTTAAATAGACAACAAAGTTCTTATAGTTGTGTAAAATTAAAATATAAGGATAAAAATCATAATGTAGTGTGTAAGTGTGAAATAATGGTAGATTATGAATATATTTGTGAGCTCAATTTATTCATAATAAATGTGTGTCAACATTATCATTGTCAAGTACTTAATACTAGATCTTAGTATCTACATCAGGAAATGACTATGTAAATCATGTGTATAAATAAGGATAATTTTTAAAGGCCAATCATATATATAGAAGAACATATAAAAGATAATGTGATCAAGATTCATATGTGTACACACAAGTTATGTATATTAAGGATTGGGAAAAAATGAGACTGTTAAGTGTCTAATACCAAAAATGAGTGTGTACATTTTTCTTCCCTTATATTCTATTATTTAAAGTGTTAAATTAAAAATATGGATTGATATACCTAAGGTTAACTATGGTGGGTGTCTACAGGTAAAGGTTGAGTACTTATATTTCTCCATGGAAAAACATACAATGAAACATGTATAAAGAAATGTCTATTTATGATATAAAATTTCAATTGAAACATTGATCACCTTTGACATTGAAATAACAAGGAACTAATACAAATCTATAAAAATGAACCAAGTTACCTTCTAGAGTCAGTGGAGAATGGGATGATTATACCCCATGGAGATATTAGTGTAAAAATCATGGGTTAAGCTATATATCTCCTAACCCTCATTGGAGATAGAGAAGTGTTTAGAATTTAAGTGACATAAAAACCTCAATTGCACTACTCATTATATTTTTTTGAGAATGCAAAAAAAAAAGGATTCTAATTAAACTAAATATCTGAGTAAGTTTTTAAATCATTTATTGTAGATGGATTTAATGATTCAACCTCAGTAATTTATGAGCATAATTAAGTAGATTATGAGTAAATAATTTTGTATAATGTCTCACATATGCCCTGCACATGTCACCAATCTGATAACCTATGTAATATGAGTCACATAATCTATTAAAAAATATAATAATATCTATGAATTTGTATTTGTATGCCCCCAATATGGTAAATTTTTTAATATATGTCATATAATATGTGAAATAATACCATATAATCTATGAACTATCACTTATAATCATGTATAATAAATGACATATGTCATATTATGCCTTCAACCTATGTAGATTCTATAATAATTTGTGTAAACATATGCTAATATGAGATAATGTGTGCCTAAAATATTAATTTTATGTGCAAAAATATGATTTATCTATCTATTAATGAGTTAATATATAATAAATAACATTGTCTATGCCTCATTTTAAGGTGAGGAATCTAGCCTATGAATTACTCATCTCAAAAGAAAATAGCTATATACATCATGCTATATAGAAAAATATGTAAGCATGTAAATCATGTTATAACATGATTACATTTGTAATTATAAAATATTAGATCATATGGACATATATGAAACATGTATCCTGTGGTATAAAAGTGTCATGTGAAGCAGATATAACAATAAGGCCATACAATAGGAATATAGGGTGGCTAGAAAAATTAGAGATAAGGAGATGTAAAAAGGAAATATAAAAATACTCAAAATTAGTCAAACCAATAGTATTGAAGATATGAAATAATAGTAAGAAAACATCTCTCATAAAGTACAACAAGATGACCCCAACCCTTTCCTGGTGCACTCCTTAGTACATGTATGCGAGGATACTTATGCACTAACAAGTCATACAATATAAATAGTCAATAAAGTGATAAAGATGAAAAATATAATGTGTATATATATGTCACACCCAAAGATCATCACATCACAATAGTGTAATTTAGGATGGTGATTTGATATACATACATAGAAACATGAAATCATAAAGAAAATGTTTAAATAATTATTGATAAATTAGCAACTGAAAGTAATATATACATAACTTGACTTACCTTTATACATAAATGATGCATGAAAATATTTTATTCTTGATTATGGTAGGTGAAAAAACCCAATTTGGAAACCCTAAAGATACATGTTAAAAATGGAATAAGAGTAATGTGTGCATACAAAAAATAGTAAAAAAAGGATGTAATTGAAAAACTCTCAGAGGATGACTATAGAACTTGGAAATTTTTGAAATCCAAGATCTATAAGACTAAATTAGAACCAAAATTTTGAATGAAATAGATAATAATAAATGGAAACTTTACAAGATGAAATGTTAAGGATAAATTAGAACTATAAAATCTAAAGAAACATATAGCAAAAACATGAAAAGTATAAATTAATTGAAACACCCAAAAATAGCAAAACATGAAAGCATGAAAGGGAGAAAGGAGACTAGATGGCCTAAAAACATTGAATAGAATGATAAAGATCACAAATATAACTATGATAAATCCTATAAATATAATGAAATGACTAATGTATCATCTCAAAACAACTCTAAGATGCAATTTCTATTCAAAAATGGAAAATACTAAAGTTTTCATAATGCTAACATGTCTTTAAGAGATCAAGACTATTAAATAAAAAGATGGGAGAGATTTATAAAAAAAACATACTTATTAAGGGGGGATAATGGAGGGAAGGAAAAAGGGTATCAATAAGGAATTTGTGAGAAATAAGTCACTCTAATCAGTTTGGCATGGTTGAAAGTTTTCAACATTAATGGCCTTAGATAACCTGACCCAATAAGCATACACTTTGGCTAACTATTGAAGTATAAAGATCATCCCATGAAGGATAGTATGCATGAAAAATAAAAATATCCTAATTTCCCATAATGTGTTCCCATATACTCAATACCCCTTACAAAATTACCAGTCTAATATGAGGATGAGGTACATGGGTGAAAAAATAGATGATGTTAGGTTGTGGAGCTAAAAACTTCAACTATGCAGACATGGAGGAGGTTGCTGAAGTTCCAGAGACATCGGCGTCGATAGTATAATCGACGTCGGTCATGATGAATGCAGAAGGCAATCGACATCGGCAGGGAGTCAGCCAACGTCGGTCAACACTAGTCAGACAGGGACTGACGTTGGTCACCTGTGGTGGTTCTAGAACTGTTCGTTGCATAGACAGTTAGTTCGTTAAACTAAGTGTTTGCATGTAAAGGCTATTTTGAGTCTTGAGTTGCGTGTCTAAATTAAGAGTCTAAGTTATTGTTTAAGTCTGGGATCTATGTATAGACCCATTGGCATGTATTGTAATTAAGGCAAGAAAAGGATTTCTTCTAGTTGTAAGATCTTGGTCAGTAGGTGTGCAAGGCCACGTTTGAAGATCTACATGTGTAAGTAAGGTCTGTTGAGTTGCAGGTTGTTACAAGCTTATGGGAGATCTACTTGAAGTACTTTGAGTACTTGTGTACTGGCAGGGTTATTACTAACTAGTTGGAGGTAAACACCAATTCTGTGTGTGAGTTGTGTGTTGGGACCGTTTTTGGTAGGAGAGTGAACTCTTGAAGAAAATTACTGAACACTTGAGGTGTGGGAAGCTTCTGAGAGGTGTGGAGAAGAGGTGGCATCTTCTTTATTGTATTTTCTTTTTGGATGAGTGTTAATACAAGATTGTGTATTGTCTCTCATATTCTATGCTATTTGTGAATTCTAGTTACTTGTTACTTCTGGATAATTTTGCATGTTTAATTGCTTGTATTTGGTAATCATATTGTGCTCTTTCTGAGGAGCAAGATCCTAACAAGTGGGATCAGAATAGGTGTGCTGTTTTGGATTCCCCAACAACTAGTATCAGAGCTTTTGGTTGGGATACTAATAGGTTGTATCATATCTGGTTAGTGTGTGTTGATTACAGGTTACTCACAGGGGTTTCTGTTTGAGTGGGAGTAGAGCAATGGTAGAAGAAAGTAAGCTATGAATGGAGAAGTTTAATGGCAAGAACTATCAATTATGGATGATGCAGATTGAAGATTATTTGTATCAAAAAAATTTGTACTTACCATTGGGTGGGGTTGATTACAAGCCCTGGGATATGAAGGATGAAGAATGGGAGGTTCTTGATCGGAAGGCTCTGGGATCTATAAGGTTGAGTCTTGCATCGTCTGTGATTTCCAACTTATCACACGCTAAGACAATGGTAGAGTTGATGGAATCTTTGGCAAATTTATATGAAAAACCCTCAGCTTTAAATAAGGTATTTCTTATGAAGCAATTATTTAATTTGAAAATGTTGGAAGGTGGATCTATTCATAGTCATCTTAGTGATTTCAATGGTTTGGTAAACCAGTTAAATTCAGTCAATATTGTTTTTGATGATGAAATTAAGGCTCTCTTAATCTTATGCTCATTACCTGAAAGTTAGGAGAGTTTGGTAATGGTAGTTAGCAATACTGTGTCTGCTTCAAAAATCTTAAAAGTGGATGATGTTGTGGGTGTAATCTTGAATGAAGAGATTCACAAGAAAAGCACAGGTGAATCATTAAGAAATGCTTTGAGTGTGGAAAGCAGGGGAAGGCAAAGAGAGAAGATTGAGCGTGGGAGATCAAGGTCAAAGATAGGTAGGAGATCCAAGTCTAGGTATGGCAGAATAACCTGCTAGAAATGTGGAAAGCAAGGGCACTTAAAGAGAGATTGCAGGTTGGATGAAGATCAGCATGAAGGACATGAAGAAGAAGCAGATGTTACGGATTATGTTGCACAGGATGCTCTGGTATGTTCCTTAGATAAAGTAAAATCTTGGGTTTTAGATTCTGGTGCCTCTTTTCATGCATCCCCAAATAGGGAATTTTTTCATGTGTATACCCAGGGAGACTTTGGAGAAATTTGTTTAAGGGATGGTAAGCCTTGTCAGATGGTTGGCAAAGGGAAAGTGAAGCTGAAATTGTAGACAGGAAACACATGGGTGTTGAAGGAGGTCATGCATGTCCCAGTTCTAGAGTGGAATTTGATTTCTATAAGAAGTTTGGGTGATGAGGGTTGCACAGTAACTCTCACAATGGACTCTTGGAAGGTTTTCAAGGGTGCATTTGTTGTAGCAAGAGGTAAGAAAGTAGGTACGCTTTATTTATCTACTTGTATTACTGATTCTCTTTCTGGGTTATCTACTTCAGCTGTAGATTTGAAGATGTGGCTTCATAGGCTTGGTCACATGAATAAGAAGGAGATGCATGTTCTTGAGTCAAAGGGTATGCTTTCGGATTTGAAAAGCATGAATTGAGATTTCTATATGTAGAAGAAGAAAGTAACATTTCTTGAGGAATCTGATGTTTGTGACAAGAACAAGAAAGTCTTGGTTTTCAAGGAGAAGGTGATGGATAGAGATCAGTGGAAGGGGCTAAATAATTCTGAGCAGAGCAAGGGTGATTTGGATAGGGTTTTGATCCAAAAGGAGCTTGCAGGAAAAAGTCATTTCTCACTAGTAAAACATAGAGACCGACGTTGGTTAGAAAACCAGCATCGGCATCCAGACAGGGACCGATATCAGCTATGTGTAGCCCAACATCGGTGACTCAGGGATAGATAAACACAAGCATCAATCATAAAGAACCAACGTCAGTGATGAGGCAGTCGCATGGAACCAACATCGATCGGGTGTAGACTGAGATGTGATCGGCATCGGTCATTGAGATAGATTTTGGGTAGACAGCAAGCTGTCAAGGAGTCTCAAGTTCCCATATGGAGGACTTAAAGGGTATGTAAGCCTCAAATTCATCATTTCCCTTCTTTACACTACTTGTTGCTCACTGATGGTAAATAACTAAGAAGTTATTAAAGAAGCAGAGCAGGTAGATCTAGGAAACAGTGGGAGCTTGGCATGGATAAAGGATGTGATTCCTTGGAAGAGAACCAAATGGGAGTTTTTTGGTGGATTTGCCAGCTGAAAGAAAGCACTGAGAGATGAATGGATGTTCAGGATAAAGAAGAGCAAGAATGGACATGTGAGACAGAAGGCCAGGGTATATGGTCTTGAGTAAGCTGCAAGATAATGGAGGTTTGATCATTGTGTTTCTCTTTATCAGGTTGGATAATATTAGCTACATTATCCTATTACTATATGATATGCTTGTTGCAGGGTTACATATATAGGGAGTTTCTAAACTAAAGGTAAAGCTAGTTTAGAAGTATGTCATGAGAAATTTGGGAGCAGCAAGATTCTTTGGCATGAGTGTGTTCTAGGGACATGGAAGGTCACAGGTTGACTTTGTTTCAGGATGATTGTGTGAGACTGGTTAACACGCCGATGGTTGGACAATTTTATGAATAGTGTCTTGATTCACATAATGAGGTTAAGTGCATGGTATGTACTAGACCTGAGTTTTCCCAAGTAGTGGGAGTTGTCACAAGTTTGGAGCCAATCTGGGAAAGAAGCACTGGAGGGCAGTTCAGTGAATTCTGAGAGGGACCAACAGCAGGTCAACATGCTATGGAGGGTCAAGTTCTTTTCTACATGGTTTGTAGATGCAGATGTGGCAGGAGATTTGGATGATAGGAGCTGCACCACAAGATTTGTGGTGGTTGGTCTTCAAGGGTGATCTTGAAGAGGGATACAAAGCCAAGGGAACAAACTAGATGATGCACAGGTACATGTACAGTTGCAGTTGTTTATCTCCAAGTGGGAGATTGTTAGGTTGTGGAGCTAAAAGCTTCAACTATGCAGACATGGAGGAGGTTGTTGAAGTTTTAGAGACACCGATGTCGGTAGTATAATCGACATCGGTCATGATGAATGCAGAAGGCAACCGACATCAGTAGGGAGTCGGCTGACGTCGGTCAGTACCAGTCAGACAGGGACCGACGTCAGTCACCTGTGGTAGTTCTAGAACTATTCATTGCACAGATAGTTAGTTCATTGAACCAAGTGTTTGCATGTAAAGGCTATTTTGAGTCTTGAGTTGCGTGTCTAAATTAAGAGTCTAAGTTATTGTTTAAGTCTGGGATCTATGTATAGACCCATTGGCATGTATTGTAATTAAGGCAAGAAAAGGATTTCTTCTAGTTGTAAGATCTTGGTCAGTAGGTGTGCAAGGCCACGTTTGAAGATCTACATGTGTAAGTAAGGTCTGTTGAGTTGCAGGTTGTTACAAGCTTATGGGAGATCTACTTGAAGTACTTTGAGTACTTGTGTACTGGCAGGGTTATTACTAACTAGTTGGAGGTAAACACCAATTCTGTGTGTGAGTTGTGTGTTGGGACCATTTTTGGTAGGAGAGTGAACTCTTGAAGAAAATTACTGAACACTTGAGGTGTGGGAAGCTTCTGAGAGGTGTGGAGAAGAGGTGGCATCTTCTTTATTGTATTTTCTTTTTGGATGAGTGTTAATACAAGATTGTGTATTGTCTCTCATATTCTATGCTATTTGTGAATTCTAGTTACTTGTTACTTCTGGATAATTTTGCATGTTTAATTGCTTGTATTTGGTAATCATATTGTGCTCTTTCTGAGGAGCAAGATCCTAACAAGTGGGATCAGAATAGGTGTGCTGTTTTGGATTCCCCAACAACTAGTATCAGAGCTTTTGGTTGGGATACTAATAGGTTGTATCATATCTGGTTAGTGTGTGTTGATTACAGGTTACTCACAGGGGTTTCTGTTTGAGTGGGAGTAGAGCAATGGTAGAAGAAAGTAAGCTATGAATGGAGAAGTTTAATGGCAAGAACTATCAATTATGGATGATGCAGATTGAAGATTATTTGTATCAAAAAAATTTGTACTTACCATTGGGTGGGGTTGATTACAAGCCCTGGGATATGAAGGATGAAGAATGGGAGGTTCTTGATCGGAAGGCTCTGGGATCTATAAGGTTGAGTCTTGCATCGTCTGTGATTTCCAACTTATCACACGCTAAGACAATGGTAGAGTTGATGGAATCTTTGGCAAATTTATATGAAAAACCCTCAGCTTTAAATAAGGTATTTCTTATGAAGCAATTATTTAATTTGAAAATGTTGGAAGGTGGATCTATTCATAGTCATCTTAGTGATTTCAATGGTTTGGTAAACCAGTTAAATTTAGTCAATATTGTTTTTGATGATGAAATTAAGGCTCTCTTAATCTTATGCTCATTACCTGAAAGTTGGGAGAGTTTGGTAATGGTAGTTAGCAATACTGTGTCTGCTTCAAAAATCTTAAAAGTGGATGATGTTGTGGGTGTAATCTTGAATGAAGAGATTCACAAGAAAAGCACAGGTGAATCATTAAGAAATGCTTTGAGTGTGGAAAGCAGGGGAAGGCAAAGAGAGAAGATTGAGCGTGGGAGATCAAGGTCAAAGATAGGTAGGAGATCCAAGTCTAGGTATGGCAGAATAACCTGCTAAAAATGTGGAAAGCAAGGGCACTTAAAGAGAGATTGCAGGTTGGATGAAGATCAGCATGAAGGACATGAAGAAGAAGCAGATGTTACGGATTATGTTGCACAGAATGCTCTGGTATGTTCCTTAGATAAAGTAAAATCTTGGGTTTTAGATTCTGGTGCCTCTTTTCATGCATCCCCAAATAGGGAATTTTTTCATGTGTATACCCAGGGAGACTTTGGAGAAATTTGTTTAAGGGATGGTAAGCCTTGTCAAATGGTTGGCAAAGGGAAAGTGAAGCTGAAATTGTAGACAGGAAACACATGGGTGTTGAAGGAGGTCATGCATGTCCCAGTTCTAGAGTGGAATTTGATTTCTATAAGAAGTTTGGGTGATGAGGGTTGCACAGTAACTCTCACAATGGACTCTTGGAAGGTTTTCAAGGGTGCATTTGTTGTAGCAAGAGGTAAGAAAGTAGGTACGCTTTATTTATCTACTTGTATTACTGATTCTCTTTCTGGGTTATCTACTTCAGCTGTAGATTTGAAGATGTGGCTTCATAGGCTTGGTCACATGAATAAGAAGGAGATGCATGTTCTTGAGTCAAAGGGTATGCTTTCGGATTTGAAAAGCATGAATTGAGATTTCTATATGTAGAAGAAGAAAGTAACATTTCTTGAGGAATCTGATGTTTGTGACAAGAACAAGAAAGTCTTGGTTTTCAAGGAGAAGGTGATGGATAGAGATCAGTGGAAGGGGCTAAATAATTCTGAGCAGAGCAAGGGTGATTTGGATAGGGTTTTGATCCAAAAGGAGCTTGCAGGAAAAAGTCATTTCTCACTAGTAAAACATAGAGACCGACGTTGGTTAGAAAACCAGCATCGGCATCCAGACAGGGACCGATATCGGCTATGTGTAGCCCAACATCGGTGACTCAGGGATAGATAAACACAAGCATCAATCATAAAGAACCAACGTTAGTGATGAGGCAGTCGCATGGAACCAACATCGATCGGGTGTAGACTGAGATGTGATCGGCATCGGTCATTGAGATAGATTTTGGGTAGACAGCAAGCTGTCAAGGAGTCTCAAGTTCCCATATGGAGGACTTAAAGGGTATGTAAGCCTCAAATTCATCATTTCCCTTCTTTACACTACTTGTTGCTCACTGATGGTAAATAACTAAGAAGTTATTAAAGAAGCAGAGCAGGTAGATCTAGGAAACAGTGGGAGCTTGGCATGGATAAAGGATGTGATTCCTTGGAAGAGAACCAAATGGGAGTTTTTTGGTGGATTTTCCAGCTGAAAGAAAGCACTGAGAGATGAATGGATGTTCAGGATAAAGAAGAGCAAGAATGGACATGTGAGACAGAAGGCCAGGGTATATGGTCTTGAGTAAGCTGCAAGATAATGGAGGTTTGATCATTGTGTTTCTCTTTATCAGGTTGGATAATATTAGCTACATTATCCTATTACTATATGATATGCTTGTTGCAGGGTTACATATATAGGGAGTTTCTAAACTAAAGGTAAAGCTAGTTTAGAAGTATGTCATGAGAAATTTGGGAGCAGCAAGATTCTTTGGCATGAGTGTGTTCTAGGGACATGGAAGGTCACAGGTTGACTTTGTTTCAGGATGATTGTGTGAGACTGGTTAACACGCCGATGGTTGGACAGTTTTATGAATAGTGTCTTGATTCACATAATGAGGTTAAGTGCATGGTATGTACTAGACCTGAGTTTTCCCAAGTAGTGGGAGTTGTCACAAGTTTGGAGCCAATCTGGGAAAGAAGCACTGGAGGGCAGTTCAGTGAATTCTGAGAGGGACCAGCAGCAGGTCAACATGCTATGGAGGGTCAAGTTCTTTTCTACATGGTTTGTAGATGCAGATGTGGCAGGAGATTTGGATGATAGGAGCTGCACCACAAGATTTGTGGTGGTTGGTCTTCAAGGGTGATCTTGAAGAGGGATACAAAGCCAAGGGAACAAACTAGATGATGCACAGGTACATGTACAGTTGCAGTTGTTTATCTCCAAGTGGGAGATTGTTAGGTTGTGGAGCTAAAAGCTTCAACTATGTAGACATGGAGGAGGTTGTTGAAGTTTTAGAGACACCGACGTCGGTAGTATAATCGACATCGGTCATGATGAATGCAGAAGGCAATCGACATCAGTAGGGAGTCGGCTGACGTCGATCAGTACCAGTCAGACAGGGACCGACGTCAGTCACCTGTGGTAGTTCTAGAACTATTCATTGCACAGATAGTTAGTTCATTGAACCAAGTGTTTGCATGTAAAGGCTATTTTGAGTCTTGAGTTGCGTGTCTAAATTAAGAGTCTAAGTTATTGTTTAAGTTTGGGATCTATGTATAGACCCATTGGCATGTATTGTAATTAAGGCAAGAAAAGGATTTCTTCTAGTTGTAGGATCTTGGTCAGTAGGTGTGCAAGGCCACGTTTGAAGATCTACATGTGTAAGTAAGGTCTGTTGAGTTGTAGGTTGTTACAAGCTTATGGGAGATCTACTTGAAGTACTTTGAGTACTTGTGTACTGGCAGGGTTATTACTAACTAGTTGGAGGTAAACACCAATTCTTTGTGTGAGTTGTGTGTTGGGACCGTTTTTGGTAGGAGAGTGAACTCTTGAAGAAAATTACTGAACACTTGAGGTGTGGGAAGCTTCTGAGAGGTGTGGAGAAGAGGTGGCATCTTCTTTATTGTATTTTCTTTTTGGATGAGTATTAATACAAGATTGTGTGTTGTCTCTCATATTCTATGCTATTTGTGAATTCTAGTTACTTGTTACTTCTGGATAATTTTGCATGTTTAATTGCTTGTATTTGGTAATCATATTGTGCTCTTTCTGAGGAGCAAGATCCTAACAAGTGGGATTAGAACAGGTGTGTTGTTCTGGATTCCCCAATAGATGACACCAAAATGTAATATAGATGAGAGACTCATACCCTAATATACTATCTTATCAGACCCCAATGGACCTCAGTTATATCATAAAGCCAATTATGGAGTTTGAGATTCAATTATTTATTGGCATGTTATTATCATTGAATTCAAAAGGGTACATCATGTAAAGGTAAAATGGTCATTGATGTCAAAGGTCTATTTGGACAAGGTTCATTGAGAAGAGTGTGGTCATGAGAGTTGTCATGTGTAAGGTCATTCATGAGAGAAAAGGGTGTTACCATGAGAGAGAAGAGTATGGTCATGGAAGAATGTTTGAAGACAACTAATTTCTGCATAGGAAACATAGTTTATGAATAGGTTCAAGGTGAGCCATGTGACAAGAGAGAATTTGAAGGAAACTAGTGTATTTTGGTTGCATGAAAGTTGAATTTGATGTCAATAATGATGTCAAAGGTGTTCAGGTGCATGGAAGAGATTTATCAATTCATATGAAGATTGGTGATGTGGTTTTAGGTCTATATGAGGCTATGGAAGATTGTTATCATCATAAAGAAGATGGTGCAGTGATATGAGTGTGGTATAATGTCTTATATCTTCTTGATTGGTGTTTTTTTTGAGGTCATGACATGGAAGGAACATGTCAAGGCATCAAGTACATTAGAAGCTTAAGCCTAGTCATGGTATTAATAAACCTTATAAAAAGGTATGATCATGATGGTTTGGTGATATGAGTGTATACAAGCATGATTGGTTGTATGAGGTTGCTTAATAATGTATGTGATGCATTGGATCACTCATGAGAGTCTCAAGGTGAGCCTACAAGGGTAAGACCTTTAGATGAAGTCTACACCTAGACCCTTCCTAGCCTAATGAGGTATCATGATCTATTTTCAAGGCATGTTAATGATGTATGGTAGTGTTTAATCATAAGAGAGGTTGATTGAGTATGTGAGTGAGGTGGAAATTGCATGGAAAGAGGCATGAAAGTTATTTTTAAGGCCTAATGTGGTTTATAGAACAAGGTCTAGAGAACAAAGAGAGATAGAGTGGCCTAATGAAAGGTAATGATCAAATTTCAAGGTGTTTGAGCTAATGTAATAATTTTAAAAGGTGAGGTATGTTTTTTAAGTTTGTTCATGTATTTTGAGGTCATAGTGTAGAGGACAAGGCATGAAAAGTTGTTTGGAGGTTTGTCAAGTGCTCAAAATTAAGGGTTCTCAACTTGAGAAGAATTTATTATGCTCATTAGCTCATCAAAAAATTCATGGGAACCTAATTAGTTCATGGTATAAGGGTAAGGTTCCCAGATCAAAATTCTAGGCATTATTTTTTGGATTGAGGCGCTATGCTTTATGAATGATCGTTAAGAGTACAAATATGTTTAAACCCTCTTAGAACCCTAATAAGGACCTGATGTTGAAGATATTGATAAAAAGTGCATAAAATGGATTGGTATGCTTAGGGAAGATATTTTATCTTATAGTGGGCTCTTCCAAGTACCTCTAGGTGGTATTGGTTAGAGAGAGAGAAAATGTTAAGTTATAGGCTTGTTTTTGAAGATGTTGTAGAAGTCAAAAGTTACATTAGACATAGTAAGAAAATGGATGGAGGAAGAAAGTAGAGACTCATGTTTCATGTCCATAAATGTCTATAGATAGGTTTTATACCTAAAATTTACTAAACTAATCATCCAAGTTAGCTAGTTGCTAACAAGCCTAATGGTGTAAATAGTGAAAAACCTAGGCAACAGGGAGAAGATGAATTGGCATATGTTTTCATGATAGAATGATGAAACCAAGTGCAAGGAGATGGTGTTTGAGACTAGTATATCTTATTAATTATTTTTATAAATATTTTAAGTGATACATAGTGGTGAAAATGATGAAGCTAAAATGGCTTATCTGACTTAGTGAGGTCTATTTGTAGTAAGGTCAATAAATTGGTATGTAAGACCAATAGTTTCCACTATACCATATGATGTTTATATTTAAATATTGTCTATATATGTCATAGGATCATGTTCACACATTATAATTATTTTAAAGTGTCTATATAGGTATTGGAGGTCTAAGTCGTCATGACTACATTTTGAGGTAATTTAGTAGTTCTAAGTAAGTTGCAGAGGTGTTCTTAAAGCCTTATCTTCTAAGTGGAAGTATCTAATTAATTTGGAGATGAACCTAAGGTAATATATACTCTTAACATATAGTTTTTTTATCATATTTTATTAACTTAAGTATGTTTGAACTTTACTTTTACAAGACATATTTTTTGAGCATACAGGCCTAATAAGATAGTTTGTCTTAAAAGAGGTTTCAAGGAATGAATGAAAGACATGATTATTAAAAATCATGGAGGAGTTTAGTAGAGTATTATTTATAATATTTTAAATGGATTTAAATTATTTTATAAATCCATTTGGGCCTAAGAGGATCAAGTTTTGGCATTAAGAGATAGACCTAATGTAATCAGGTCTCCATGAGACCTAAAGGAGAAATAAGATCTAATTGAGTCATGACATAACAAAAGGGGCTCAAATATCATTTTATTTATGTCAAAAATATCTATTAAGATATATTATATGGAATACCTAAGAGTTTAAGGGTGTATGTCTGACTAAGTGGTATATGAACAAGGAATGGTATATATAAGGCATTTTTAGGCCTATTTGTGCAAGAAGAGTGTATGCGTATGAAATAGCATATTTTTTAGAATAAGGAGGTATTTTATACCATAATAGGAGTATATAGGATATGTAATTAATATATGAAAGTGTGTCTACATATGAATACCAAGGTCATATGACCTGATCAGTTTTGAAGAGACATAATTGAGCAAAGAGGCCTAGAAGGTAGTTTGAGAGGGCTAAAAAGTATGAAGAGATAAATAAGGTGATAATAATATATTATATGAGAAACATAGTGTTATAAATATGATAAAATAAATAATTTGGATAATTTTTTTTGAGTCATCCATGGGGTTGGTTCCTCCTTGCAAGTGGGTGCTTGTTAAAGCCTAGTCAAGTAGGTGATTGGCTAGTTGGGGTTCGTGCTCCATGTGGAGTTGGTGATTCACCCAAAAAAAAATTTGTATTATAGGGATATAATACATTTAAATAGGTTATTAGGTTTCTTCCCCTTGATTTTTTACACATATATGATGTGTTTTTATGTTTTATGCTTATGTGGACAGTTGTTTATATTCACTAGATATATATGTATGTGTGAATGGTTCATGATTACTTAAATGTAATTTAAATAAATGTTTTGAGGATTGATTCAACCCCCTCTTACTCATTGTGCTTCCAAAATTATTTTATGAGTGTGATAATAATAAATATTATGTATTTTGGTGTGATTTTAACTTTATATTTTGTATTTTTCATAAGATTATATAGATTTTAACTATTTTAGAATTTTATATTTTCATCCTCCAAATAGATTCAAAAGACTAATCATGGGTGATAAATATAAATAATCATAAGAGATCATACATTTATCCATTAAAGAGGAAAACCTAAATAACAAGATGCATAGATACTATATCAAGACAATCTAGCTTCTGGTTGATATAGTTGGGTGTGACAAAAAACTTATTTTGACACATTTAGTTTATGGCCATTTAAGTTGCCTTTGATAGGAAGAACTTTATCTACACATTTTGGGTCATGGCCTATGTATTTATTTGTAATAAGAGGTAGAATTAAAATTTTATTGGTACATTATATGTCTTATCCAATGCAAATTTTGTTGAGAGGGAACAAATCTAAAACTATATTGGCATGGCCAATGTAGTTGTTGATTATCGTAAAATGATGTATAACTATATTAGCACATTTCAAGTAGTGGTTGATGTAGTAAGATGTAATAGGAATATGATGTATAACTATATCAGCACATTATTTCTATTATTTATAACATTTTATAACTAAATTGTATTTGAATGACCAATGTAGTCAAATTAATCAAAATGTATCATAACTATATCAACAATCCAATTGGGAATAAATTATTGTGTATATTTAAATGATTTAGAATATGTTAAAATCAAAATTTGAATTGTAATGTAGATCTAAATAGTTTTATAAATTATGGTTTTAGGATCACCTATAATTCATGTTATTCTATGGATGTGAATTTGGTTTTTTTCCTGAGTTGATGAGTTAACAAAAGTTAGTTGTCAACAATAGGTTTGAATGTGATCTAAGGTTTGATGACTCGTCCATAAAAGGAATTATAAGCATTGGGTAGAAGGTGGGTATAAATAACTGAAATCATGTTCATAATTTATTTAGTTACAATAAGGGTTGATAAAAATGGAAAAATTGACATAGGAATTTTCATCTATGTCATAAATGTCATCAATGGGAATATCCACTATGATGCTAGAGTATTCATATTTTCCATAAGAATCATCATATTAGATAAAATAATTATAATAATTTATGACCATGTTATCAGTGTTGATTTTAAGGTTTACATAATTTGAATGCATGAGTAGAGTGATCACACAAACCAATTAGGTACACACTATAATGTAACTGAAAGAAAATGAAACCAATATGTGAAAATATTTCACAAGACAAAATAGGATCCAAAATACCAATATTCTATTAAAAAATCTCATAAATGTGAGAATTACAAATAATAGAGTGTTGAGTAACTCCTTCATAAAAGGTAGTCAACAAACCCTCAGAATAGAATAGTCAATCTTCCATAAAATCTGGTCAATAGAGTCAAGAATAGATGAGTAATTCCCATACCCAAAATAGTCAATCAAGGGAATTACTTCCTAGTCATCTGATCAACCTGTACACCTAAACAAGCTTTTCCATGTAATTAGGAAAACTCCAAGTGAAGGACAAAAAGGACCATAATAAATAAATATGGGAAAATAATAAACCATGGGGACCAAGTCATAGATGCCTAGGTAGAGAGTAAGCACACTATATTGAAGTGAGAAAATGATGAATGAGATCCTAGAGAGATTGAAATCTTAGAAGAGGTAGATAACCCATAAATTTAATAGTTTAGAAACGAAAATAAAAGTGGTGGTACTCTTGTGGCCTGTTGTTGGGACTAACATCCCCCTTTTTTCCACTTTGCAAATGGGGACCCTTGTAAGTGTTTTATAATCTCTACATTTTAGTCTAGTTTTGCATAGGGTTACTCTTGTTATAATATGAAGATAATCTCCCTAAAAAGGGATGAGTCTTTATGAGTTTTAAATATGATTTATAAACTAACCTTGCTAACAATTGTCTTTGGATGACTAAGCATAGGCTTCATGGAAGAAGATAGGGGTCCTAAACAAGAAACCTTCTAGATTTCAAATTCAAATTTGGTGGGAGTTAAATCAGTGGGAACAAATTAATAAAATGATTGACTAAAATCTTACATCATGTTTTAAACATGGCCCAAGCCTCTTTCTATCCCTTTTTTCTCATTGCATATTTTTATATGGGTTTAAATGGCTCATTTTATAAAGTTCTTTCAAAAGGTTACCTAACTTGGGATAAAATATTAATATTAAGGCCTCAGTGCTTAGTCTTGGACTTAGCCTTAATGGTTTACCCCAGGTATTTATATATTTGGGTATAATGATTATCTTCTATACTCTTTACAGATCTGATAGTGATCACTTGCTCATCGATCTCCATCTAATGGTGCATCAAGCCTGAAGTCTTTTCAAAGGCTTCATGAGCTCAACACATGGCTGATCACCCTAAGAAGCATGCAATTAATGGTCTTGGTCCATCAAAGTTCCAATGGAAATTTCTTGCTTATTGATTTCCATCTGATGGTGTGTCAAGCCCAAAGTCCTTTCAAAGGATTTGTGAGCTTGACATGTGGCCAACACACTCTCAAGATAACTAACAAAGCTAAGGAAGGATCATAAAGTGGCATGAAGGAGACAAGTGGTTATTTGATAGATTAGAGAGAAGATTTAATAGGACCTACATAATAAAATAATGCAATTAATAGTCTGGGCCTATTAAAGATCTAATGATGATTGCTTACTTGTTGATCTCCATCCAATAGTGCATCAAGCCCAAATTATTTTGAAAGGCTTCATGAGCTTGACACATGACCAATGTACACCCTAAGAAATATGCAATTAATGGTCTAGGCCCATCAAGGATCCAATGGTGATTGCTTTCTCGTTTATCTCCATCTAATGGTGCATCAAGCCCAAAGGCTTTTTAAAGACCCCACAAGCTCAAAACATGGAATAACCATGAAATTAAGGATCAAGAGACCAATGAAATCCAAAGGCTTGGATTTAGGTTTTTAGAATGAAATAAAGAGGCATTTAAAATCCAACAGCTAGTGCTTAAGGTGGAAAATATGAAAATTACCATGAAAGATACAAAGGTAGGTCACTTTGACTCCACGTAAGCTTGGAAGATCTAAATCAGATGATTTCCTTAGCTTTAAATCACAAAAGAGATGTGGGAGAGAGTCCCATAAAATATGAAACACATATATAATTAAGGCTTGGATATTTCACCATTAAATCTTAGGGCAATACCCAAATAATCTTTAAAAGGAGGTCCAAGATAGTTTAATTGGACATAACATAATGAAGATAAGTGTGATTTAATCTAAAAAGGAAAGTACTTTTGAAAAAGCCTTAGAGACCAAGAAAAATTTGTTCAATACTATAAATGGTGGTGGGTAGGCAACAAATGAAGATGAAATCAAAACTTTTTCTAACTTTAAATAGTGAAGGGAGGATCTTCAAAGACACAAAGCTAGACCTAACAGCCTTAAACGTGCATGGAATCAAGAATTGGTCTAATTTATTATTCCTTATGGAAAAATTATATCCATTTTCCCAAGATGAAAAGAGGAATGCCTTTTTTTCATCATAGATATAATGACCTAGTCTTAATTTAGCTGGTAGGCCTCCACCATGCCACAACCAAACCAGAGGTAATGTATTGTATCAACCTCCTTACTCCTATTTTTATTGATTTTAGGATAGATAAAGATTGGATAATTCAAGAGGGAAGCACTCAAAAGGTTTCATGCCTATGGCCTTCAAAACTAATTATAAGCTCCCCTTGCCTCATGTTGATCTCCCATCCTTGAAAGAGTGGGAAAATGCCCAAGATCTAGATTTAGTCCTTTCACCCTGGCTAATCCAAGGATCCCATATTTTTAGTCCCCTAATGGTGAGATTATTATTATCTAATTCAATTAAGGTGCTAGGATATCTATGACCTTACTAAATCAAGCCTTTGGTGCCCCATGCACTTCTTATGTAAGTAAGGTCTGGGTATCTTATGTTCACTATATGTTGGAATAGAACTTCACCCCTCCCATTGGAGACTTAATAAGATTTTTCTTGGCCAAAAAATTCACAACCATCAAGATAAGGACCTCAAAACAATTTCATATGATGTCTTATCTCTTGGATTCACTCTTGGCCTATATAGCCTTCCTTAACATCTAAAATTGGTCCCTTGATGGCATAACCACAATTTATCATCACTACTATAAATTTCATATATTCAAATATAGGAACCACATGAAATTTATCTATGATGGTGTTTTCCTAGCTATCTATGAGTCAAACACTACTATCCCTATGACAAGACTCTACCCTCTAATCAAAAGGAAAGTAGAAGCCATGGGGGATGTTTGGTTATATTCATATTGCACTGTGATAAGAATAGAAGGAATCATGATTCAACCCTATAGATTGCCCATTCATGTCCATAGTAATATTTAAAAACAAGATATTTCCGATCAAATCATCCATGGTGTGGATGGGACATGCAAAAAAAATAAGAAGGCTTAGGTCCACCCCTTTCCACTGGACATTGGTAGGATTGTGATCAAGGATTAGAAGCAACTAGAAATTATGGTGATCTATAGAAATTGTTTTGATTTCTAGCTAGATGACCTTAAGATGTGGAGCCCTAGTAACAAAGTGACCAACCACATCCAAGATAAAAAGGTCCTAAAGATTGAATACAAACATCAACCAAGTGTGGGAGATGGTATCTAAACAAGGGCAAAGAACTTTGAAGAGGTCCTATCTATTATCAAAGGCTAAAATATCCAATTGGAGCATAGGCAGGTCAGAGATAATAAACCCTCAAGAGAGAGATGACAATTTCATCCCTTACATTATCACTTATTTTTAGGACCATTTGAGATTGCTCATCAAGAATTGCCTATTGGAGGACAATATTCTGAGCCTTAATGAGTAGAATTGACAAAGCAATCCTAGGTTAGGCAACCTGAGGATATAAAAGGAAAGGGTAAAGTTGTGGTTGAAGAGATAAAGATATAACATATACCTAGCAAGGGTCCTCAACCCCACACATCCCCATAGAGGCATCTTTCCCTAGTGGAAAGTATTAGCATGATTGCCCTGGAGGTAGGAGAAATAGTGGAGAGTGCCTTTATTGACATTGTAGTTACATATGGTTATGAAGGGAGGAGGATCCCTCTAATATAGTAAGAAAGTATTTGACCCATTAAATGGAGGAAAGAGACAAGTAGAATTAGCCTTGGTGCCCTTAGCACCTAAAAATAAGCCTAGGTTAACCTTCACTCACCTTACCAGTGAAGTTAACTTATTTAGTGTTGAGAACCCTATTTATGGACTAGCCATTCCTAATTGGTTTATTTATGGGAAATTACAAAAATCCCATCTCTCTCTCCATCATTGGATTTAACACAAGTTGGCATAGATATATAGGATAAATTCAAGCCATAACAAAGAGAGTCAAGGGATTGACACCCCAGGGGCCTCTAGGAGTTCAAATGTAAAAGTTCTTGAGTAGCCATAATTCAAGGATTCTGACACAAAGGTCCAATTCAATCTAGACACATCAGGGTTTGAGAGAATAGTAACAAGGAAAGCCACCATTGACACTAAGGAATTCACTTTTAAAAAAGTGGAACCTTTTGTTGGCCTAACTCCTATCTAAGGGTAGGCAGTAGGGGAGCATCCCATCCATTAGGATGACATGGCCAATTTAGTGGTGGCACAATCAATAATGACCTTGGATTTAAATCAAATAATGAAATAAAGGATCACCAACTTAGAGAAAGAAAAGTAGGACTTGGAAGCCCAAGTCCTACTTTCAATCCCTAAAGATATAGTACCATTGCTAACTAAGTCCTTCGATACCTTTGAAGGGTTAAAGGCATTGAAATCTAGATCAATTATCTTGGCTCATAAATTTGAGAAGTCATGGAAGTTAATTATTTAGTGGCAAATATCTAGATATTAGGTAGTTGAATTTATCAATATCCATAACAACAAGTAAGTCCAAGGCATCAGGATCATCAAGTCAAAACACTTGCATGCCCTCCTCAGAGTCATTGAAGATAGCATAATAGACAATCAATTAGTGTGATAATGTTAGTATCCTTTTGGAAGAGGAAAAAATATTGATGCCAAGGATGGAGGAGCTCTTGAAGGACTTATTGGGAAGACCATTTAGGACCAATGCCATAGGCCTAATGGAAGATGAAGAGTTCAAACAGAGGGTTAGTCAACACATTCAAAGCATCAAAGATAACCAATGCCAAGATACCAAGGATAATCAAAAGGTATTTTGTATCATCATCACATATATAAGACATATTTTAGAAGCCTAAGGCATTTAGGAACTCAAGATCAAGAATGATAAGGAATTTGACACATTGGCAAATCAAGAAGAGGATTTTTTTAATGAAGCCTATTGTAGATTTTGAGCTCATCAATGAATAATAAACTAAAGAAAAGAACATCCTTAGATAGTAACCCAAGGTCCCTACCATTTTAGCATAAAATAATATTATTTTTGTAAAATATATTCTAGTCTATTAGCATATACTTATTCTTGTCAAAATTGGCATAAAAGACTCTCACATTGTGTCTTTGTATTAAAGACAATTGTCCTTATCCTGCATGTGGATATTTTGGGAATGTTAAATAGTGAACCACCTATGTTTCCTATAAATAAGTAGGGATTACCATTTTTTAAGGGATAAAACTTTTTGAGAAATTGTATACTAGGAGCATTTAATATAACTAGGGAATTTTGAGAAGATTGTCTATATAGTTTGTTAAATGTCCATGTTGTCTCTCAATTGCATATTGTCATCTTAAATTTGAATGATTCTCTATATTTTGAGTCAAATTATTTGTCATAGGGTTGTTTATTTGTGCTAATGCTAGATTAACTATAAAGATCTCAAGTACTTCATTTTATTTTTCTCTACATTTAGATGTGCTTAGGCTATTCAGACCATAGTAGAAAATGTTTAAATTAAACTTGGTTTTTACTTATGGTTTATACATTTCCTTTAAGTTTCACCTAATTTGTGATGTAATTTGAGTTCATGCTATTTTATATCATAAATTGGTTCATGTGTTCTCAAAGTAATTAGAATTTCATCATAATCTTTGAGATGAAAATTTGCAATCACACCTTCCCCTTTTTTGCCTTACCCTTCCTTTTTCACATTTTTTAATCAAAATTCATTGAGTTTAAAGATATTTGTTAGTGTCCATTTATATTAATTTGTCTGCTTAAACTATCACAAAAATTTAAACCCTAGTGGCTCCCAACCACTAAACTTAAATAAATATTGTGGACAGTTCTCATACCCTACTTCTATTCTACCATAGACATCACCGGATTGTCACAAAATGCAACTCATGCCTTAGATTTTTCAAATCCTAAAATGAGAAGTGTTCATCAACACTGAAGGGCACCTATGGTACATTTATAATCATCAATAGGTGGAAGCTCCACTGGTACTAGAAGGAGGGCCATAATTATGATAGTGTTTAAAAGTTTGAAAGGCTCTCAATGTTTAGTAGTTCTTTGTTCTAAGTGCAAATATCATTGATCTTTATGTATCTTTATGTTAATCTAGGCAAAGATATTAGTTATTTTCAAAAGGACATTTAAATTTTAGGAAAATAGCTTCAAGATTTAAGGATTCATGGTATTTAAACCTAGGATGGCTTATTTTGGCTAAATAGAGATTATTCTTTATGAATTTTGAGCTTATTTAGGATACAAGTTGCAAATAATGGTCATATTTGTGTGATTAAACACATCTTTGAGCTTATTTGGTCAAATATTTAAATTCTTCATCTTTTTATGAGTAAATCCTTACAAAATAAGCTTAGTGAATAAGTGGATTGTTGATTATATGTGAAGATATAACTTGACTCATCATATTTCAATAGGATATTTAATCTTCAAGCTATAATTGCCAAGGATCAAGACCATATCACATTCAGAGACTAGAGAACCCTTGCTCAAGATAAAAATCCATATAAGAACTAGGAAAGAGAGAGAAAGGCATAGGCATTCTAAATATCTACCATATTCACCCTTTTAAGGGACTCCTATGTTTGATCTTCATCCACATATGGTGTGGCTTGGAAGTTTCCCCATCAATATACCAGGTGTGGTTCATGACTTACCACATAATCCTAAGAAATCTTTGCCAATATTTAGTCCAACTAGTATTACAACTACTGAAGAACATGTTAAATCTTTCAAAACTACTTTAAGATTGTTAAATGTTATTCATGAAGATGTAGTGTGTAGGTTGTTTCCACTTACATTCAAAGATGTTACATATGAATGGTTCCTTAATTTGCCTAACAATTGTATTACTTCATGGAATAAATTTGACACTATTTTTATTGATCAATTTGGAAAGATCATAAGCCCTTGTGTCATTTATCATCAATTTAAAACTATTAAGAGAGATACAAGTGAACCTATTAGGTCTTTAAATGCTAGGTTCCAAAATATGTTTAGTCAGACCATGGATCCATATAAATCTAATGAAGTTTTAGCTCTGGAGGTTTACAAATATGTTATTAACCCCATGACTTCTATATTTCTTAAATGGGTTATCCCAATTATCATCACATTGTCTCAAGCTTATTCTGAAGTAGTGATTATTAATGACCAAATGCAACCCCAAGGAAAAATGGCTTATTCTATTCTAAATGTTAAGCCTTAGATGCTGACATTAAACCTTTTCCAAAATAATAACCAAAATATTTCAGCATTAAACTAGTTCCCTACCTTCAATGTATTACCTACTAGCCATGTTGCCCCTAATTAGAACCTAGATTTTTTGAGCCATCAAACTACCAATGGATCTCATATTAATGACTAGAAGGCTTTAGTGCCTGTCAATGGAATTAACAATAGCCAAGGTCAAAATTCTAAGACTCCAAAGAATGAGAATGAATCTATATTAAAAATGGTCTATAATCTCAACATAGACTTCTTACAATTACAAAATCAAGTTGGTAATGCTAATGATAACCTTGGAAGGAACTTCACTTTCCAAAAATTTAACAGGCCTAGAAATAGATTTTATAATTATAGCTTCTAAAATAATAAAGCTAATGAGCTTCCTCTAGCAAAAGGATTATGGATATCAACCTCACTGATATTGCCTTACCAAACTATTTTAGGGTGCATGCTACCTCTAGGCATGGTGAGATTGACTGCATTGAATTTTATAAAGCCTTTGAAGCTTTCCAAGAGGAACTTGACACATTTGAAGTGGTTATAAATAAAGATGTTGATGTAGGTCTTTCTAAATCTAAACCATCTGACCAAGTGCACATGGTAGCAAAGTTTCAATTCCATTTTCAAGAAGATAATGAGTCTGAGAGTATCCCTAAATAAATTTAAGCATTCCAGCAGTTCTTGAAAACATATCCTCTAAGAAATAAGGAATAAAAATAGTCATTAACTACTTTTGCTCCACCTAAAAATTATGGGACCCCTCCATACACTATATCAAAGAATAATCCTGAACCTCCCAAAGGAAGATCTTCTAACCATGTTGTTGATCCTTCAAGCAAAATTGGTTACAATATTGTGGAAGATATGAAAAAAATTAAAATTAATATCACTCTGTATGAGCTAACACAAATCATATAACAAAGAGACTTACTCTTAGAATCATTTTTGAAGAAGCTTGGGAAGTCCGCTAAGAGTGATAGTGAAAATGTGACTATACAAATAACCAAAGTAGAGTCTCCACCCTTCTTGCTTATAGTTAGGATATTTGGGAAGAATGTCCATAATTATCTTTTAAATTCTAGAGACTCAACAAATATCATGCCTACCAGGATATGTGAACAACTTGGGTTAATACCAATCAAGTTTGATAGGGTGGTTACTCAATTGGATAAATCTAGAGTCAAGGTCGTTGGGGAACTATTAAATGTGCATATGTAGCTAGCTAGTGAACCTAGGGTTCAACAATTCATTGACATACAAGTGGTGGATATTCTTAATGCTTATGGATTGTTCTTGAGTAGAGAATAAACTAAGGCCTTAAATGGTTACATGTCTACTAATTATTCAAACTCGTGGCTACCTTGGAAAGGTATGCCAAATTAGATAAGATTAGAAAGAGAACCCAGAATGAAACACATGATAAAAAAATACAATGTTGTCAATGAAAAGATAAACTTCCTAGATTTTGATCTAGGAGTTTTCACTTTAGAAACTATAAAATAAATTAGTTCCAAAAGTTCTCATCCAATGTTTGGCCAATGGAAGTTATATATTGATGGTGCCAGATGAAAATTAAGATTAGGGGCTAGTATTGTATTGATAAACCCTATGGAAAAATAATACCATGCATCTTATAGGTTACAATTCTCCTGCACCAATAATTTGGCTGAGTATGAAGCTCTCATCCTAGGATTACAACTTTCCATCAAGCATAAAGTCAAGGAACTACTTGTTTATGGAGATTCTAAACTTGTAGTTAAACAAGTAAGAAACAAGTACTAGTGTAAGTTATCTTACCTTGAGAAGTATAAATTTAGAGTTTAGGACTTGGTAGAATCTTTTGGTGCCTTCAATATCTTGTCTATCTCTAGGGAAGAAAATAAAGTTGCTAATGAGCTTGCCTCTACTATAGCTAACCTCATGCCAAATCATGATTCTCAGAACCTCAGTATTGAGCTAGTACCATGTCCTTTAGTCCCTAACAACATAAATCACTTCCAAGTTTTCCATGATGATCAGAAATTTATAGAATTCTTGACTAATTCCAGGGCCTTTGAAGTTCACATTATTGATGAAGCTGGTGAAAGATCTCCTGAAGGGAGCTTGAGGGTAAAATCATCCAACTGAATGACAATAAGATACCTAAAGGGATGATCTCATTGAAAAGTTTATTTGATCAAGACAAGATTTTTGAAGCACCCAAGCAACCTAAGGTAAGTGGTAAAGACTATCATGCAAAGAACCTTGGTCCACATGATCAACCCCAAATAGTGAATATAGGGAAGGCTTGTACTAAAATGGAAAATATAAAAGCAAGAGAGCTACTTAAAAAAATATAAAGATATAATTTCTTGGTCCTATGAATATCTAAAAGTATTTGATCCAAGGGTTATTACTCATATTATACCTCTTTATACCTCTCAAAGAGGGTTGTAAACCCTTTACGTAGAAGCAAAGACCAATTAACCTATTTTAGAACCCATGATCTTTAAGGAGGTCAAAAAAAATTGGATGCAAGGATTATGTTTCCCGTTAGGCATTCCACTTGGGTTGCGAACCTGGTCACAATTAGAAAAAATAATGGGGAAATAAAATTATGCGTAGACTTCAAAAATTTGAATAGAACATCTAAAAAAGATAATTACCCCTTGCCTTCTCTTGACCAAGTTATCCAAGTTGTTTTAGGATCTATCATGATGCCTTTTTTGGATGGATTTTTTGGATATAAACAAGTGCTTATTACTCTAGAAGATATGATGAAAACAATGTTTACTACTAAATGGGGAACATATGCTTACAAGAGAATGCCTTTTGGATTAATTAATGCAAGAGAAACTTTTCAAAGGACCATGGACCATGATTTCCAAGGTCTAGTGGGAAAATTCATCATCATATATATGGATGATCTCACAATATTCTCTAAGAATAGAGAAGATCATTTCATGCATTTGAGGCAAGTATTTGATAGATGTAAAAAATATGGTATATCTCTTAACCCTAAGAAAATCATGTTCTATGTCACTAAAGGAAAATTGTTAGGGCATGTCATTACCAAATATGGGATCTCCATAGATCTTGCTAGAGTAGAGGCCATTTTTGAAATTGGGATACCGAATAGTCAGAAAGAACTGAAGTCATTATTTATCAAGATTAACTTCATGAGGAAGTTTATTTTAGGTTTTACTGAGATTGTCAAACCTTTGAATGATATGCTTAAGAAAGATTCTAAAATTTCTTGGAATGAAGAATCCAAGAAAGCGTTTGCTAACATTAAAAGAGTAATCAGTCAAGCCCTAGTCTTGATAATTCCTAACTTTTCAAAGGATTTTTTCTTATATTCATTTACTTTTGACCACACCATGGCTATTGTCTTAACTCAAAAGGTTTATGGGAATGACCACCCTATAGCTTACATGATCACCAACTTCAAAAATGTAGAGGTAACTATTTCATCTTTGATAAGCAAGCCTATGCCTTGGTAAAGGTAGTAAAAAAGTTTAGACATTACCTCCTTAAAAACAAGGTGCATGTTATTTTACCTGACCTAGCCACATAGCTTATGTTGAGTTAGAATGAGCTTGGTGAAAGAAGAGGCAAGTGGATGGAAATCCTATAAGAATATGATAAAGTGATGAAAATTTCCAAATTAGTGAAATGTTAAGGCCTAGTTTAGATGATTGACAATATTGATCCCAAGCTTCATGTCATGCAAGTGGATCAACAGAACTTCCAACCCAATGAATGATATGACTATTTAATACATCTTATTATCATAGGTAGTTGTCTTCTAGGACTCTCTAGAGAATAGAGGATAGCTTTAAGGCTCAAAATATCCCATTACCTCATCAAATATGGAGTCATTTATAGTAAAAAAATTTAAGGGATCTACTTAAGATGTGTGTTGAAAGAAGAGGCCTCTCAAATCATGTTTTAATATGTGTGTTGAAAGAAGAGGCCTCTCAAATCATGTTTACTTTCCATGAAAAGTTGGGTAGTGGACATCCTTCAGGGAGAACCACAACCCAAAATATTCTTAGGGATATGTACTATTGGCCCACACTTTTCAAAGATCCATATGTAAATGTGAGGGAGTTTCATTCCTACCAAATATTTATCACAAAAGAACCAAAGGTAGCCATGCCTTTGCAACTAGTGACAATAAACAAAAAAAATTCATAGTGGGGATTAGACTTTGTAAGAGTGATTAATCCCAATTCTTCTAAAGGTCAAAAATATGTCCTAATTGCTATGGACTACTACACTAGGTGGACTGAGGTAGTAGCCACTAAGTAATGCAGAACAAAAGAGGTGATTAATTTCTCAGAGGAAAATATTTGCACTAGATTTGGAACCCCAGTTTCCTTAGTTTATGATAATGGATCTACCTTCATATCTATTAAAATGACTGAATGGGCTTATGATAATGGCATCTCTTTTAATTTTCTAATCATTATCTCCAAGGAAATGAAGTTTCTAAATCCACAAACAAGAATATAATGAAGGCCATTAAGAAATTAGCAATAGATAAACCCATGACATGGCATAAACTCCTTAAATATGCATTATGGGCTGACAGAATAAGGATCAAGAAAGCAATCAAAGCCTCACCATTCCTATTAGTATATGGTTAGGATCCTATCTTTCCCATCACCTTAAATATCCCTACATTAACATTCATGAAATAATATATGGAGGAAATCTAAGACCTTCTAATTCTAGGCTATTGGACATCATTCAGATGGAAGATACCAGAGAAAAGGTATTTATAGACTTTAGTAAGCATCCAATAAATATGAAAAGATGGTTTGATAAGAGTTCCAAGGTAAAAATTTTTAGACAAGGAGACTTGGTCCTTCTTTGGGACAAAGCATCAGAGCCTAAAGGCAAACATGGTAAGTTCACACCACTATGGATTGGCCCATACCAAATAATAGAGACCTTTGGCAATAACACTTTCAAATTGAAAGATCTTCAAGGGGTAGATTTTACTTTTCCCACCAATGGGAAATACCTTAAACATTATTTTTCTACTACACCACCAGGGGTCTTCATGGAATAAATTTTTAAGCTTGTTAAAATTAGAGTGGGTAAACTAGCTAGTTTCCTTCTTGCTTTGTTTTTTCTTGCTAGGCTTGTATATATTTGTTTACTTGTGCTTTTCTATTTCTTTTTGTTTGTTTATTTGTGTTTTTTCTTTTCTACTTGGTGGTGTTCCTTATTTTTAGTAAATCCCATGGATTGTCTTTGTTTAGAATTGCTCAAAAGTTTAGGAATATCGAGTGAGGCTATGAATCCTACACACGAGGACCTAAGGTTGTAATATTATGTTATGTATAATCTAGGAACTTTCAAAAACTCACACATAAATTAGTTACCCCCCCCCCCCAATAATTCAAAAAACATTACCTAAAGCTAAAGCCCTATTGTAATAAGAAACATCTATGTGGAAGGAGAGTTCAAAAGTTAAAGAATAAGCATGCTTACACTTAAAACACATCCTTGTCTGGGATTAAAGTTTCAAGTAAAGGAGAGTATCTTAAGGCTAGGACGTTTGACTAAATCCTTAAACTTGGCTATCCTAGCTCTAACCTTTATTAAAAAAATGATACTTGATGCTAAATCTAGAGGCAAGTGCCTAAGGTGATTTAGGCAACCTCCATCGAGGCTATGAATGTCTAACTAGTAGTGTAGCAAGGCCATGAGTGGAGCCAAAGGTATCTCTATCAGGGATATGAACACCTGGATGGTACCAGAGCAATGCCCAAGCCTCCCCTAAATTAAGATAAATTTTTCCTAAGAGATTATTTAAATATGATCAAAGTAAAATGCAATGGCCAAAAGGATATGAACCTAGATGTTGTTTCCTAAAGTCTCATGACAAATAGTAAGTGGAATCAAAGCACACACATAACATGTTTAGGCTCTGACTTGAGGATTTGAATTTTATGCATTTAAACCTTTTTAAACATTGATTTGGCCTAAGTAATGATATACAGATCTAAGGAGATAAAGGATTTATGTGTTGGTCTAAATAAAATTTTCTAGGTTCTAACATATTGTTATGTTTCCCCTGTGAGTCACCATTATTTTTGGGACCAACATCCCCCTTTTTTCCACTTTAAAAATGGGGACCCTTGTAAGCATTTTATAACCTCTGCATTCTAGTCTAGTTTTACATAGGGTTACTCTTGTTATAATTTGAAGATCATCTCCCTAAAAAGGGACGAGTCTTTACAAGTTTTAAATATGCTTTATAAACTAACATTGCTAAAAATTGTCTTTCGATGGCTAAGCATGGGTTTCATGGAAGAAGATAGGGTTGCTCAACAAGAAACCCTCAGATTTCAAATTCAAATTTCACAGGAGTTAAATTAGTGGAAAAAAATTAATAAAAGGACTAATGAGAATATTACATCATGTTTTAAACATGGCCCAAGCCTCTTTCTATCCCTTTTTTCCCATTTTCACATATTTTTCTATGGGTTTAAATGGCTCATTTTATAAATTTATTTTGAAAGGTCACCTAACTTGGTATAAAATATTAATAATAAGGCCTTAGTGCTTAGTCTTAGACTTAGCCTTAATGGTTTACCCTAAGTATTTATATATGTGGGTCTAATGATTATCTTCCATGCTCTTTACATATCTGATAGTGTTCACTTGCTCATCGATCTCCATCCAATGGTGCATCGAGCTCAAAGGCTTTCAAAGACCCCATGAGCTTAACATGTGGCATAACCATGAACTTAAGGATCAAGTGACCAATGAAATATAATGGATTGGATTTATATTTTTAGAATGAAATAAAGAGGCATTTAAAATCCAATGACTAGTGCCTAAGGTGGCAAGTATGAAAATTTCCATGAAATATATAGAGCTAGGTCACTTGGACTCCACGTAAGCCTGAAAGGTCTAAATCAAATGATTTTCTTAGATTGAAATCATAAAAGAGATTTAGGAGAGAGTCCTATCAAATCTGAAGCATGTACAAAGTTAAGGCTTGGATATTTCACCATTAAAGCTTGGGGCAATACCCAAAATATCTTTAAAAGGAGGTCCAAGTTAGTTCAATTAGACATAACATAACTAGGATAACCATGACTAAATCTCAAGTGGTAGGTGGTTGTGAAAAATCCTTAAAGCCTATGTCAAATTTTTTCAATACCATCAAAGGTGGTGGGTAGGCAATAGATTAAGATGGAAAAAAAATTTATCTAACTTTAGATAGTAAAGGGAGGATCTTCAAAGACATAGAGCTAGACCTAACAGCCTTAAACATGCATGGAATTAGGAATTGGTCTAATTTATTCTTCCTTATGGAGGAATTATTTCCAATTTCCTAGGATAAAAAGAGGAATGCCTCTGCGCATCAAATATACAATGACCTAGTCTCAATTCAGCTGGCAGGTCTCCACCATGCCACAACCAAACTAGAGGTAATGCATTGTATCAACCTCCTTACTCCCATTTTTTTTATTATAGGATAGATAAATAATGGAGAGAATCATTAATAAGGTTTCATGCATCACCCCTATGGCCTTTTAAACCTTTTATAAGCTCCCCTTGCCTCATGTTGATCTCCCATCCTTGAGAGAGTGGGCAAATGCACAAGACCTAGATTTAGTACTTTCACCTTGGTTGATCCAAGGATCCATATTTTTAGGTCCCTTGATGGTGATATTCCTATTATACAATTTAGGGAAGGTGTTAGGATAGCTATGCACTTACTAAATCGAGCCTTTGGTGACCCATCCACTTCTTATATAAGCAAGGTTTGGGTATCTTATGTTCACTGAATGTTGGAATGGAACTTAACCACTCCCATTAGAGACCTAATAAATTTTTTCTTAGCCAAAAAATTCACAACCATCAAGAGAAGAACCTCCAAAAATTTTCATATGATTTCCTATCTCTTAGATTCACTCTTGGCCTTTATAACCTTCCCTGGCATCCAAAATTGGTCCCCTAATGGTAGAACCACTATTTCTCATCACTACTTTAAATTGCATATATTCAAATATAAGAACCACATGAAATTTATCTATGATGGTGTTTTATCATCTATCTATGAGGTAATCACCAGTTTCCCTATGCCAAGACTCTACCCTCTAATCAAAAGGCAAGTAGAAGCTATGGGGGATGTTTGGTTCTATTCAGATTGCACTATGATAAGAATAGAAAGAATCATGATTCAACCCTATCAGTTGCCCATTCATGTCCCTAGTAATATTTTATAAAAAGGGATTTCCTATCAAATCATCCATGGTGTGGATGGGACATGTAATAAAAACAATAAGGCTCAAGACCACCCATTTCTATTGAGTATTGATAAGTTTGTGATCAAGATTGGAAGCAATTGGAAATTATGGTGATCCACAAAAAATATTTTAATTTATAGTTAGATGACCTTAAGATGTGGAACCCTATTAATAGAGAGACCAACCACATTCAAGATAAAAATTTCTCAAATATTGAATACAAGCATCAATAAGGTGTGGGAAATGGTATCTATACAAGGGCAAAGAACTTTGAAGAGGTCATGTCTAACATCAAAGGCTACAATATCCAGTTGGAGCATAGGTTGGTTAGAGACAATAAAAACTCAAGGGAGAGATGGAAATTGTATCCCTTACATTATCACTTATTTCCAAGACCATCTAATACTGATCATTAGGAACCACCTATTTGAGGATAATCTTCTCAGCCTCAATGAATATAATTAACCAAGCAATCCTAACTTGGGTAACTTGAAGATATAAAAGGAAAGGGTAAAGTTTTGGCTGAAGAGATAAATATATAACATAGACTTGGAAAGGGTCCTCAATCCCACACATTCCCATAGAGGCCTCCTTATCTAGTTAAAATAATTAGCATGATTGCCCTAGAGGTAGGAGAAATAGTTGAGAGTGCCCATGTTGACATTGCAGTTACCTATGGTTATGATAAGGAGGAGGATCCCTTTGATATAAAAAGCAAGGATTTGACCCCACTATATGGAGGAAATAGATAATAAAAATTGACCTTGGTGCCCTTGAAACCTAAAAATAAGCCTAGGTTAACCTTCACTCACCTTACTAGTGAAGTTAACCTCCTTAGTGATGAGAACCCTATTTATGGACCAATCATTCCTGATTGGTTTATTTATGGGAAATTACAAAATCCCCATCTCTCTGTCCATCATTGGCCTTAACACAAGTTGGCATAGATATGTAGGATAATGTTAAGCCATGGATCTAGGACATTGTAAATAGACAAGCAAAGAGAAGGATCCAAATCCTTCATAACAAAGAGAGCTAGGGGATTGACACCCCAAGGGCCTCTGGGAGTTTAAATTTAGAATTTCCCAAGAAGCCATAATTCAAGGAGTATAACACAAAGGTCTAATTCAATCTAGACACATTAGGGTTTGAGAGAATAGTAACAAGGAAAGCCACCATTGGCACTAAAGAATTCACTTTTAAAAAAGTGGAACCTTTTGTTGGCCTAACTCCTATCTAAGGGCAGGTAGTAGGTGGCATAATCAGTAATGACCTTGGCTGAAATCCAAGGAATGAAACAAAGGATCACCAACTTAGAGAAATAAAAGTATTATTTGGAATCCCAAGTCTTACTTTTAGTCCCTAAAGATATAGTAGCATTGCTAAATAAGACCTTCTTCAAAACTTTAAAAGGGTTGAAGGACTTGAAATCCAAATTAGTTATCTTGTCTCATAAACTTGAGAAGGTATGGACATTAATTACTTAGTGGCAAAGCTCTAGAGATCAAGAATTGAATTGATTAATATCCATAACACCAAGCAAGTCTAAGGCATCAGGATCATCAAGTTGAAACACTTGCATGCCCTCTTAGGAGTCATTGGAGATAGCATATTATTTCTAAGAAACTAGTGTGACAATGTCAATAGCCTTTTAGAGGAGGAGAAAATATTGATGGAAGGAATGGAAGAGCTCTTGAAAGACCTATTGGGAATACTATCTAGGACCAATGCCACAGGCCTAATGGAAGATGAAGGGTTCAAACAAAGGGTTAGTCAACACATCCAAAGCATCAAAGACAACCAAGGCCAAAATACCAAAGACAATCAAAAGGTCCTTAGTATCATCATCACATTCATAAGATAGATTATAGAAGCCCAAGGCATTCAGGAACTCAATACCAATAATGACAAGGAATTTGACAATTGGTAAATCAAGAAGACGATTATCTGATGAAGCATATCATATATTTTGAGATCATCAATTAAAAATACACTAAGTCAAAGAACATCCTCAAACAATAACCCAAGGGCCCTACCAATGTAACATAAAAGAATATTCTTTTTATAAAATATATGCTAGTCTATTAGCATATACTTATCCTTGTCAGAATTAACATGAAAGCCTCTCAAATTATGTCTTTGTATAAAGGACAACTATCCTTATCTTGCATGTGGATATTTTGTGAATGTTAACCAATAAACCACCTATATTTCCTATAAATAAGTAGGGATTACCATTTTGTAAGGGAGAGAACTTTTTGAGCAATTGTATACCAGGAGAATTTAATATAACTAAGTAATTCTAAGAGGATTATCCATATAGTTTATTAAATGTCCATGTTGTCTCTCAATTGCATATTTTCATCTTGAATTTGAATGATTATCTATCTTTTGAGTCACATTCTCTGTCATAGGTCTGTTGATTTGTGCTAACACTATATTAACTATAAAGGTCTCAAGTAATTTATTTTATTTTGTTGTGCATTTGGATGTGCTTAAGATATTTAGACCATAGTAGCAAATGTTTAAATTAAATTTGGTTCTTACTTATTGTTTATACATTTCCTCTAAATTTTGCCTAATTTGTGATGTAATTTGAATTCATACTATTTTATATCATACATTAGTTCATGTGTACTCAAAGTAATTAGAATTTTATCATAATCTTTGAGATGAAAATTCTCAATCACACCTTTCCCCTTTTCTACCTTACCTTTCCTTTTTCACCTTTTTATCAGAATTCATCTAGTTTAAAGATATTTTTAATATCCATTTAGATTAATCTTCCCACTTAAACTATCACAAAAATTCAGACCTTGGTGGCTCCCAACCACTAAACTTAAATAAATATTGTGGATAGTTTTCATACTCTGCTTCTATTACACCATAGACATCACCAAATTATCACAAACTACAACTCATGCCTTAGATTTTTCAAATCCTAAAATGAGCAGTGTTCATCAACATGGAAGAGCACCTATGGTAGGTTTAGAAGCATAAACATAGCCCTATCAAGAGCACCTAAATATCACCTTTTTTGATTTTATGGAGTGCTCAATGGACAAAGAATGATAATACTCATTGATAGCAAAGCCACCCATAATTGATGAAGGATTGATGGTAAAAATAGGGTTACAAATGGAATATTTTTAAGGATTCAATTTTTTTCTTGTAGTTGGATTCACCATACCATGTAACAAAATGATCAAGTAGCTCAGTATTACTTTGGGAGACTATAAGGTATGTGATGACTTTTATGTTATGAGTTTGGGTGAAATATATATTATCTTAGGAGTGTAATGGATGTTATTTGGAGGAACTTTATCAGAATTTCTAGACCCTAGAATTAAATTTTAATTCTAATGGGAAGGAGGTAGTCCTTATAGGCTTGTCTAATAGATCACCACAAATGATTTCAACAAAAAGAATAGAGAGGATTATCTGAAAAAGGCCAAGAAACATGAGCATAAAGTTGTTTGATAAATCCATTTGATTCATCTAAAGGTAATTTAAATTACTATCATGTTAATATCAAAAAATATTGCATTCTCATAATACATTTTTCAATGATTTGCCTCCTGGGTTACCCCCAGAAAGAGGTTTTCAACATGTAATATATTTAGAACAAGGTGAAAAACTAGACATGATTACTCCATATTTCCACCCAAGAATGTTTAAACAGTAAATTAAAAATACCATAAGATAAATTTTATATATGGATTTCATAAGACCTGGTTCTATCCCCTTCGCATCTTTTGTAGTTCTTTTAAAATAATAAAGATGGGACCCTACACATGTGTATTGATTATAGAGCCTTAAATAAAAGACCATCAAGAATAGGTATCTTATTTATAGGATATATATGCTCATATAAAAACTAAATGGTTCCATTTATTTTTCTCTTGTCAAATTAAAATATGTATATCACCATATTTGCATGAGAGTTGAAGATGTGTAAAAAACTACCTTCAAGTACCATTATAGACATTTTGAATTTTAGTCATGCCTTTTGGGTTAACCAATGCTCATGTTACCTTTAAATAAATTATGAACCATGTATTCAGGGATCAATTAAGTAAATTTATATTGGTATTATTTAATGATATCTTGGTTTAATAGGACATGGGAGGATAATGTAAAACATCTAGACATAGTTTTGGGCATATTAGAGAAGTATGCATTTTTTGCTAAAGAATCCAAATGTGATTTTATATTAATAGAATTTTTATATTTGGGTCATAACATTAGTGCTAAGGGATTACAATTTTATCAACAAAAGATCCAAACTATCATAGATTGGCTAACTCCTACCACTTTAACATAATCGAGAGGCTTCTTTGGGTTACATAATTATTACAAGAGATTTATAAAGGATTTTCTCAATTATCAGCCCCCCTTACATATTTTACAAAAAAATGATAATATGTATCGACAAAACTAGCTCAAGATACATTTGAAAAATTAAAAGAGATAATGAGCTCTTTCCCAGTGCTTAAAAATCCCAATTTCTCCCTCCCATTTATTATAGAATGTGATGCTTTGAAAGAGGGAATAGGGGATATCCCGAATCAAAAGGGGAATCCTATTTATTTTGAAACTAGGAAGTTAAGTGAGTTATAAAAAGGCTACTCTATTTATGGTAAGGAAATGTTAGCCATAATTCATGCATTAGAAAAATTAAGACAATATTTAGTATGTGGCAAGTTGTTATTAAAACAAATCATAATAGTTTGAAATTATTTTTAGGATAATAATATTTGAATTATAGACAAAAAAATGGGTGATTAAGATATAATCCTATGATTTTAATATAAAATACATGAAGGGAAATAAAAATATTGTATTTGATGCACTCTTTAGGAAATATACTTTGTATTCTACTTCCTCTATTTCTATTGATTGGAAAGTCACTATTATGATGGAGTATGCAAATAATGTTTTTAATAATAAAATTATTGAGGTACTAGTAAAATATGATAGGTATATAATATGTGATGATTTTATTTTATTTAAGGATAGAGTCCTTTTAATACCTAAATCTATAATGAAGGAAAATATGTTAAGAGTAGTGCATGATGTGCCAGTAGCAGGACACCCAGGGTAATATAAGGCATATAAGAAATTTAGAGAAAGATTAACTTGGAAGGGAATCAAGAATGATGTTCTCAATAATGTGAGGGAGTGTAACATATTTCAAAAAAATAAATGGGAACAAGGGTTTCCAACATGATTACTTCAACCTTTATCCATTCCCATTCAAAAATGGGAGAGCATATCAATGGAATTTATCATAAGTTTGCCCAAGGTAAATGGTATGGATTGAATATATGTAATAGTGGCTAGATTAAATAATTTTTTACACTTATTTTCTATATCATAAAATTTAAATTCCCTCAAGTGGATGAATTATTCTTTAAATAAGTGTTTAAATTTAATGGACTACCACACAATACTATTATTGACAAGGATAATAGGTTTTTTATCTCTTTCTGCAAAGAGTTATTTAGATTGATAGGTACTGAACTCACTCTTAAAACTATATACCACCCTCAAACTAATGTCCAAACATAAATAGTAAACAAATGGGTGGAGGGTTAGCTAAGGAACTATGCCTCAAATCAACAATTTTCACTAGTCAAATGGCTATATTTGGGAGAGTTCTACTACAATACCACTTACCATATGTCCATTGGCATGTCCCTATTCAAATATTTATATGTTATGATGCAATTAATTTTATTGATTTGGTTTATATAGATAATAGATCTCTAGCAGCAAGTGATTTCATTAACTATTACTATGAAGTATTCAAACTCTTTAAGGAACATTCATACAGAGCATAAAATCATCACAAGTGTTATGCAAATAAGAACTACATAGAGATATTTTTTGACGTAGGTGACATGGTTTATCTAAGATTTTAGACATATAGGTAATCATCCATCAAGATAAATCAAGTAGATAAACTCAATCCCAAATTCTATGGACCCTATAAAATTGTGAGTAAAGTTACCAAGGAAGTTTATTAAATGGAACTTCCTAAAAATAGTAAAATTCATAATGTTTTCCATGTCTCTTTTCTGAAGAGAGTTTTAGGGTAGTATATTTCACACTTCATAGATGTTACACCTTTAGATGAGGATGGGAAATTAATCCTAATTCTTAAAGAGGTGATAAATACTAGGGTTAAGATATTGATAAAGAGAGATATCACTAAAAATTTGGTTTGTTGGAAGAACTTGCCAATTGAGGATGCCACTTGGGAAGGTCTAGAGATTTTAAATCTTCCAAGTTTGAATTAATTAAGGATAAGAAATTTTAAGGAGGTAGGACTTGTCATGTTTCCTTTATAAGTAATTTCTATTTAATAGTTAACTAACTTAATTTTTAATATCAAATAATAAGGAAATAAAATTGGAACAACTAATTAATTAGTCAATTATTTGGAATTATAAAGGTTGAAAATTCCACTTGCTAATTACTTTCAATTGATTTTTGGAAAGAGCATATATTTATGGAAACTTTATCATTACCAATGTTGGATATAAGACATGTAAATATTCTATTATTAATAATTGTTGGCATTTTTTTATGTTGGGATTTATGCCTCAAATTTATTTAAGATAGGCAACCTCATTAGTTCCATATTTTTCCAAACTAATCAATTTCTCTTATTGGATGGTGTTCATTAAGCCATCATGGAATGAAAACTTTTGGATGTAGGATATCTTTGGACATAAATCCATTAATCCTAAGTATTTTATGATGAAACCCTTATGGTTTAGAAATACAATTCCACACAAGAATTGTAATTGATCTTCAAGGAGTATATATTCAACTAATATCCAATGTTTTATGTAGGATGTTGGTGTGAGTAGGGTTGAAGGAGTGATTTTAGATTTTTGGATTTGTTACTATATTTATTTAGTGTCTTGTGATGTTTATTTCAAGCTATTTCAATATTTTTAAGTTTTATGTTATCATTATATAAGTGTTGTGAATTTGCATTATGTTTGGAGTAATATTTGTAGTGTATTCATGTATATCTGATAAGGGTTTTACTCAAAAATTTGGAGTAATATTTGTAGTGTATTCATGTATATCTGATAAGGGTTTTACTCAAAAAAATTATTTCAATATAGATATGTTGTGGAGAGATTATTACAATATATTTTAATGTTTTTTAAATAATTTTAATTCAATATAAGTTTCCATATGTATTGGTTTGGAGTTATTGTTTTATTTCATAAAAATTATCAAAATTTGGGCTTTGCTAGCTAATGCAGAAAGGGAATAAATTATACAAAATTCATTCCCAATATAAAATTTATTTTAGATATAATATTTTACTATTAAATTTAATAATATTACATGATAAATAAATTCACTATTCACATCCATTTGATGAACATCCCAATGATTATCTACATTAATAGCAAGTATGAGTCTGACAGAGTTCATTTTTGTAATTGGTGTAAAAGTCATAGTGTAACTGATGCCAGGCACCTGTGAGAAATGATTTGCAATAAACTATGACTTTAAATTGTTAATGGACCCATATAATACATAATTGGTCTAATATATACATCTACATCAAACCATATTTCTTCCTTTTAGAATAAGTGTCAAATCCCAAATGTGAATCTTGATTAAGGAGTTACACTACTCATGCATGGAAGAATCCCACTCAGGAATACCTAATCCCTCCTAAAAATTATTTATATCTAAGGTAGAGTCATATAAAAAAAAATTCTCATCCTAAAATGATGAACGTGTCTACCTATCATATGAAAGATCCCCAACTGATGTACGTATAGTCAATAATGTATGCCTAGCCCAAACATGACCATAAATGGATGAGTTGGGTAGAGAAACATCATCCTCTAAAGTGTGTCCAAATGTGGATGGAGATGAGTCCCCATCACTAATCTCACTATCATAATTTTAATAATTTTTTTCAACCTCTATAATGTGCTTGAGTTGATTTGAATCATCTGAATCGAATCCAAGTGAGTCCAATTAATTGGGAGAAGTGTTAAGTGTTGAGTTCTTATGACTCTCTTGAAAGTGAAAAATTATCTCAATGAACAAATCATGTTTTATTAGATGAATAAGTTAGTAACCCTTGACAACATCTGGATAAATTATGAATATGCAAGGCTTACTTTGAGGTTCCATAACATTGTGCTTCTTCTTAGGTATATGGGTCATAGCTAGAGATTTGAATAATCTGAAATGCTCAACTACAGGTTTCCTACTATACCAAGATTGAAATGGAGTTATGATTTTTAAATATTTGTGGGTAACCCTATTATAAATGTATCAATCATAATTTATTGCTTCAAACCAATATTTTGGTATAGGTGACTTAAAGTGAATCATATAGTTATCCATCTCTTTCGAGGACATGTTCTTACATTCTAAAACTCCATTTTACAGAGGTGCATGGAACTATATACTATAAATTAATCCCCTTTGTAATGCAAAACTGATCCAACTTATTTTTGACATACTCGCCCCCATCATCATTTTGAATAACCTTGATGCATTTCTCAAATTGTTTCTCTATAATAAATTTGAATTCTTAAAACTTGTTGAAAACTTAAAAGTTCTACCTAAATAAATGTGCCCATGTGTACCTCAAAAAATCATCAATAAAGGTAAAGACATACTTATCCCTTTTAAAATATAGATTGGGAAAAGGCCTAGGTACATTATCATGTACTAAATCTAATACATATGAAGCCCTCCAACCTTTGCCTTTGTCAAATTTTCTTCAGGTTTCTTCCTAAGGGTATAAACCTCACAAATACCCTTATAAAAATGGACATGAGGTAATCCTATGACCATATCATTCTTTTTGAGTTATTCTAAGTAGCATTAATTGAGGTGTCCAAACTACTCATGCCAAAGTTTGATATCTCCATCTGAATGAGTTAGCAATGTAGTTGGAGAAGAATCAAGTGTAAAATGTGAGAAGGTATATAACCTAGCTTGGTGATCTGCCCTACCCACTATCATTATAGAATCATTATGAAAATCTTTGATTATGACTAAATCTAATGAAAATTCTACCCTCATTTCCTTACTAATGTGATTAATTTGGTACATTGATAGGAAATTAGTTGAGATTGATGAAACACTTTAGAACATTATTGAGTGTTCCTCCATCCATTTCAATAGACCCTCTCCTTACAACTTCTACTAAAGTGTCATCACCCAAAGTGATGGAAAACATGTTATAAGGATCTATAGAAGAAAAATCAACTTGTGAAGATCCCATGTGGTGGGAAGCACTTGAGTCAATAACCCATGAAGAGGTTGGAGCTACAACAGCTACAAGATCCTTGCTCTTTTCTTTCACTTTAGCTTTTCCTTTAACCTTAGAATAATCTTGAGCTGATTAATTCTACATGATAGCCTCAAGAACACCTATGTTGTTCTTTTCTAGAATATGAATTAGGTGATAAATTTGTTTCTTTATGCACTTGTGTTCATCATGCCCATTTTTATTGAAATACACGCACTTAACCTTCTCTTTCTTAGGTTTATCATTTGAAGATGAATTTTAAGTGTTTTTTTTGGTAGAGGTTGATTCTTGATTGTTCTCTTGATCCTTGTTATTTTTTTATTATCTTTATTTAAAGCCTTATATTTCCCATTGCCAATAATTATGGCTTGAGGTTTTAAGGAATTAAATGTGCCCATATGTATTAACTTGTCTTGCTCTAGAGTTAACTTAGCAATAAATTCATCTAAATAAGGTATATTCCATGTAATGACTAGAGCATTTTTAGTGGAATGCAAGGTAGTGACATAGATAGAGTAAACCAGACCTAGTTTTGAGGTCATAGAAAGAATAATCTAGTCATCTTTATTCTATATCCCATATTATTTCAACTACAATCTCAAGGACTTAAACTTAGTGAAGAAATATTGAAGGGTGTCAAAATTACTAAGACTCAAACTAATGATTTCATTCTCTAGTTTATGCCCTCTCATTACATATAGTTCCAAAAAAAAATTCCAAGGTGGTCTAGACTTCATTTTTATTTTTAGTAAACTCTACATGAAAGAGAAGATTAGGAGAAATTGATAGACATAACAACCCATAGGCTTCATCATAATAGTTGTACCACTTCATTTTTTATGTTTATATATTAGGTTCAATTTCATTACCCATTGTAATATGATGTAAACCTTTACTCCTTTATATAATTTTCATTTTGGTTTTCCATTGATAGTAAATAAATGGCATTAGTGGATTATTTTAACTTGTATCCATTATGCAACAATAAAGTGTAGTGGTTGTATTTGAATTTGTTGTTTGGTATAAAAATAGAATGTAAAGTGACTTAGAAGCATAATACATCCCATTAAACTATGATATGGTGACCCCCCCTACAAATGGTGAAAATAATGCACACTCAAAAGACATCAGGCACAATTAAGAATACATCTAGAGCCACCAATGAATTTTTTTAAAAGATGTTATTTTTAAGACAAAATAAGGACATCAAGCTCAACCAATAATGCATCCAAGAAGTGTACACAAAGTGAGAAATAGAGATAAAGTGAATGTTTTGAATGTGAGGGGTTTGGCCACATACCAAACTATATATCACCCTTCAGTCTTTGACTAGTGAGCATATGAAGAGTTTCAAAACACTAATACCTCTCATATTTAAAAAAGCTCACAATATATCATTTTATAATAATAATAAAAAAAAGAATAGCTTCCTAAAAAATATAATGACCACCCAATAATATTATATTATTTTTATTAAATAACAAAGCAACATAACTCCTTTATATTAAACCACTCCTCAAGAAATCCCTCACCCCCCTTTTTAAACAACCACCTTCCGAAAAAGGCAATGCTATAAAGTTAATTTAATTGACTTTTTAAAACATTATAACATGTTTTTTAATGTGATTTAAGATTAAAAAAACTTTACCTCCACTCACAAATGGTAAAACCACTTCATAATTACTCAACCCATAAATTTCCAAAGAGTTATTTATTTATTTTTACCACAAAGGCTTACTAGGTGGCTGACATCTTGGGTGGGTCATCAAGAAAGATTGAGGACCTAATAAGGGTAAAAGTGATATAATATGGTTCCTAATCAGGCTGAGGGGGAGTGAATATATACAATTACTCTTCATGAAATTCATGAACCTATAGGAGGAAGGTGATGGATAAAGATCTTAAAACCACTTTTAGTAGGTTGAGTGTCTCCTTTTAGTAGAGTAGTAATTGAATGCTCTAAATGAAGGCCTGTCAGAGTTAAATGATGGTCTGTAGAGGTAGATAAAAGAGGTGGGTGATTTTTATCAGTCAACATGTCTCTACAAAGGCCATGGATGGTCAAAAAATGATGTGCAAGTCTCCTTACACTTTCCCCACATACTCTAGGTTGGAAAACATGTTATGGGATGTGAAACCATGAGCATGCAAGATGTATTTCCTGATACCTAGTCTTTAATCATGAAAATGAAGCCTTGATCAAGAAATAATACTACATGTTCTCTCAACAATGCAAAAAAACCTATAACCATCAAACAAATAAACATCTACTAAAAACCAAAGACCCTAGAAATCAAGATGAACAAAACTAGCTTTGTGAAAAAATGAAACTCGTGATTTCAAGCTAAACTATTTAGTAATGAAATTTAAACATAAAATTATTGGGGTTAATTTGATACCATATTTATTTTGATCCCAATTTCTATATAATTTTAATGTATGAGTAGAGTGATCAAATGAACCAAGTAGGTACACACCACAATGTAGCTAAAAGTAAATGAACCCAATATGCAAGAATATTTCACAAGAAAAAATAGTATCCAAAATACCAATCTTCCATTATAAAATCTCAAAAATATTAGAAGTAAAAATAGGAAATTATTTATTAACTCCACAAAAATTGGTCAATATACCCTTAGAATATAATAGTAACTCCTTCATAAAATGTGGTGAACAGATCCAAGAATAGAGGAGTAAATTTCATACCTAGAAAAGTCATTCAAGGGAGTTACTTCATAGTCATTTGGTCAACTTGTACACCTAAGCAAGCTTATCCATAAAAGTAGGAAAACTCCAAGTGAGGGTAAAAAGGCCCATAATAAATAAATATGGGAAAATAATATACCCCTAATCTAACACATGTTATAAGTGTCGAAGGTCAACTCATTATAAATGGGAAGATCCACTATCATGCTAAGGTCATTGGCCATATTATAGGGATCATCATAATGATTTTCATAAATGGGTAGACCATATTTTGTGTTAGGTTGTGGAGCTAAAAGCTTCACTGATGCAAATAGGGAAGGAGGTTGCTGAGTGTCACAGTCACCAGCATCAGTTAGGCCGACCGACGTCAGCCAGTTGTGGATAGGAGTGCAATCGATGTCGACAGGAGTCGGCCGACTTTGGTCACCTCTAGGCAAACAGGGACCGACATCCATCACCTGTGTGGATCAGAACTGTAAGTGTTATGGATAGTTTGTTAATGAACCAGTTGTTTGCATGAAGAAGGCTAATTTTAGTCGTGAGCTACGGATCTAATTATTGTAATTAGATGTCTAATTATTGTATGCATGAGATCTATATAATAGACTCATGGGTTGTATTGTAATGTGTGCTAGTTTGAGTTGAGAAAAGTTAGCTCCTTCTGTGTGTGAAGTGAGCAAGGGTGTTCCTCCTAGTTCTATAGCAATGCCAAGTGTGGGTGCTGGTTTGGAGAATCAGGTGGATTCTTCATGTATGTATGATCTCGATCAGCAAGTGTTACAAGGCCAAGTTTGGAGATTTGCATGGTAAGTACGATCATTGATTTGCAGAGGATTGTGTATGTTTAATCTAGGTTTGTAGGTGTTGTAGAACCAAGTTGATTTGCAGTGGTAGCAAGATCAGTGAGATCATAACACAATAGGTAGCAAGATCAGGCAGGATCTACTTGGAGTAAAGTGTGTACTTGGTCTAGAGCAAGAGAGGAAGGCAAGGCAGTTCCTTCCATAAGTAAGATCATTTGGGTTTCAAGTTATTGTAGTTCATGGGAGATCTACTTGAAGTACATTGAGTACTTGGAGTGCATGGAGCACTTGTGGAGTGTGTGGAGCACTTGTGTACTGGCAGTAGTGGATACTGACTGGTTGGAGGTGAACACCAACTCTGTGTTTGAGTTGTGTGTTGGGACTATAAGAGACAGTGAGCTCTTGAAGGTGAATTACTATACACTTGAGGTGTGGGAAGCCTCTATAAGGTGAATAAGAACTGTGGCATCTTCTTGGTTGTAATTCTTTTCTAGAAGAGTATTAATACAATTGTGTATTGTCTCTCATATTCTGTGTTGTTTTCAAATTCTAGTTACTTGTGATTCTGATTTAATTCTGCATGTTAGTTGCTTGTATATGGTAATCAATTGTGCTTCCATGAGTTCCTAATAGTTGGTATCAGAGCAAGGTTGTTGGCTCATAGCTTGATACCACTAACAGTTGGTATCAGAGCTAAGGTTGAAGGGAGCAGGTTTGTGTTTGGTTACAGGTCACTCTCAGGGGTTTTTGATTGAGTGGGAGTAGAGCAATGGCAAAATAAAGTAAGCTAAGAATGGAGGAATTGAAAAGCATGAATGGTTAATTATGGTCTTATGGAAAGAAAGAGCAGGTAAAGAAATATTGCTGGTTGGTGGGAGATCAGTATGAAGGAACTGAAGAAGCAGATGTTGTAGGTGTTGTTGCACAAGATGCTCTGGGATGTTTCTTGGATAAAGTTGAATCTTGGTTAATAGGTTATGTTGCCTCTTTCCATGCAGCCCCAAGTAGAGGGGTTGGTGAGCATTGTCATAGTATTGGCAAAGGGGAAGTGTTGCTGAAATTGCAAGCGGCCAACACATGGGTGTTGAAGGAGGTCATGCAGGTCCCAGGCTTGAAGATGTGGCTAATTTCTTCAAGAAAGTTGGGTGATGAGAGATGCACAGAAACTTTCACAGCAGATGCACTTGAATTAGCTAGTGTTAAGAAAGTAGGTACTCTTTATCTACTTGCTTATATTACTAATTCTTCTTCTGTTGTGAAGACGTGGCTTTGTAGGCTTGGTCACATGAGCAAGAAGGAGATGCATGTTCTTAAGCAGAAGATAGATGTGTTTGATAGACTTAAGAACTGGAAAGCCTTGGTGTTTCTAGAGGAGATGATGGATAGAGATCAGTGGAGAAGGTTGGACATCTCTAAGTAGGGTGGTTTGGATAGGGTTTTGATCCATGGAGAGCTCACAGGTAAAAAGTCATCACTCACAGGTGAACACAGTTACCGGTGTCGGTCAAGGGGAACTAGCATTAAATAGAAAGGTGTCGATGTCAGTCATGTGTAGACTAAATCTAGTGGTGTCGGGTAGGGTGGTTACTGGTGTTGGTCAGGGAATTGATGTCAGTCAGAAAACTAGCATCAATAGAAAGGACAGTCGCATGGAATTGATGTCAATTAGATGTAGATTGTGTGGTGATCAAGGTCGGTCACTGTAATGGATTTTGGGTAGACAACAAGCTGTCAAGGAGTCTCAAACGCCCATGGGGAGGACTGAAAGTGTAAGTAATCCTCAAATTCATTGTTCCTCTTCTTTATACTCGTTGCTCACTGTAGATCAGGAAGGATCCAAGAAATAGTGGGAGCATGGCATGAACAGGATGTAGGACCAAACGGGAGATTTGGTAGGGTTGCCAGCTAGTATGAAAGCACTAAAAGATGAATGGATTCCTTAGTTGAAGAATAGAGTGAATGGACACATGAGACAAAAGGCTAGGTCATATGGTCTTGTGAAAGCTCCAAGACAGTGGTACAGGTTTGACAGGTGGAAGACAAAGCATGGCTTTAGTCAATGTCATTATAACTACTATGGTTTCTTTACCAGGTGGATGATGAGTCGTGACATTATCTTGTTACTGTATGTTGTGTGTTTGCTTTGATGCAGGGTTACACATATAGGGTTTTGCTAAGCTAAAGGTAAAGTTAGTTTAGTGGTATGTCATGAGGAATTTGGGAGCAAAATTATTTGGCATAAGTGTGTTCTAGAGACATGGAGATCATAGGTTGATTTTGTCTCCAGATGATTGTGTGAGACCAGTTAGCACGCCAATGGTTAGATAGTTCTATGAGCAGTGTCCTGATTCACATGATGAGGTTAAGTACATGCGTACTAAACTTGGGTTTCCCATGCAGTGGGAATTGTCAAAAAGTTTGGAGCTAATCTAGGAAAGAAGCACTGGAGGGTAGTTCAGTGGATTTTCAGGTGTCTGAGATGGACCAGCAGTAGGTTAACATGCGATGCAGGGTCAAGTTCTTTTCTACATGTGTTTGTAGATGCGGATGCGGTAGGTTACTTAGATGATAGGAGGTGCACCACAAGTTTTGTGGTGGGTGGTCTTCAAGGTTGAGCTTGAAGAGGGATACAAGCTAGGATACAGATTAGATGAGGCATAGGTATAGGTACAGTGTAGCTATTTATCTCCAAGTGGGAGATTGTTAGGTTGTGGAGCTAAAAGCTTCACTAACGCAAATATGGAAGGAGGTTGTTGAGTGTAATAGTCACCAGCATTGGTTAGGCCAACCGACATCGGCTAGTGGTGGATAGGAGTGCAACTGACATCGATAGGAGTCAGCCGACGTCGGTCACCTCCAGGCAGATAGGGACCGATGTCAGTCACCTATGCAGATTAGAACTGTGAATGTTACAGACAATTTGTTAATGAACCAATTATTTGCATGAAGAAGGTTAATTTTAGTCTTGAGCTATGGATCTAATTATTGTAATTAGATGTCTAATTATTATATGCATGAGATCTATATAATAGACTCATGGGCTATATTGTAATGTGTGCCAGTTTGAGTTGAGCAAAGTTAGCTCCTTTTGTGTGTGAAGTGAGCAAGGGTGTTCCTCCTAGTTCCACAGCAGTGTCAAGTGTCAGTGCTGGTTTGGAGAATCAGGTGGATTATTCATGTATGTATGATCTCGATCAGCAGGTGTTACAAGGCCAAGTTTGGAGATCTGCATGGTATGTAAGATCATTGATTTGCAGAGGATTGTGTATGTTTGATCTAGGTTTGCAGGTGTTGCAGAACCAAGTTGATTTGTAGTGGCAGCAAGATTAGTGAAATCACAACACAATAGGTAGCAAGATCAGGCAGGATCTACTTGGAGTATGGTGTGTACTCGGTCTAAAGCAAGAGAGGAAGGCAAGGTAGTTCCTTCCATAAGTAATATCATTTGGGTTGCAAGTTGTTGCAGTTCATGGGAGATCTACTTGAAGTATGTTGAGTACTTGGAGTGCGTGGAGCACTTGTGGAGTGTGTGGAGCACTTGTGTACTGGCAGTAGTGGATATTGACTGGTTGGAGGTGAACACCAACTCTATGTTTGAGTTGTGTGTTGGGACCGTAAGAGAGAGTGAGCTCTTGAAGGTGAATTATTGTACACTTGAGGTGTGGGAAGCCTCTGTAAGGTGAAGAAAAATTGTGGCATCTTCTTGTTTTTAATTCTTTTCTGGAAGAGTATTATTACAATTGTGTATTGTCTCTCATATTTTGTGTTGTTTCTGAATTCTAGTTACTTGTGATTCTGGTTTAATTCTGCATGTTAGTTGCTCTTATATGGTAATCAATTGTGCTTCCACGGGTTCCTAACATTTTGGATCTTTGGTTTTGCTATAGGTTTTATCATTAGGATCTCCATAGGGATCATCATAAGGGGGAATGTATTCATGGGGAATGGTAGCCATGGTAATAGAGTGGAATAATTACACCATGAGAAGTTTCCTTCAATGGTGGTCATAAAAGGTAGAAAGACCCATCAAAATCAGAATGGGTTGAGGCTCACTAGAATAATCCTAAATGGAGACATCATTGAAAAATGATGGAATTTTTGTAAAGATCATTATAAGTAAATTATTCAACAATATGTACTTATCAAACCAAAATTTCTAAGAATTAAAATATGGAAACATGAAGACAATATAACTAGTGGTAAGATATCACTCACTTCTTCACCAAAATTTATACATCAAGTAGGATGACCAATATAAAAATCATTTTCTCTCTATATAGAATACAAATAAGAGATCATAACATAGATATAATATATAATTGGATGACATAATGACAATACTCAAGATGGCCATAGATCTAGTAGAAGATAATCCACACTTATTATCTATATATACTAAGATATTGTATTAAGTACTTAAAAATGACAAGCTTGACATACATTTACCATGCATGACTTATTCATGCAAATATGGTCCTAACCTACCATTGTCTCACACCTGCATATTACCTTATGTGTTTAAACCTCTTCATTTATAGTTAAACACCTACATGAACTTTATAGTCTATGTAAAACCAACTTAATATCTCATGTAGACATCCCTAGACCTTTAATTTAATCCTTTTGTGGATGGGTCACTATCGTCAAACTAGGTTAGTGTATTTATTCAATATTGACATGTGCCTAATGATAGTGAACCTCTCCTAGAAATAACTAATTTTTAAAATCAAATCTTTCTTTAGGATCAACCCATTTACCTAACATGTTGGTTGTGTTATAAATTACAAAACTAGACTTATATGTATGGAAATTAAGGACTCACTTTATAGGGGAATTGGAATTTATCTGGTACACATTTGTACATTATTAAAAATTGAGAAAATTTGTCTTATTCCTCCCAAATTAAAAATCAATCATTAGGATCATGCAATATCCAAGTCTAAATCATACCAAATCCAAGTCAAATCAAGCATTTTCAAGTATCAAATCCAAATCATTGGTTTCATTCATATATCAAAGGTTCACAATTTCACTTTCTAAATTTGGGTGTCTATTGCATGTCTTATAAAAATTTGGATTTAAATTTAATTAAGATAAATTTAATAAAATAAATTAGTATTGTAAATAAAATTTTGACAATCATAATGAAAGTAAAATAGTTTAATTTTATAAAGTGTGAATGATTGAAATAAGACTAACTATGAATTAAAAGACAAACATAGTTGTTTTTATTATATATATGATTGTGCTAACTAACTGAAAGTGAAAATAAGGAAATAAGAACAAGATTTAAAAGTACCCAAAAGTAGGAACTGAAACTATACAAGGATAAAATATGTAGGCTAAAGACGTGAATAACTCAAACATATTAAGTTAGGTTTGTATGAGTAGATTTTACCTTCAAAAGTGTGTAGAAGATCTACAAATAGCTTCTCTAATGTTTAAACCCTAATAGGGCTAACAATGATTGAAAACCTAAAATTAGAAAAAGATGGAGTGTAATTGGGTTGATTTGACCCCAATCACCCTCATAATAATTGAAAATTGCCTATGTATCCAATACTCCAAGAAGGTAAATCAAGCTCACCTATTTCTCCCACTAAGAGTGTTTTGTGAAATTATGTTCCTTTGGCTATATGAATACATTAGAACAATCTTGAATACTTGATCATGATTTAATTAGGGCTAGATAAAACATGATTAATACTTAGATAAGGACTTATTATAATTATTAAAATTATAACTAGGAAGAATAGGGAACTTTCACTCAATGTTCCATAGTGTAAGTATGACTATGTATTGAAATTTCTTAGTGGTATAATAAGTGACTTGAGTGTGGTTTTATAACAATACAAAATGGGAAATCACACACTGATATCCTAAAAATATTTAATAAAAATATAGAATAAGGTTTTAATTTAAAAACTAGTTATTAGAGGACTAATGCACAAGATCGACCCATAGGCATAGATCCTACTACCACTATTGTCCCTATTGGTCAATTTTGTCTTGAAGGGAACTATGTGAAAATTGGATCTGGTTTTTGTCCATATAGATGTGTGAGGATGTTTTTAACAATCATTAATTTTTTAAGAAACCTATATAAATTTAGAAAACATAATAGGTCCAAATAGTGGGTTAGGATAGAGTGAGGTGGTAATATAAATATTAATTAAATTTATAAGTTAATTAAAGTGAAAAGGGCCAAAACTGACATAATCAAGTATTCATGACCATATTTAGGTTCCTACAGTTGTTCCCCCTTTACTCTAGAAATGAAATTAATAGATTAAAGTAAATATATACCTTAGTGTGTAATTCAACTTTATTTTTGAGCTCATACTCCAATCATGCAAGGAATTATAGTCTTTGGCAAACCCCACAAAACACATGAAATATTTACTTTATTCTTTTGAAAAATGAAATTTAAAAAATCTTGAATTTGAAAATTACTTGAAATTAAAATTTTAAAATTCTTAAATTTGGAAGAAGAGCAAGGGAGGAGTACACATGTATGTGTGAAACCAATGTTGCTTTTGTGACTTTGCTTGGAGATGATATTTCTTTGAATCATTAGAAATATTGGTTTTTTAGCTAAATCAATAAATAATTTGAGGGTGATCAAACCCAAAATTGAATGTTAACTTTTTATGGATAAAATAACACCCATTCAAGGATGCAAAAATGTCAATTTAACTCAGTTGGTCTTTATAACCCCATGATGTGAAATGGGTTAAAATACAAAATGTATTATTAGACATAATTTTAGAGGGAACTAAACCTCTAAGTTATGTATTATCCACTTAAACTAAATAAATCACTACAATTAGATTTTAGATTCAATTTTAAATTTGATTGTGAATGCATGATCAAAATAAAATGGATAATATCCATGCTCCTACCATGTTCATAAATATTAAGTAGTATTAAAAATCATAGCATGAATATGTATCATGCCCCCATTAATAACAATTAAATTTGTTGTGCATGGATTCCAATTGTAAATTTTGTTTGAAAATTATGCATGAAATTGTATCTTGCACTCAAAACTATGTAAATTTGTACTTTATTATTCTAATGTGAGTGTATATACTCCTATAATTTGTGTCAATGACTAAATTTTGAACGTTTTTGAAACCTTTGCAACTATATTTTGTACCAAAACTAATTTTTTTATCATGAAGAGTTTTATTTTATGTTTGATAAGCCCACTGAAATGCCCACCTTTTGAGGTGAGGAGTTGATCCTAAAATTCACTCATCTCAAAACAAAATTTAACAGCAACATGCTTAGTAATATGTAATCACTAAATAATATATCATATGTGAAAATTATGTTAGCATAGTAATGTGTTTGTCATTTTAGTTATGTATGTAACATATGAGGGAAGGCCTATAGAAATATATTAGTGGAAGTCATAAAAATAGTATGTAAAATTAGTATTTGATGCACTAGTTAGTTCATGATATTAATCATGACACTCACTAAGCTTAAAAAACTTAACAAGCACACAAACATAATAATCATATGTCATACAATAAGGCCAAGGGCCACAAATAAAGGGCATGTTCATTTTTTTCACACATCATAGGGCCAAGGGACAAAATTAAATAGGCATGTTTAATTTTTGAACCAAAAAATCATAGATATGTTCAATAACATTACACACAAGGGCCAAGGGACACACATAATAGACAAATAAAAGTCTAATTTATTTTGTACAATTAATAACATCAATGGAACATAGAACTATAAATGTAGTCTCAACTGTGCATATATAATGTGATCATATCATATGAAATAACATATTCATGTACATGATGTAAGATAGAGATGTTAACATGGCATTTGTAAATAGTATAAAGCTCAATAGAATAGTAAAAGGTCTAAGATGTTGGATTTGCTTCTAGCGAGTAGCCTTACTAAAATGGGGGCTTCTTATCCACATGCGATAATATGTATAGATGTCATGAAATTATATCACCTATACATATTGTCACATATGGATAAGATGACCCTAGTTTAGTAAGGTTACTCACTATAATTAAGAGCAACATCTTAGACCTTGTAAAATTTTGTATTCTTTGCATAACACCCACGAATACCAGTAAAATGTATATATGATATAAAAAGAATGATATCTATTAATCATGAGATAAATAACATATTTCAAAGATGTAAACTAGATATATGATCATGTTCAAGTACTAATTTTAGATTTTTATAATATTTTGAATGTTTTTTTATTTTAAAATATTTGATTTTTTTCTATTTTTTTAATTTTTCAACTAGAAATAATAATAACCATTGATAAACAATTTTCAAAAGTAGAAGTGAGAAATATTTGAATAATTTTTAACATGTGTCAATGTGAAAATACACTAGAAATGATTGTATGGCTATGTGTGATAAATATACTCCCATTATATGTGAATTGTAACTTTGAAAACATACTCCCATTAGATGTTAGTTGTATATCAAGATGTGTATATCATAATTAATGGATTAATGTAATTGCACATGCATTCTCACTTGATATATTATCAACTAAAATTCTATGAATGGGTTGTTAATCATTAAAGTCTCATATATATAATGTCTTAAAATTAGAATAATTATCTACTATCTCACTATCATCAAAAGTATTCATAAGATGCAACTATGTAGTTTTAAAAATTGTACCAATAATATCATCTAATGGATTATCATATGACCTAGGATGTGGACAAGTATTGTAAGTATGATGTACTAAATTGTTTTCATTGGTATCATGATTAGAAAATGGTTCACTTAAAAAATTTCAATTTAGAATTTTCATTTTTTAAGGTTTATTTTCCTTTGTATGAGTGTCAAACTCAATAAAATTGTTGTCAATAATAATAAAGTGTTTTATCTTGAAACATTTGCTAGTATAATGACCATTACATCTATGGTAATCATAATATGTTTTTGTCACCCCAAAATCTTGTGTCCAAAGGCACTCATGAGATTGAGTGTTCTAGAGAGAAAAGTGGGAGATAATTCAAGGGATAAACATATCCCCTTGTTAATTTTAGGATTGGTGTTGGTTCACACCAAGGACCAATCAGTTTAATCTATTCTACTCAAATAACATGAATTGTTACCATTGGAGGCTTAGTGTCTATTTGATAAATACTTGGAATTATTATCAGTTGATTGAACTTGATTGTTAATTTTTATTGATCCTAACTTTAACAATTTATAAAATAATGGAAAATGATTCAATAATATGCTTCACAAGAAAAAAATTCACAAATATTAGATAAGTCTATCAAAACCCAAGCAAATGAAACATAATTGAGTGTAGGACCTTGTGAGCATAAAAATACTAAAACAACAATGCTAAGATTAAAATAATGTAATTAAAACATTAATCAAAACTCATATTTATGTATGATTTAGCTCAAGTGTAGTGTAAATAGGTATTTATCAATTCCACTTCATGTTGAAACATCTCCTTTGAAGCTATGGACTATTTGAATTTGATTGAGAATGGAAAAGGTGATGCACAAAGAGACTTGAAAATTTATCATCACTTCATTGTATAAATTTGAACATGTAAATTATATTGAAAAGAGGTCTATTTAATCAATTTAGGATCAATGAGGACCCTTCATCCTGAAATAAAATTAAATGATTGTAAATGAGTCCTCAATAATACACATGGATCATTAATGTGAGCCCTTCATCTTACTCAAGATGAAAGGTGGAGGATGGCTCTTAAAAATATTAAAGGAGGATTAGTATAAATTATTCATCTTGTTTATAATATGAAGGGTGGAGAATCATTCCTAAGAAGGCATACAAATCACTAATATGGGCCCTTTATCTTGTCTCCAAGATGAACAGTGGAGGATAATCTTGTATATTAATTCACTTATAAAATTTATTAGCTCACAAAAGAATATTCCAAATTATCTGAAGATCCTTTATTGCATGAAGATGCCTCTTGGAAGGAAAAGGAGGAATTAATAATTCAAAGGAAATTATAATTCCATTTGCATAGAACTATAATTAGAATAATAATTAATTATATTAATCAAATATAAATTCAATTAGTAAAATGTGGAGAATTTGATTAGAATAATGATTTAAAGAAGGGGAATTAATTGCATTAATTGATCAATGAAGGAGAATCAGTGAATTGATCAGAGTAGAATAATTGACTATATAAATTGACCAAAATGATAATTAAACAAATCTAATACAGTTAATTATACCACCTAAAGATGCCCCAAGGTGAATTTGAATGCGTATATTACATGAACATATGACTTTCGACGAGTTTGTGTATAATTTCTTATACCATTTTGAAATTTTGACATGAAATTGATAAAAGTGGAGTGTATACATTTTCCCCTATTTGTGGTGTTGTGAGATGTATATGAAGCAATGGATTTTTAAGGAATTAAAAAGTCATTAAAACTATTATATAAGAAAATTAATAGATGTTAGTTTTGAAAAAATTACTAAATGTACTTGGAAACAAATTAAAATATGTCCCAAAATAGTGTTTGGTAAGCCCTAAATGCCCCCTCAAGGGGAGAATCAATAAAAAATGGATGAGTGAACCCTAAAAATGATGAAATAATAATGTATAAATGATATAATGGGATAAAAATGAAATAAATAGGTGAAAACAAGAATAAAAATGGATACCTAGGCTAAAATGAGCCTCCAAAGAAGAATAATACATGGGGGGAAATTTTTGAAATAAAACATTGTAGATTCAGCCTAGGGTTGAATTTTGGTTCATTTTCACCCTATCATTTCATGTATAAATTATATAATGGATGTATATAATTAATCCAGGCTTACCCTGACCAAGAAATAACCTTATTACATTGAAGCAGTCAACTGTATAAAAATAAAGTTTTATTTTTATTCCAACTTGATTGATTACAATACTTAAGCCTTGCCCTTTATTTATATCATTTGAGGGAAGGTGATGAGAGTTCAATTGTCAATGTGAAAATATCTTAGTTTCTAAATGAATAATTTATCACCATGTGTTAAATATCAACATTGGTTACTAAATGAATACTACATTCATACCTACCATGTTGACTCTAATTCAGATATTTGGGTGTGTAACTTATAACCCCACATGGGTCATAATAAATATTTTGAAGCTTCCTTAGCTTAAGACCCAAGTTAAACTTAGCACTAGTTTATTACTCTAACATCCCCCCTTAAGATTAACTTGGGGAGAAGATAAAACTCTGTGAAATGAGTCCTAAAAATAAGCCTTGATCAGGTACCCATATACAATCAAGACAAATGAGGAAATGTATATAATCCCCCTTCAATGAAAATTTCCTTTACCCTTAACATATCCCTGAGAGATGTGTACCTTTTCATGGATAGAGGTTTGGTGAAGATGTTGATAACCTAGTATTCTATACAACAATATTTAAGATTGACCACATGGTTTTGAATGAGCTATAAAATTAAGTGCATGTGAATATAAATATTTTTAGTGCACTAGTGTTCCACTAGGTTATGAGAAATGTGAATATCACTTTGATTTTCACAATAAACTATAATGGGTTAGTTAGACAAAAACTTGAACTTAGATAAAATCTGACATATCCAAAGAGTCTCTTTCCCTACACTGATAGCTCCATTGTACTCATCCTCAATTGAAGAAAGTAATAACATGTTGTTTCTTAATTGACCAAGTGATGGGACTATATCTAAGATGAACTATGTATCTAGAAGTGGAATTACAATCATCAACATCATCTACCTAATCTAAATCTATATAACCCATTAACTGAGTTGAACCCTATGATCTATACTCAATACCATAGTGTATGGTTCCATGAATATAGAAAATTATGCACTTGGATGCTTTCCAATGACTCTCATGGGTATATTACATGAAATGAGATATAATTTCAATAGCAAAGGAGATGTCTGGCTAGTTATGAGTCAAATAAAAAAGGTTGCATACCAATTATTCATACAATGTAGCATCAATAGATGGTGTAGAATGTTTACAAGTCAAAGTGACTCCAAACTAAAAGGGAGTTGAGGTTAGATTATAATAAAGCATGTTTAAGTGGTGAATCATGTCCAAATAATACTTAGGATGATAAATATTGATCCTTTCCTTAGATTATGAAAACTAAAGACTAATGAAGTAATGAAGAATGCCCAAGTTAAACATCTCAAACTACTCCATGAGGTTTAACTTGACATCTATCATCAAAGAGGAAGAACTCCTAGTGATGATTAAGTAATTGACATAAATAAAAAGTATAGTGAGCTCACCATCTATCTTCTTTGTGTAGATGGTGGAGTCTAAATGGCATCTAGAGAAAAGATTGTCAAGTAAAAAACTATCCATTTGCTCATACTAAGATCGAGGAGATTTAAAACCATAAAGACATTATCAAAGTAGACTAGACAAGGTAATAATATTGAACATACCTTTGTGATTTCTCCATGTAGATTTATTCTTGTAAATCTACATGCAATAATACACTCTTAAGATCCATTTGAAGCACTTTCCAGCTGTGTGATGTGGCAAGTGAAAAAACAAAGCAAATGGAATTCATATTACAATAGGGGAAAATGTCTCTGAATAGTCAACTCCCTCAACTTGGGATAAAAATTTTGATATGATGTTTACCTTTTATTTCCAATAGAACAATATGCTACATATTTGGTATGATATACCCACTTACATTGAACCAACTTTCTTCCTTTTTGAAGAGGAATTATGTCCAAAGTATCATTCTTCAATAAATAATTATATTTAGCTTCCATTACTTCAGCCCATTTAGGTTTACCAATTGCATCATGGAATGTCTAAGGATATTTAGAGTCAGGAACATGAGCAATAAGGCCCACAACAACCTTTTTATATCTAGTTTGATGAGTGTCATTGGGATTACCAACCAAAGTGTCAACTTATTCTATTATATGTATGACCCATCATGGAAATTTTTATGAAATAGTACATGGAGGAGAAGACAAAGAAATAAAAAAACCTTCATCCACAAGATCATCTAAATAGTCATCAGTGTTAGATGAAGAGTAATGTGAAGTAGATACAATTGGATAAGAAGAAGGTAAATATGGTGGCTCACTGGCCAAAGAGTGTTCCTCTACTTGAACATCTCACCTATAATTACTTCATGAGTATGAGGGTAAAATAGAGGATAGGCTTTCACATCATCATAATATCCAATAAAACGATAGGATTTTATCTAATTACCCATGGTCTTATGTTTTTCATCAAGAATGAATACCTAGGCTTGAATACCAAACACATAGAATTGAGAAACATCAAGCTTATCTTTGGTCCAAACCTTTTTGGGTGTTAAATTTGGTAGATCTCAATGAAGATTGTATTTTTGGTTATTTTTTCCATAATTTATGTATTCATCCCAAAACTATGGGGTTATATTCTTAGCTTGAATCATGAAATCTGCCATTTATTTCAATGTGTGATTTTTCCCGTAACACCATTTTACTACGGTGTGAAAATAATTATGTGTATAAATTGAATGCTATGAGTAACTAAAAATTTATGAATGCATGGTTCACATATTGAACTCCATTTTCTATCTAAAGTTGTTGAATCAAGAATCTAGATTGCTTCTCAACAAATTCTTTGAACTCAACAAAGTGATCAAAAACATTGATTTTGTACTTCAATAACTATACCCAAGTTTGAAAAGATAAATCATAAATTAATGTGAGTGCATACTTGGCTCATAAAAAAGATGTCTTAGGGAAAGATATTAAGTCACTATGAACCAACTAAATTGGAGTTTAACATGCCAATACATTACTTTTGGAGAATTTTATCTATGATGTTTTCCAAGAATACATCCTTGACAAACACCATCCTTACAAGATACTTTGGGAAGGCCTTTGACCATGTTGTGAGTAATCAATTTATAAAAGTACCTAAAATATTTCATGCCATAATTTTTATAAAGAATAAATATGATCAATAAGTGGATGAGGATATTTGGAGTCCTAAAATGTATCAAACTGATGTAGGTGGGATACATCATTTGCTTTTTTAGAAGCAACAACCACCATGATATTTTACATATTTATGATAATAACATTGTGTGCATAAAAATCCATTCAAATTCCTCTATGGGAATGAAGATATGATAAATCAAGAGAATATTTACCAAAATATTAGGTAAATACAAAACATATTTCACTTATCCATCATGTCAATTGTGTTAGATCTTAAGACTAATAAAGGAGTAAAATCACCCACTAAAATTTTAGAGGTGTCACTCTCAACAAGAGAGGTTAATGCATATTTTTAATTCACTATATGATGGGAAGATCTTGAGTCAAATATCCAAGAATACTTGTAGGAATGAGTGGTTGTGAAGGCATAAGCATTTACAAAAAGAGCTTGGCCTTTGCCTTAGCCTTTGTTTTTGAAAGATGAGGAAGAAGATGGTTTGTTAATGTGAATTTTTTTATTCTTCATGGTTTCTTCTAGAAGATACATCTTATTCCAACATTGATATTCAAGATGATCATCTTGATCATAGAAAGTATGATACTTTGTAGTTGTCTTCTTGTATAAAGGTGTTGATGAATAAGATGCATATATTAGTTTACCATAATTAGGCCATTGGGATCTTGGTGGTGGTGGCTTACTATTCTTTATCAATGTAGGATGATTGGCCACCAATTCTTGAGTCTTTAAGTTCCTATAGGAACTGAATCCCATGAGGGTGAGTTGATTTTTCTCTTTTTTAAGATGTTCACAAAACTCTTCAAATGTAGGCATTTCAAATTTATCTTCAAAATTATCCATGGTGGATAAAAAAGTGGTTGAAAATATCTTAAATGGGCCTTTTAACTTCAAAAGAATGGTCATGATCAAAAAATTACTAGGTTTTATATGGATATAACCTAATAATTATGATTTGAGAATCATGACTTTGGATAAATAGTCTTCAATGCTTGAAAAATCACTAGAATCTAATAAATAAAGTTCATTTTCCATTTGAATAATCTTGATGTCATTCTTTAAACCAAAAAGTTTATTAATTTTTCCCCATGTTGCATGAGGATATGTTTCATTTTTAACATGAAATTTGAGTCCATCGAAAACACTCATAATTATGAGCCCTAAGGCTTCATCAGACCAATTCATCCATCAAATATTATTTATTTGCTTTTCTAGTTTAAGTTTTATGCCCATTGTAACTTGGTAAAGACCTTTAATATGTAATAAGTCAATCATAGAAAATTTCTATATATGATAGTTGCTTAAATTTAATAGTGTTGGTAAATTCAAGTATGTCATGATTGTAAGTGTTGGTGTTACAAGTAGATTTGAGCTACTTAGAACAATGTAGACCAAGCAAGAAGAATTGTGTATGAAATAATGCACTCAAATAAAATAAAAAGTATGCACACAAAATGGTGTGATCAACCCGCTTGATTATATTAGTCATAAAATAGTGCTTTGTAACCCCCCTTAGAAATATTTGTTACTAAAGCTTCAAATTGGATTACATATGAGAATAAGAAGTTTCTTCAAATTACATATATCAAATTAAATTTTCTAATAAAATTTTCTATATTACATGATACATCTAAAAAAAATATACACTCTAAAAAAATGGGAGCTTATGACATTTTTTGAGGCAAAAAATACTGAACTTGGAAGTGTGGGATTTTTGATGACAAAATAAACCTATAAAATTAGATGAAACAATGAGGCTTCCAAGTGTAATATCAAAAACCAAAATATACCATGTATAAATATCTAAACCAACTACCCAATGTAAAAAAATGCCTTTAAATGCTAAATAATTCTCAAGATATGAGTGAAACAGTGTAAGGTGTCCATAAAAACTCATAATGGAGGGGCCCTAAAAAAGCGATTAGCAAAAATAGCCTCAAAAAATACAAACCAGGTGTTGAAAATGTAATATAAGGTAATGTATTGAAAAAAAATTCCAAGGGCGGTTTGACTACTTTGATACCATGTATAAATTATATAATGAATGTATACAATTAACCTAGGCTCACCCTAACCAAAAATAACCTTATATTATTGAATTAATCGACAATATAAAAATAGAGTTCTATTTTCATTCCAACTTTATTTTTTACAATACTCAAGACTTTCCCTCTGTTTATATCATTTGAAGGAATGTGAAGAGATTTTAGTTGGAAATTTGAAAACAGTTTATTTTCCAAATGAATAATTTAGCTTCATGTGCTAAATGTCAACATTGGTTGCCAAATGAATAGTGCATATGTACCTACTATGTTGAATCTAATTTAAACATGTGGCTATACAACTTATAACCCAAGATGGGTCATACTAACTATGGTAAAATTTCCATAGGTTAAGACCCAAGTTAATATTAGCACTATTTTATACTCTAACATCTCCCCTTAAGATTAACTTGGAAAGAAGATAAAACTCTAAAAAATAGGTCCTAAAAATAAGGCCGAATTAGGTATCTATGTAAAATTAGGATGAAGGAGGAACTATAGATAATCCCCCCTCAATGACAACTTCCTTGACCCATAACATATCCCTAAGAAATATGTACTTAGCTATGGATAGAGGTTTGGTGAAGATGTTGACAACCTGGTCTTCTATAAGACAGTACTAAAGATTTACCATGTGGTCCTAAATGAGCTATCAAATTAAGTGCATGTGAATCTCAATATGATTAGTACATTGGTATTCCATTGGGTTGTGACCAATATGAATAACAATCTAATTATCACACCAAATTATAATGGGTTATTTAGATGTAAATTTGAACTTAGACAAAATCTGATAAATCCAAAGAGTCTCATATCTTGCACTAAAATCTCCATATTAACTTAACCAAGTGATAAGACCAGAGAAGATGAAATATGTAGCTATAAGTGGACTTACAATCATCAACATTTCATACCCAATCTAAATCTTTATAACTCACTAATTGAGTTGAACCCCCTGATGTATACTCAATGCCATAGTGTATGGTGTCATGAATTAGTAAAGTATGCACTTGGTGGCTTTCCAATGACTCTCATGGATATCTTACATGAATTGGGATAAAATTATAATAGAAAAGGAGATGTCTAGTTGGATATAAGTCAAATAAAGAAGGCTACCTACCAACTATCAATATAATATAGCATCCATAGATGGTGTAAAACACTTAGTAGTCAAAATGATTCCAAATTAAAAGGGAGTTAGGGTTGGATTTAAATCAAGCATGTTCAAGTAGTGAATCATGTGCAATGCATACTTAAGTTAAACAATGTTGATCCCTACCTTATATTGGGAAACCTAAAGACCAAGGAAGTAATAAATAAGGCCCTATTTAGACATCTCAAATTGTTTTATGGTCTTGAATTGAGATCTATAATCAAATAGGAAGAAATCCCAATGATGATGAAGTCATCAACATAAAGCACAAGTATAAGGAGTCCACCATATATCCTCTTTGTGTATATAGTGGGGTCTAAATGGCATCTCAAAAAATAATTGTCAAGCAAAACATTATCCATTTGTTCATGCCAAGCTCAAGGAGCTTGTTTGAGATTGTAGATAAATTATTTAATTCTATGGAAAAGGTAAGAATTTTCTCCATTTAGAGTTATTCCTTTAAATCTCCATGCAAGAAAACACTCTTAACATCCATTTGATGCACTTTCCAACTATGCAATGTAGTGACTGAGAGAAAAAGGTGAATGGAATTCATCTTTTCAATAGGGGAAAATGTCTCTAAATAGTCAAATCCTCAACTTGGGAGAACCTTTTTACTATAAGGTATGCCTTATACCTATTAATGGAACCATCTACTACATGCTTGGCATGATAGACCCACTTTCACTAAACCAAATTTCTTCCTTTTGGAAGAGGAACTAAGTCTCAAGTGTCATTCTTCAATAAGGAAATATATTTAGCTTTCATTGCTTTATGCCATTTAGGTTTACCAACTATATCGTGGAAAATCTAAAGATCTATAAAATTAGCAACATGAGTAATAATGCCCATAATAACCTTGTTAGATCTGGTTTGATGAGTGTCAAATATATTTTAATTAGAAATAAGTCCCAAAACAACAAGCCCCAATGAGATATAGAATGTATGATGCTTTCTAAGGCAAAACATATTTCACTTAGAAATGTAGGATCTTCGATGACAAAGTAAACCTCTAAAATTGGATAGAATAAGAATACTTCCAAGTGGAATATATTCCTAATGAAAAAACAAAAACCTTGAAACACTAAATATTGATCAAGATATGAGTGAAATAGTGCAAGGGTATCCATAAAAACTCACAATGGAGGGGTGTTGCAAAAATTGATCAGCAAGAATAGCCTAAAAAAACACCCACTAAATGCTAAAAATGTAGCATATGTCAATGTATTGAAAAAAAAAAGGTTTTCCATGGGGGTTATGACCACTTTGATACCATGTATAAGTTGTATAACGGATGTATAAAATTAACCTAAACTCACCCTAATTAAAAACAACCTTATACTATTAAAGCAATCAACTATAGATAAATAGAGTTCTATTTTTATTCAAACTTTATTTTTTACAATACTTAAGCCTTACACTCTATTTATGGAATTTAAGGGAAGGTAAAGAGAGTTCATTTTGTAGTATGAAAATAGCTTAGTTGCCAAACGAATAATTTAGCACCATTGGTTGCCAAATGAATAGTGCATCCATACCTACCATGTTGACTCCAATTTAGACATGTGGGTGTATAACTTGGAATCTCACATGTATCATACTAAATATGTTTAATTTTCCATAGGTTAAGACCCAAGTTAAGCTTAGCACTAGTTTATTACTCTAACATTTCAAAATTTACTTTTGAGAATTTATGTAAAAGTGACTTGGAGAAAATGGCTCACAAACCATGTCTAATGGAACTTCTAGACCGCATTTGAGAGTATATATGACCATAGGTAGATATACCACTAGTAAGTACACTTTTATCTTTGTGAATTTATCATTTAATTTTATTTATTTCTTGTATAAGTAGGAAAATAAATGAATTCACTATTTTCAAAAGATGAATTCACCTATGTAATCAGTGAATTCATATATGAAAAAGGTGAATTAGTTAAGAGAATACAAAAATTAACCATGAAAATGGTGAAATGGCACTCTAAAATAATTAATTCATATAATTTCAAAATGGTGTTGATCCCAGCAACATTTCAGGGGACAATTTGGGTGACAATTCTACCTCAATTGGTGGCAAAACTTTTGGGAGCCATAACTTTTGTACCATAGCTCTATTTGACTCCCCGTTTGAACCATTGGAAAGATAAGAATGAGAAAACATCATGAGATGGCATGAATATCTACTCAGTGGGTTTTAAACCTTAAAAACCAAATGGAAGTACCCCAATTTTTAATTTTAGTAGTGCAGTCTAAAAATAGTAAGTTTTTAAAAATAGTAATTCCTCGAATTCTATATTGTTGTGAATCATGGAAGTAGAACCATTTAATCTCCCTCAAGATTGGTGACTTTACAGATCCTCCTCATACCTTAAAAATGTGTATAAATGAATATGTAACCTAAAAAGGATATTAGACATCTCTTTTTAGAGATAGGCATATGTTTGGATCTACAAATTTGATCAATAATACATCTCTTCTTAGAGATAGAATTATTAAAATTGTGTTGTTCTTGTTTCTTAAATTATATTTCAACCAAAGCTTCTGAGTTTTGGATCAAGCATAGAATGGATTCATGAAAATAGTGATTTGGTCTATCAAAATGATGAATTGGTCCATCAAAATCATAAATTCATCATCAAAACAATAAAAATAGTAAAAGTACTTTGATGCCATCTAAACAATGAAATTAAATCTAAAAAGAATGAATTGGTTGATAAAATGATAAAATAGTCTATCAAAATGGTGAAATTGATAATTGGAAAATCAAAATTTCTAATCGGTAAAATGATGCTAGGAATAGCAAAATGGTGGAGAAAACAAAAAAATATTTAGGGTAAATATTGAAATCATCATGAAAATGATGAAAGCATGTGGACCCTATTTATCAGTGAATTCATAATTAAAATGGTTAAATGGTCTTGTTAAATGGTGAATTCATCTAAAAATGGTGAAAACACCCTAATTATATAGATGAATAAAAATTGAATAAAGAGAAAAAGAGAAAATGACCGATGAAACTAAATGTGACTTAGATGAGACAATTGTGTGATTTAAGTATAAATTTGATTGAAATAGTCAAAAAATATTGAATATATCAACTTTGATTGGCTTGTAGGAGTGAGTTGACATTCTGATAGCTTGTGAGAGATGATTACACATTCTATGATAGCTAGTGGTATGGTTGAGCAACATGCCTAGGTTATTTGAGATGGTTGGCCTCTTGTATGTGGTTAGATTGCCATCGATCAAATTAGATCAAGCATCGATCAGTGCCTTAGCATAGTGATGGAGATTATACGCTTCTACCTTTTAGTTACCTATGAAGGAGGTTATTATCACTTTAGAGGTTATCTAATATATTTTACAAGTATTGATTAGAGGGCATCCCTTATAGTGACTTACCTTGAGTTATAGACATGTAGCATTAGAAGACTTGATAGATCCCATGGATATTTAGATGGTTTAAGGAGTGTATGTGGATATCAATGAGATTGAGCTTATCATGGATATATTGTGATATAGGGTGATAGAGGCCAATGTGCTAGTACCAGTTATTTTTTAACAGGTAGTTAAGTTATCATGGTTATTGTTAGTGACATTTTATTTCCTAACAAGAGTTGTCAATTATTCCATATGGGCTTATGAATAGTTATGACAGGCATGCTAGATGATACAATGTTTTTTACATGGTTCCTAGCTATTTTGGCATAATTATATCATGATCTTCACTATGTTATATACCAGGGAGGACATATCATTAGTCCATCTACATTACTTCAAGTCTACACATGGGAGCATATATTGATTCATAGACCTATGGGGAGATGATAGCATAGGAGACCAAAGGATAGAATGGCCTATGGATGGCATCAAGTGGGTCTAAAGCATAAGAAGCATTGAGGAGAGATTCAATATTATAAACAAATGATAAATGACATGATAGACATAGATCTAACTTAGAGGCTAAACTTAGATATTTAGTTGTGAGATGAGGATGTAGAGTACATGTTATACATGACCATTGTATATTATATTATTTTTCATTAAGAGTACACCATAGAGAACTATAGATCAGATAAAGTATAATGAAATTTTGGTTTATAACAATATTACCCATCAAAATTCATTAGATTGCACATGGAGTTAGAGAGACATGATAGTGGGGACTAGCACCTAATTAAATTGAGATAAGAGATAGTTTTGGGTTGATTCCCTAGGTGGCCTAGGTTTATGTAGGAGATCTAGTAGATGTAGGTGTTATCGAGGCATATGCATCATGGCACGATTAGCATCGACTAATGAGACTAACTACCCCACTAGGTAGAGGAGGATGATGAGGTTGAGGTAGAATACATAGAGGAGGAGGTAGAGATAGGCTCGAAAGACTATATGGTAGAAGTGGATGTGGCAGGTGTAGATTAGGGTATGTAGATGATAGGAGATGTTAGGTAGGATTTCCCATCTAGGATCATAGTTTTGAGCTCAAGCTATGATTGATAGTTGAGCTAAGAGATTAGTGATAGAGAGACTAAGATCAAAAGGTTACAGACATGATTAGATTATCAATCATAATAGTTATCCACAACTCATATTCAAATTAGTGTAGATCAAAAAAATATATCTAGACTAACATCAAAGGTGAGTCAAATGCATTAGATACATGTATAACTTATCACTAAGAGAGATTCTACTCAAGCTGAGTGAGATGTAGTATAGGTCCAATCTTATGTTATTTCTAAAACTAACTTTGTTATAATAGATCAAGATTTGGCTCAAGCCAAGAAAGATACAACATGGATATGGTTAGATAGAGTATAGATATATCTTGATGAGGCCTATGAGATTATGATAAATAGAGGCTTGTTATGGAATTTTGAGGAGAGCCTTTAGGCTAAGGATGATGTTATGTATTATTAAAGCCTATATGGGGTAATAATACTAGCTGAAGCTAAGAGACCTTTTTTTAGGTTAAAATGCACAACTATCATCATCCAAATTAGGTGGATCTCATAGGACTTCTACATAATCTAGATTAATATCCTAGCCACCTCCTCGATCATCAGCCATGGGATAGGACAAGTGATAGCTCTCATCATGAGGATCCATGAGATAGATCTACCAGAGATAGGCATAGACAAATTTGACTCTTTGATACAAAGCTTCAAACTTTTATCTATTATATGTAGTTATTTATATGATATACTCGAATGATTTGAGATGTGCATGTATTTTCTTTTAATGTATATGACAAATTTTGATGTATATATGGACATTTTGACACTTTGATATATGAGATTTATGATATTAATTTTTATCTCTTGTGATAATTATTTCATTTATGTATGTCTCTATTGTGTAGATTAGACAAGATTGATATGAATCTGATTTATAGATGTTCCTTTTATTAGTATTGATGAGATGATCATGATGTTTGTTAGTTTGATGATTAGATGAGATAGATAGAGATGTGTTTGATTTATGGCATTGACATGTAAGTAGACCTTTTTGAGGATTGATTTTTAATATTTCACATGATAGTATGCATCATAATATATAAATAATCATGATAAAATTCATTTGTCAAAAATGTATAAAATTTGAATTCAAAATGAAAATGTATACAACTTAAAACAAGATATGGAAAATCAAGCTTCAAGTGTAAATTTTGTTAAATCAATTATAATTTAGATACACATTATTCAAAAATTAAAATCATGATTTGAATAGTAAATATTTAAGTGAGAAATGAATGTACTAAATTAAGGCAACTGAGTAACAAAACAACATACCAATCATAAAACAAACAATCAACACACAAACACACAAATGAAAGTAAATAAGCATTCAATTCTGAAAGGAGTGTATGTGACAATAAGGTATTATTATTTGAGATCAAGGGTATGACAAAAAAATCATGAACAGGGAAGGGGGAATAGAACAATAAGGAAGGGGTGGATGAGCTAACTCCAAATTCCCCATGCAAGTGGAGTACTAGGATTTATCATAGTCAAACATAAAATAAAATAATTCACATAATAATCATGGAAAATACATAGATATTTTAACACTCTACAATATTATTTCATTCACTCTAATTATTATTTCATATGGAAGATTAAAAATATATATATAATGAGTTTCCTATATTCGAGATGGTGAGATCCCTATAATTTCTTGATTAACTACCAGCTAACTAAAACAAATCACCCCATATATTATTTTTATAATAATAATATACAGAACAACTATATATGAAATATATTATTGATACAGCATATTTGTCTAACTAATAAACTAAATAAAACTAACCTCATATATTATTGTTATTATGTATAACAATAATATACCAACAAAAATATATTAACATAATATCAATAATTATGTTATTTATAATTAATAATGTGAACACACCTCAACATTCATCTACTTGTGAACATTATTAATCCCTAGTCTACACCCCCTTAATGTGAACATGGGTAAAAAAACTCTCTCATATATGCACCTATACTCATGATTCAATGATTTTCAAAGGACAATCAAAACCCTTACAGATGGTTTTACAAATGGCTAACCAACAAACAAAAATAATGGTTTTACAAGTAGCTTACCACAAACTACAAAATAGTGGTTTTACAAGTGGCTAACCACAAACCAAAAAATAATGGTTTTACAAGTGGCTTACCATAAACCACATCATAATGTGAAATAAAATTACTATCTCTCAATATTATCACATTTTAGAGAAGTTACATAGGAATATTCAGTTCACTTATGACAAATGTGAATAGGTATACAACATTTATTCTTATTTCAAACCACACCATGCTGAGAAAAACACACAATTGAAAAAAAAATGTGACACTAAATTAGAAGTGGCCTCATTGCTAGTGGCTAATGAGAGACTATAAAACCTTCAACCTCTATTTGCTCCTTCCTTCAGTATTGGCTACTTAATTAACTGATAAGGTTTTCGAGATCATATGTATGTCATTTTGAATGGAATGCCCCCTCCCCACCCCCCCTCCCCCCCCAACAAGATTTACATTTGACTCAAGATGTTACGTACAAGAGAGAATGCATATTTTTACAAATAACTGATTTTTATTTCAATAATATGATGACAAATAATAACTAACTCACTAAAAAGACTTTGACTCTTTGATAATGACTTTTACAAACATTGATAATAACTCATCAAATTTTTAATATAGCATAAGGCTAATGAGTAAACTTTTTATACTCATAAAAAATTGCTATTATAAAACTTAATAACCTATACTAAGATGGAATCAATCCTGTTATGACCATGTGATATAGAAAATGACATTGACCATTTATATAAAAGACCCAACTAGAATAAATACATAAAAATTAAACCAACTGATATAATAAACAAACCTAAATTTATTTGAACCTCAATTGAGTTGGTTGGGATGGAGAGGATCATGTTGGCACTAAACAAAAATGGTCATGTAATCATATATATCTAAAACCTTTTTACCATCATTCTAGATAAAAAAAACATAGATCTAGATGTAAGGGAGTGGTGATTCTATGGAGTCACTATGAAGTCAAGCTCAAGGTTTGATCTGATTATGACCTAGTTGGGCAACAAGTAGAGACAATGCATGCAAACAATGTTTTCCAAGTCCAAAAATTATATATATGATAGTGAGTCACATATGCAAATGATGTAGTTTGTAATAATATATGATCTAATATGCATAAGCCACACATAAATGCAGTTATGAATGTGTGGTAGTGGTACTGATAGAATTGGAAGTAATGACCAAGAAATGTGATGGTAAGTTCATTGTATATTATGAGAAGGCATGAAATTATGTTGGTGATAGAAATGCATACAAATTTGAATATGATGCACATTGAGTTTTAGTACTCCTCAAAACTCCTATGATTGGCATAGAAAACTCAAAAAAATCAAAACTATCAGACTTGTGTCTATTAAAGGGTGATGATTGTAAATTATGCAAATCATCCAAGTTTGTGATGTCAATCAATTTAATCTAATAGATATGAATGATCTTAACTTACTGCCAATTATCTGATCTCAAAATTATGCACTTCTATTGTATAAAACTAAAATAACACTCCACAGCTACCATAATATTTGAATACACACTACCCTAGGAGTTCATTCTCAATATTGGTGTCTCATTCATAGGGACAACATAGAGTACAAATACCCCTTTAAAAAAATCAATATAATTCCATGATAAGCATGATCATAAACTACTATGATACTAGATAATGGGATTTATTAGAGTCAAACATAGCATAAAACAATTCACATAATAATCATGGTGAATACATAAAGATATTTTAACACACTACAATATTATTTCATTCACTCTAATTATTATTTCATATAGAATATTACAAATATATAGAAAATGAGTTTTTTATATTCAGGATGGTGAGATCCCTATAATTTATCATCCAAATAATCTCCCAACTAACCAAAGACTATATATGAATATATTATTACTAACAATATTTTTGTGTAACTACCAAATAACTAAAATAAATCACCTCATATATTATTGTTATGCATAATAAAAATAATATACCAAACAACTATATATGAAATATATTATTGATACAATATATTCATCTAACTAATAAACTAAATAAAACTAACCCCATATATTATTATTATTCATAAAAATAATATACCAATACAAATATATTAATGTAATATCAACAATTACATTATTTACAATTAAAAATATGTGAACACACCTCAAAATGGAGCTATCTACATATTCCTTTGAACTTAATTCCAAATGTAGTTCTCATAGGGATTTGGGAAAGAATAAAATTGATGACAAGTTAAGAAGATGGATAGAGGAATAAAAATAGGAAAGAACTCATAAAATGGTGAGAGTGTATAAGGAGTAATCTTTATAAAATAGAAAGAGATATGTTATCAAAATTTTGAGATCATGGGATAAGGGATGGTCAAGCCAACCTTAGAGAATTGAGCACTACCTACATAGTCCAATTGGACCTAAAGTTATTGTAGTTCAACTAGAAATTAGGCATAGAAAATGATAAGTGTGATAAAAATAAGAAATGAATGTTTGTGATATAAAGGCTAAACTCATAAAATTATGAGAGTGTGAAATTTAACTTAAAAAATTTTGAGATCATAGAATAACCCATAAATTGGCTAGAGTATGAAAATAACTTACAAAAGGATATGAGCATGGGAAAAGTCATAAAATTATGAAAGCATGGAAACACTCACAAAATGAATATATAATGGGCAAACCCAAATCACAGTCCCAATGGGCAATCCATATATGTCCATAGGATTTTTCATAATAAATATTTTCATAAATCTTAGCTAAGTCTATAAAAAACCAAGCAAATGAAACATACTTTAGCCTAGGACCTCGTGAGCATATAAATATTAAGAAAATAATGTTATAGTTAAATTCATGCATACAAACCTTCATTAGAGCTTATATTTGTGTATGATTTATCTCGAATGTTGTGTCAATAAGTCTTTGTCATTTTTTTTAAAACATCTTTAAAATAATGGACTAGTTTAATTTTATTAAGAATTGAAAAGGTGATGCATAAGGGGACTTGAGAATTTATTAACACTTTGTTATATAACTTGAGCATGTAAATTGTATGATAAGAGGTCTATTATGAAATTTAGGATCAATGAGGACCACTCATATTGAAATCAAGATGAATGGTTGTAAACGAGTCCTCAATAGTGTACATAGATCAGCACATAGATCATTAAAGTGAGCCCTTCATCTTACTCAGATCATTAATGTGAGCCCTTCATCTTACTCAAGATTAAGGGTGGAGGATTTCCCTTGAAAATATCAAAAGAGGATTAATAAATCCCTTATTCTTATTTCTAAGATCAAGGGTAGATAATTCTCCTTATAATATATTTGCGAGAATACATTCAGACCCTTCATCTTATTTATAAGATGAAGGGTAGAGAATCATTCCCAAAAGGCACATGGATCACCAATGTTTCCAAGATGAAGGGTTGAGAATTCTCCTAAAATATCTAATATGATTTGCTTAGGGACCTTCATCTTGTCCACAAGATAAAGGGTAGAGAATAATATTATATATTAGTTCACTTATCAAATTGATTAGCTCACAAAAGAATATTCCAAAGGATCTCAAGATCCTTTCTTGAATGAAGATGTATCTTAGAAGGAAAAAGAGGAATTAACAATTGAAAGGAAATTATAATTCCATTTGCATAGAACTATAATTAGAAGAATGATTAATTAAATTAGTTAAATGTCAATTTAATTAATACAATGTAGGGAATTTGATTAGAATAATGATTTAGGAAAGGGAAATTAATTACATTAATTGATTATCAAAGGGGAATTAGTGAATTGATCAGAGTAGAATAATTAACTAGAGAAATTGACCAGAATAATAATTGAACAAATTTAATACGATGAATTGTCCCACCTAGAGATGCCCCAAGGTAAATTCAAACATGTATATTAGATAAACAAATGACTTCAAACCAGATTATGTATAATTTCTTGGAATCATTCTATTTTGCACTTTTGACATGGAAGTGAGTAAAGTGGAGTGTCTACAGTTTCTCATTAAATATTTTGACACTTTTAGATATTGGTTGTATATCAAGATGTATATAACCTAATAAATGGATTAATTTCATTGTGTATGCATTCTCACTTGACCCATTATCAACTAGAACACTATGAATGGGTTGTTAATCAATAAAGGCTTGAATACATAAAGAATGAAAATTAGAATCATTATCTATGATCTCACTATCATCAAAAGTAATCATAGAATGTTACTATGTAGTTTGAAAAATTGTACCAATAATGTCATCCAATGGATGATCATATGACCTAGGAGGTGGATAATAATTGTAAGTATGATGCAATATTGAATTTTCTTTATTAGTATTAGGATTAGAAAATGGTTGACTAATAAATATTCAATTTAGAATTTTCATTTTTTGATGTTTATTTTCCTTTATAGGAGTTTCCAACTCAATAAAATCATTTTCAATAAGAATAAGGTGTTTGAGTTTGAAACATATATCAGTAGAATGACCATTACATCTATGGTAACTATAATATGTGGTGATCATGGAGAAATCTTGGGTCCAAAGGAAATCATGATATTGAGTTTTCTATAGAGAAAATTAGGGGACAATGCAAGGGATAAAGATATCCCCTTGTTAATTTTAGGATTGATGTTGTTCAATCTAAGGACCAAGAAATTTAACATATTCTACTTAAATAACATGAACTACTACCACTAGAGGCTCAGTGTCTATTTGATAAATGCTTGAAAATATTATTATCTAGTTAAACTTGATTGTTTATTATTCCTAAGCTTAAATTTACCAATTTATAAAATATGGGAAAGTGATTAAACTCAAAACAAATGTAAAAAGAAGTGAAGGAAGAGTGGAAAATAAAGTTTCTAGTCAAGAGAATGTCAATGCCTAAGAACTAAAACATGCTGAGTCATAGTTATACCACTATGTACCCAATTCAATAGTTGTAAAAACTTGTAGGGACACAATGAGAAATTTTATAAGGACATAAAATTATATGCTTGAATTTAAAACACCTCACCAACTAAAAACACTCAAATATTTATAGCAAATGACACAAATCTTTTGAAACACTTTATAGTTGAAGATACATAAAGCATAAAGCATTTAAGAAATAATGAAAAGAAAAGAAAGGAACTAGATTAGCTTAGGCACAATCTAATTACCACATCTACCTTTATAAATAATCATTAAATCACTCCTCTTAGACAAGTATAGACTCAAAACTAAGGACAATAGATAACATTCAATGAGTAGAAGACAAAGTATGAACAAGTAAAGGTTTTATTAATGTTTTGACAGAGTTTCTTTATACAAAGTGTCAACCTTTCAAAGGGAAAAAAAGTCCCTTATATAGACAAATGTGTCCATTAGTTTTGCCTATCTAACTATCAGGGTTGTTATAATATTCAGTGATGATTGGGGAATGGAGTTAGGATTTTGATAGATTCACCATCTTGTGCATGATTTTGAGTTTAGAGACCATGCATGTTAAAGGCTAAATTTTTTATTTTATGCTCATTGTCTTTCCTTGGCCTTTTAGCGTGCACACACCATGTGAATACTCATGCCATATTGAATAATTTTAATTCAATTTAGGGGGCTTAGTAATAATCATATTCAAATATTGATGGTATATTATCATTGATATTTTCTTAGGACTGCCATTCCACTATACCCTATGAAACTTCTACATTAAATTTTAGGGGATAATTAAATGAAAGATCCATCCCTAGATTGGTTTTAGGGGCCTTTAGATCAATTCTTTCCTTTAATATCTTAAAATATGTCACTTCATGGAAATTTAATTGGTTAGGAACCAACTACATCTTGAATTCACTTTTTAGACTTGACACATAGTCCTCTTGGGAATTTTAATGATTTTGATGGCCAAATGGGTCATCAATATTAGTTACCAAGCTCTCCTGACATCATCATTGCCACATAGATTTTTCTCAATTTCATATCCCTCTCCTTTGCTAGGCTATTGGATTTTCCTACTGGGCCCCACTTTTCCACTTGGTAGTCTATTAACACTCTAGGGCTTTACTTCATTATCTACCTCCATCATCACCATGTGGATCTGTATCATCCCCTGGACTCTTCATGCTTTGGGCCAATGTTGTAATTTCTCTAAAATCTTAGGATTCTAAGAGTTTTCCATGTGGTATCTTCTTAAGGACTCAAGGCATAGATCTTTTCCAATGTTGATCAATTATTGGGCTATTAAGATAATGCCTTAATGTTCTTGAGGTTATAAGATTTCAAGGTTTTAAGGTTCTAAGGGGTTAAGTCATCAGGATCATGTAATGTGGCATGATATTAGGGCCCTGGGGATTTAAAAGGATTTGGTCATTTTTTAGAAAATATTTGACTCCAAATATATGCATCAATGATATTTAGATGTGTGGAAGAATCTGGAAGGCCCCAAGAGTCTTTGAAGACTTGCAAGAAAATAATAAAATTGACCAATTAAAGATTTTCAATAAGATAAAGTCTCTTTTCAAGAAAATTTTATGTGAGAAGTAGTCAATAAGTATAAGAATTAAATATAGTCATTCACATAAAAATAGATATTTAATCCCATTTCTTCATAGGATAAATTCTATAGAAAATGTGATAAAATGATCTGAAACAAAGATTCAATAGACTTTATCTACACTTAGGTGAAGGACATCATGATTTTTGAAGATTCAAATAAGTTTTAAATGACGCATTGAAAATATTCTAGCTAATTTAATATAAATAACATATTCATGAGTAATAATAGAAAATTTTAACTAAAAAAAATAGGGTCCATGTTTTTAATCTAAAAATGGGGCATGTTTTTGAAGGAAAAAATAGTGGTGACTTCTTGCTGAGACTTGAGTATCTGGTGAATTCAGAATTTCTAGTTCATGCATCCAAACATAAGTAAAACCCAAGATAAAATCAAAAGGATGAGCACCAAATTTTGCTTCAACACATGACATAATAAGTTAATTCACTTCTATAGACCATCAATGTGTGTATTTTAAGTGATTAATTCATCTACAACTTTGCACTTACACACAATCATTTAGATCAAGTCAAATGTTTAGAAATTTTGAGGGAGTAAGATTTAGTAATTTGCCTTAGGGGTTAAATGGCATGGGTATTGCTTTATTTATATCCAAACATCTATATCCCCAATATAGATACCTATGGTCAACCTCAAGACCTTACTCTAGTATCAACCAAGCTATAAAACTCATGGTAAAAGTTATCTGAATCACCCTTTTGATGACCTTAGGATTTCACATGTTATTTTCAATTTATTTTCTTTCCTTCCCTTTTGAAAGGGGATTTTTTGTTCATTTCATTAAGGGTTGGGGCCTAAGCCAAAGGTTTGGAAAGCTTAGAAATTTCATTGATCAGTTGAGAAAAATCATAAATGGTAGTGTTTTATGCATGCTTTAAATTTTTATTTAAAGTGTATTTGATGGATTTAAACAAAGAAAGCAATTTTTTTAAATCCATGTGTTATGTTAAGAATCATAAGCCACAATAATTCTAAAAATGCAAAACAATTATAACAATTCATATAGAATTTTCAAGTAATATTTTATGTTAGGATATAGATGTCATTGATGTCATATTCACCCAAACTGACCCTTCATTTAATTAAACATTGATTAAGCAAGGGAAAACCTCAAGGTAAAATAAGATAGTCATCCCAAAAGAAACACAATGATGTTGAATCCAATGAGAAGGAAAATAAAACAAGGGAAACAAGTGGAAAGAAAACTAAGCTAAAAATAAGTGATGGAAAAAAAGTTAATTACAAGTATTTTTGAGGAAAATCATGCCTAAAAATTAGTTAGACACATGCAAGCAGGATTTTAAGAAGGTCAAGTCAAAATTAAACATTTACCTATGTTTCCTTTAGTGACAAGTATTATCCCACATAGATTTACTAGTGTTATTTTAGAAACTTGTTAAGCCAAGTTAAATTGAATAATTTAGTGGTACATTTATAACTATTTAATAAATAACAGTGAAAATAATCTAAAGAGATTACATTGGGCTTGTATCTTGAATTTGTGATGGAGAGAAAGGTTGGGTATTGATACATACCAAGGTGAGTTCATTATTCAATTTGGATGACACTCTTCATTTGTGACCTTAGATTAGGAGATTATGGTATACTCCTCTAGTCATAATAGGTGTTTTGGTGATCATGTTGGTTATCATCTTCTGATTTTTGACTTTATCATTCATGATCAAGCTAGATGACTAGTACATAAATCTACCTAGAAATGGGAATTATTTAAATAGATAACTTAGCTCAGCTTTAATTTATTGAAGTATAGGTATATTCCTAGAAAGGATATATCAAGACAAACTATAGTAATGGAATAAGGTTGTATAGAAGACACACCCAAAGTGATAAAACAAAAACTAGGAGATAAAATCAAACACATAACTGAATTAAAATTAATCTAACATTAAACTAAAAATCAAAAGAACTATCTAAGAAAACAAAAGTAGAAATTAGGATACCAAACTATTATGTACACTATATATTATCAAACTAGTCCAAAAATCTCATTTTGAAGATGCAGTGGAAGGGGTAGTGAAGAAGTAGTACTTCAAGTACTGCATGTTCATTGGTAATGGGAGATCATTCCCTTCTATACCCTTAAGTCAAAAAGTATTATGCCTGAGTATCTCAATTATTTGGTATGGCCCAATTCAAAATGAATAAAACTTGGAAAGTTGTCCCTTCTTCTCATGGGATTTATCCCATAATAGTAATAAATATAAAATACTAAAGGATTTCACCTTGGCCTTCTTGTAAAACTAGTGCTTGATAGTTTTTTGATGCTTACCAAAGTTCATCAAGGCTTCATCTCAAGATTCTTCTAGTTTTATAATGTCAAAAAGCCTTGAATTTATCTTATCATTCTATCTAATGTACTACTACATAAACTTTTAGGTGTGTAGCTTGAGTGTAAATGGTAGAACTAGCTCTAATCCATAGACTAATAGAAATGGTTAGCTCTTAAGTGTCTACTTATGTCTAATGAGGTAAGCCCAAAGGGAAAACTTTAGCAGTGAATTCCACTCTCAATTTGTTCTTCTCAGCAGACTTATCAATGGCCTCGATCAAGTTCTTATTGTTTAATTCTACCAATACATTCCTTTTATGGGTAGTAATTAGATGAGAAAATTAAAGTGATCCTATTATCATATGCCCACTCAGTAAATTCTATCAATTGAAATGTAGGACCATTATCATAAATGAATGATATTGGGGTCCCAAACCAAGTGGTGACATTATTCTTAATGAACTTGATCACTTCACTTATAATGCTATTCTTTGTTGGCACTAGCTCGATCCATGTTGTGTAATAATTTGTGATATTAATATATAAAAATTATCTTATTAAGGAGTTGGGATTAATGACTCTTATAAAATATAACCCCCATTAGGTAAATGGAATCCATTTTATAAATAGTTGTAGCAGCATTGTAGTGTGGACTTATCTTTTGGCAAGGGTGTGGGATTGATGGCACATTCTATCATGTACATAAACATCCCTGAATAGGATGCACCAATAATAGTTTGCTTAGTTTATCTTGTATGTCATTGCATTTATTTTAGGATGATAAGCACCTAGTTTCTCATGGAAACTAGTGATGACTCCCTTGGCTTTAGATTCTAATAGGCATCTAAGATAGATGCCTTCATGATTTTTATTGAAGATAACTCCTTTCTTCAGTAAATATTACACCACTTTCAATTTGAGAGTTCACTTCTACATTCGATTGAGTCTAAGAGGTGGGCTTCTGTAGAGAAGGTAATGGATAATAGGTGTGTACCAATCCTATTATATCACTTATTCTTGGTCTAATTGATGCATAATGATCCTTGGATCAATATTAGTTATTAGTTGAGTAGGACCTTATCCTCTGACCATCTTGGTAGGTTTTACCTCCAAGTCATATTATTAGAGCTTAGTCATCCATCTACCTCTACCCTCACCCAACTCAATCTAGCTCAAAATTTACTTGATAGTTGGGTTTGGCATGATTGCATGCACTTTATTCCAAAGAATATTGTGTATGAATGAGAAATGCATCAGATATATAAATCAATCCTATCTCAAAGAAGATAGATCCTACTTACACTTCTGATTGGGTATATATTAGATAATCGGGGTCATGACCAATATAATTCTACTAGACCTAATCAAGGGATATCTTACCACAATAATATCAAATGGGAGGGTTTAAAAGCCTATAGTCAATTAAAATTATGTAATAACCCTAACTTAGTCCTATGTTTTCATATTCACTAAACTAATAACAAGTAAAGCAAAAAATCTATTCTAGTGCTAACCAAATCTTGTGGCATAAAGTGGGGGTAATAAACACTAAAATTAAACATATATAGAATACATATACTCACATCAATGTATATAGATTCTTGATGCATATATATACTCTTATAAAGGAGAAATAAAGTTAAGAATACTTACCTTTGAAGATGAACCCATCAAGCCTCAATCTCTCCCTTGGCCAAGGTGTTTTGTAAGAGGTTGTTGTGGTATGTAAGGATGATAAGGATAAATTAGCTATAAGATATACAACCTATCAATTCATCTAGAAGATTTCTCCATAAAATAAGATCCATATCTCTAAAGAAAGTATGAAATCCTAAGCTTGTTCTTCAAGTAGAATGGTGGATAAGCAGATGCATAAGGTAACTTGATCCTTCTTCTCTTCTCTTAAAAATGTCAAAATAATTGTGTTTATATAGGTATATCTAACCCTAAACTCTTATGAATGTTTTACCTGACAAGGTTGACCTAGTCAACCTAGTATTGTAATAGATAAAAACTAACTAGGTCATAGACTAAGTTAGCCAAAGGTTAACCTAAACCCTTAATAATTTTTATCAATAAGGATACAAGGTTGATGCAACTGACATAGTCATGTAAACTATAAAAAATGGATTTAGGTTAGGGAAATGGCTAATGAAGGTGGTAAAATACTAGAGGAGTGTATAAATAGGAGGCAAAGCTTAGGTGAATGGTTTTTAGGAGACAAGTGTGTAGATATCAAGTGGAAAAAGGGATAATAATCCTACAAATAACCAGTGGTCTTCCCATCCCTTTCTCAATGTACCCTTTAGGGTGTGCAATCAAGGAGATTAAGACTTGACAGGTTTGTACAAGATAAAGAGTGTCAATAATTGATAAATGTTTGAAAATATTATGTGTATAGATATGCCCCACTTAAATCTCATCACATGTCATGTAGGTGCAATAAGGTATGGTTCTTTAAGAAAAGAACATGACGACACATAACATTGATGCTAAGTAAAGTGCATTAAAGAATAAATAAGATAAATGAAAGGACATAATTTAAAAACATGTACCTTTAGGTAAATAAGGACATGTGAAGGTGTAAAATGTGAAGAACATTAGGTGAACCTATAGAGATTACTGAAAAAGAGTATAAAAATCAAATTTTTTGCAACATATGCATATAATAATAAGAAAAATTCTATACGACATTGGGATTCCAAAAAAAATTATGGTTTGGAAAAAGAGTTAGTAGAAATAAAGATATGATCAAAACAAGAAATATTATGGTAAATTTTTGAAGGGTAAATAATTTTTAATAGTAAATATAAATAGGGTAAAAAATAATTCATTTGTTATTATTTACTATTTTAAGAAAGATAGAGCTTTGAGAGACCTAGTTGGAGCCTAGAAAGCTAAAATGGTGAGGAGACAATAGTTGAGATGAGGAAGACACCTAGAGGCCACAACAAGTGTAGCATAGATAAGCAAATAAAAATTTTAAATTTTTAGGTATTTTTATTTAAACTTGAATGTTTTATAAAATTTTGTTAATTAGTCAAAATCTAGATACTGGAATGAACCCTAGGAAATTTTTAGGGACACTAGGGATCAAATGGGGTATTGGGTAGGAAGGGGTTAGAGTAATAAATTCTCGAGGAATTTATGAAAATTCGTCAAAAATTCATCACAATGAATTGGCAAAGTCTCTTAAATTAATCACACTAATTCAAGTTAGGAAGTATGAAAAACTTAAGAAAAATGGTTGGATTCTTACATGCAATCAAAAAATAAGAAGATAAAAGTGAAAGATTAATGAAGTAAGTATAAAACATACTAAATCAAGATGAGAATCATTTAAATTATGAGTAAATCATAATCAATCACATCTTATCTCATATTTGACACATGTAATTTCATTATGATTTGGATATTGAAGAATTTTGTGAGGAAGGATAGGTCATATCCATGGTCTTACACTACAACTCACAAAGGGAACACCAATGAGTTGTAAATAATGTGAAAATATGGTAAAATGTAATGTTTATAATGGTAACATGAAAAAATTGGTAATTTCTGAGGAAATCAAGGTCTTATCTATGGTCTTACAATACAACTCACAAATGGAATCCCTAGGGGGAGTGATTAGTAAACAAAACAATATTTCTCAAGGGAAAATATTAGGGTTGTAGGGAATGAAAATGAGAATGTAATAATTATAATGTAGGAATATTATGAGAAGACCTTAGGATACATGAGGCATACTAAGAACATGAGAAGATACTAAGTGACTAGTGACCATTAATATACAAAGGATACATGTTCACTATAGGCATAAAGCTATGTAGGCAAATAAGTGATGTACTAAGATCAACTCATTTTGGTAGTTTTGAAAAATAAAATTAAAATTGACATACTTTCCCACAATGTGTTCCCCATTCATTGGGACCTATTATAGATCCATCGATCAAATGCAAAGATTGGGTACTTGCATGAGAAATTAGGTAGTACTAAAAAAAAATTATTCTACTTTTCTAATCTACTGGCCTACCACACCCCAATGGACCTCAAATCTATCATGAGTCTAAATATGAAGTTTGAAATTTGATTAGAAAGAGAATATGTGCTTTGAATCGCATCTTTTAATGTGATTTGACTTATAAAAATTTTGAATGTTGCCTTTTAGATCATTGCCTTTTATTAAATGATTTGGCTTTTGAATGTTTTATGAATTTTGATATTCCTCCTCCATATAGATCTAGAATGATCAATCATGATAGATAGAGTGATACACAAGAATGAGATTTAAGCTTAGGATAAAATAAACTAAATATCTAAATAAATGACTGACTAGAACACTTAGGCCTAACTATGAACTGACATGTTATCTCAAGTCTCAACCATGTGTATGCTTAGTTTGTGAAAGGGAATAAAGGGGAAGAAGGGAAGATCCAAAGTTGATTGATAAAAGGATATTATAATGAGATAAATTGTCTTCTAACTAATCACATGGTAAATAAGGTATGACTAAAAGGAGCAAGGTTTGTATAACCAAGTAAAAAAATAATTATCCATTTTTATAGAGATAAGATAGAAAACAATCTAAAAAATAAAAAGACAAACATAATAAATGAATGCAAGAATAAAAAGTATGTAATTATGATAAACATAAGAGAACATAATAATAATAATAATAATAATAATAATAATAATAATAATAATAATAATAATAATAATAATAATAATAATATATAATAATAATAATGACATCTTAAGCAACATGTAGTGTAAAATAAAAGTCACCATGTAAGATAGATAAGAATTTGACACAATGTCAAAAGATTAAAAAAATAGATAAATGTAAAGTTGGAGAACACATCCAATCAAAATAAAGAAATAAATTTAAGAACACCATGTTTGTGCTTATAAGTAATGACATATTTGTCCACACAAATTATCCATAATATCTTATAAGTCTCTATGAGGCTGAACTTAGACTGTAGCCAAAGTCTCATTGATCTTTAGGTAAAATCAATAAAATACTTTGCATCAAATCTCCTTGACAAAAAATGTAGGAATTCTTGAAGGATCATGATGATGAGGGTCATCATGTAGGGTATTATAAGTATAAGTAATGGGAGTGGATTCTATAGGATATGAAGGGGTCATCAATGGAGAATGTACCACTGGGGAAGGAGGATCTATGAGTGAGGGATTCACAAGTGGAGAAATAGTAGGTGGAGAGGGAACCATAAGTGATGGAGCCATGAGGGAAGAATGGGGATCCTTATTGTGAGGGTGACCTATGGGAGGAAGGGTAGTAGGTGTAATAATTATTATAAGATGATCCTTGAGATGCTACTAAAGGATGCAACATCAATCAGTGTGATGTGTACCACATTGGTGCCAAAGCAAATATACCTCTCCATATTTGGGAAGATATTCAGGTAGTAATTTTAGGGGAGGTATAGCCTTATCTATGGGCTAAAGAGTGGTGAGATGCAAGGTTTTGATATATTACCACAACTTATGATAATGTGTGGATGAATGATTATTTGTGATATGAAAGCAATAGATATACTTGTGAGTAGACTTAGTAGGTTTACTCATAGGGGGAGTGGAAATAAAAGTTGAGGAACATTGGTATAATGAACAATCTCTAGTTTAGTGATAAAAAACTTTATGAATCTCATAATATCATTGATTGGCCCATTTGGTGGGCAAAGGAGAAAGTTATATGAAAGGGATAAAACCATCATCAAGAGAAAGTGGGGTTGGTGGAGAGACTAGATAGGGCTCAACTAAAGGATAAATAGGAGTTGAAATAAGAATAAACTTATTTATAGAGGTAGTGGGAATAGGATCTAAATTGGGCTCAACTAAGGGAGGGGCAGGATGCATAGAAGGTTGAAGGATTGTCATTGGTATCTCAAGAATAAGTCAGATGGAGGGGTCTAAGTATCTATCAAAGTGATAGAGACTAATCATAACATGATCCATAAGTATACTCCTATGAAGTTATTTAGAAATAGGAACTATGTGAACCATATCTACCTTGCAATGAAGAGGAAAAATGCTAAAATTTGGAATAATATAGAATGGAATACTAGAAGATATAATTAAAATTTGAAGCAAAGAGGATTGATAATGAATAATCTCAAAATCTCAATCTTGAACAAGACCTCCTAACAATGGATCATCTAAGGTATATACATCATCATAATCAGGTATATGAAGATCAATGGCATAATTAGGGATGACCTTGTCATCCAATGTGGTGTGATGAATGGAATGTAGGGTCTTAGTTAAGATAATGGGTATTTCATCATAAGGTGGTTGACAAGAATGAGGTTGAAAATAAGGGGGAATATAATAAAGGAGATGAGATAAAATATCCAAGGTTTAATTTTGAGATTGATCTCATTAGGCTCATCATCACTAGAATATAGGAGGTTAGGAGGTACATTCCTGATGAGTTCAGGGTGACCATTATAACCTTGAGTGGAATTGATAGGAAAGTTAAACCATTGAGATTAATGAAATGGAATTATTGGCAAGGGTTCAAGGGTATGAATCTTGAATACACCATAATGTTTGAATTGTTCAAAATTCCAAGGATTAGTGTCACCTTTAATCCTATATATGGTTCCATTATGAGTAAATTTTACACATTGGCAAGTGGAAGAGGCAACTGCTCTCATGTGATGAGTTCATGGCCTACCAAGAAAAATTCTATATGATAGAGGAAATTTGAATATAATCACCTTCATGTATATGGTGATAGGTGGGATGGTAATGGGGAGCCACACACAACCTAAAGGAGGCATTTTCCTTTGGTCATATCATTGACACGTATTGTGTGTAGACTTAAGATTACATTCAATATATCTAAGGGTTTTGATGAAATCAAGAGAATCAACACAAGTGCCAAAATCCTTGTCAATCAAATCATGCTTGACTTGGATATCACCAATTTAGACACTGATAAATAGAAGAGGATCATCTGCACAAAGTAGAATCTCATCTAGGATCATAGAAGTAATTGGTAATTTAAGGGAAAGAGAACTGTCAATTATTTCATCAACATGTATGGACATCTCTTCACACTATTGTTAAATGCTATATTTTGATCTAAATAAGGTAGCTTCACATCTTTCTATGGGAGTATGGGGGATGTTCATTTCAAACAAAAGTTTCATAAGACAATTAGGATGATGCGAAGAGGTTCACCTAAGTTTGAGAAATGGTATTTGATATGGGAGATTAATAAGCTTTGTAATAGGATCTCACTCATCATAAACAATAAGGGGACTATTAGAAAGAGGTGAATACTGTTGAAAGAGGTACTTGGAAGGAGGAGCCAAAGTGCATGTGAGTTTATGTTGATAAGATGTGGAATGTTTGATTGGAGGACAAGTTTGTTGATTGCATTGAGAAGGTGGGGTACTTGATGCAAGTGTGGTTTGAGATAGATTAGAAATAAGTGTTGATATAAATTTGAGTATCATAAGTGATAGGTAAAGAGGTTGGAGAAGTGGTATGAAAAGTGTTATCCAAGGGAGGTGTTGGGATTGGTTCATCAAAATATATCAGGTATTCTGCCCCAACTTTTTAAAGTGAGTTAGAGAAGAGTCTTGGATAACATGAAATATGTGAGGTAATTGAGGGGTGTGGATGGGATGATGATCAATGAAGGCAACCACCCTTTGCATATTAGTCATATTGACCACATTCTCTTCAAGATTTGGGTCAAGAAGACCATCCACATTATTTTTAGAAGGGGTAGGCTTATCTTGGTTATCTTGGTGATTTGGAAGAGGATATTTATATATGGCCAAATGAGCATTAACCTGGCTCAAAGCTTGAGATTTAATTTGTGTTTCATGAGATTTGAAAGAAATTTCATAGGCTTATTGATGTTTATGGATGATATAATCATGATCAAAATTGGGATGAGAAGGAGATCCATAGCTAAATTATGAACTTGCCTACAAGTCTCATGAGAATGACCACAACTATCATGAAACCAACAAAATTTATTGGGATCACACCAAGATTTCATGGGATGAGTGGGATCAATTTCTTGTGGAAGAGGCTTTAGTAGACATTTTTGTAATTCTTCTAAGGATAAACGTTTATGAACATTGATGTTATTGGTTCAAGATAAATGAGGGTTGGTGATGTGGTTAGGAGGGGAGGCTTGTTTTAGAGTTTGGTTGGGAACAATAGCTTAAATAGTATGAATGGTGTCATGAGAGTCAGTGATTCCATCATTGGTAGCATGATGATTCTTATTCTTGATTAACATGCGAGTACCCTAGAAGGTTGGGATGGCTCAAACTAATGCATAAGGAAATCTTAATTCTTGGCTTGGTCAATGGCTTCTTCCAAAGTGCATGGAGAGAGGGTCTAGACCTGATATTACAACTTGGGAAAAAGAGCATTGGTAAATAGATAAAATAGGTTTTCATCTACCATATTATGTTCACATCTGTTAGACAAGGTCTTCCATCATTTGATGAAAGCTTGTGCAGTTTTGGTTTTAATTTGCTTACAATTGATAAAAAGGGCCAAGGTATTCTTAAGCAGATCACTAGTTTAGAACTCTTGGAGTAGATCATTAACTAAATATTTCAAACTAGTGATGGAATGAGATTTGAGTTCATTTTACCAATATAAAGCATCACTCATGAGAGTCTTTACTAAAATCTTAGTAACAATAAAGGTATTTAACTTGACCCAGTATTTATATAGATTTCCAAATGTTTATAAGTGGAGAGTAGGATAGGTTGACCCATTTTAAGTAATGGGAGGGGTGATACCTCCTATATCAATATTACAAATTTGAGATGTAAGAGGCTCATTTTGAATATGTTTGATTATTTTGTTAACAAGGGGAGGTTGAGGTATGAGATTACCATGGGAATCCTGAAGAGGAGGTGGGGGAACATTTTGGTTATGCATGCCAGATGGTATATGTTGAGGGTGGGTTTGAATATGGATAAGATTATTTTGCATTTGCATCATTTGATTTGAATTTTTATCTTGGAAATCATTCATTTTATTAAGACTTTGTAATAGAAGTTTATGGGTTTGATTTGTATTATTGGAATTATTTAGAGCATTAGAATTGGTAGTGGGGCTTGTGGACCACTATGGGTGTTAGTATTAGCTTGAGAAGAATAGTTGGAAAAGAAGCTAGTATCTCCAAATCCATGTGAGAATGTGGGAGAAGGGAATGGGGTTCCTCGACTTGACCACTTATCATGGGATAGTAAATAGTAGAAGGATCCTTTCCTCGATGTTGAGTAAATTCATTGATGAAGAAGAGAATTTTTGGGGTATACTATAATTAAAGTTTATATTTAAATGAGAAGAGAGGATTTTGAAGTGAAGAATAATTAAGAGGGGTCCCATAATTTGTAGTGTGAGTGGATACATGCACATTACTTTCACCTAGGGTAAAAGCCATAAGCTACTTATGGGAGAACCTATTTGGGTTGGTAAGACTCATCATATCTATTGAATTCAAATTAGCATTGTCTCGAAATAGTAAGTTCATGATGAAGGAGAGAGATTAAGGAAGGCAAAACTGATTCAAAAGTAAGGAGATATAAAAGGTAGATAAGAGTACAAAGTTGACCACATCAACTTGGTACTATAATCTAGTTGATAAAAGGGAGTACATAGTTTACAATTTTGACTAAGTAATACAAATGGGGAAAAAGATAGATTGATAAGGTTATATGGTCAATCAACTTGACTTAGTAATATAACTTAATTAGTAGAAAGGAGTATTGGGTTGACTAGGTTGACTTAGTACTATAGTTAGGGAAAAAGATAGTCTATAAGAGACTGTGTCAAATAGAATGATAGTGTACTAAAAATAGATAAATATTTTTTTAATGTAATTGAAGTAAGAAATGAAATAAAATACACAAATAATTGGATCAATGATAATGATCCAATTTTCACAAATTACAAAACCTTGTACCAACATTGACTAATGCATTTTTTTGCTATATAACATATAATGAGCAAAGAGAAAGTCAAGTAAATGATAACGAAGTGGTCATCATGAGTATTTTTACATTATTATAAAGTGTTATTTTAAGTGTGATATGGAAGTTGGATAAAAATAGGGAACTAGAAATCAATCTATGGATGGTTTCAGGATGTTTAGGTTGAAAGGGATCTATGTTGGCAATGGTACTAGCTTGGTATTGGGGTCTAACCGCTCACTTCACAATCACATAATAATAAGGGTGTTAAGTTATTTTCCAATTTATACCATTAACCACATATTTATACTTGGACAAAAAACCAAGTTGGATTCCCCCCTAGTGATAAAATCCAAGTAGGTAGGACTTGGGAAGATGAATGTTAAATGAATTTTGAAATTTGTGATTTGGTAGTGTGTACAAAAAGAGAAAAATAGTGAAACTAAATGGTATATTAAAAATCCACCTAATTAGACTATGTGAGATACTCTAAGCATGCAAATAACTAAAAATGAAAGTGCGAGTTAATTCCTAGCATATAGTTGTTAATTCCCAAATTAAGAATGGTATAGAGTTGGTTCAAATAACACTGTATGCAAACATTATAAAATAGAGTCGATAAAGTCAATACTATTATTTAAAATCAAGATTCCTTAAGAACTAAGTTGACCAAGTCAACTTAGTCTTTCAGATAAAAGATAGGCTATAGAGCTACATCGACCAAGTCAACTTAGTTTATTGTAGGATGAAGATTACAAACTAACACAAAATAAAACTATAATGAAGTACTAAAATGAAATAAAGAGAAAGAAAGGAGCCTTGGTAGGTTAGAATATGTCAATTATTGAAAAAAAAATTGAAGTGCCTTGAATGTTACTTACAAGTTCTACCAACTATATTGATTGGATTGACCTAGTTCTATGAAAACCCTATTTGATGAAGCCTATTAAGATGACTAAGTCGACCTGGTCTACTTAGTTTATTGTTTTGGATGCTAACTTTAACACTAATTCAACCTATTTTACATATTGTGTTATATGTAATTGAATAATATTACTCTATCAACTTGTTTGATCTAATAACCTATACTTGATGAAGACCTACATAGAAAGAACAAAGTCATTTTGATTGTTAAGATTGTGCATAAAAGTTATAACTTTACTGATTTAGTTGACCTAGTATTGAAAATATAGAAAAGTGATAAAATGATATAAATGAAAATATTAAAATAAAACATGTAAGGATTAACTTCACATTGAGTTCACCATAATGTATGCAATGAGAAATGCATCAGGTCTATAAATCAATCCTAGCTCAAAGAATATAGATCCTAATTACACTCCGATTGGGGATACATTAAATAATTAGAATCATGACCAATATTGATTTGATAGACCTAATTAATGGATATCTTACCATAATCAAATTACTAGGGAGGGTTCCAAAGCCTCCAATTAGGAAAAACTATGCAATAACCCTAACTAGGTCCTATGTTTTCATATTCACTAAACTAATAACAAGTAAAAAAAATCTAATCTAGTGTTCACCAAATCTTGTGTTACAAAGTAGGGGTAATAAACACTAAAAATAAACATTCATAGAAGACATATACTCATGTCAATGTATAAAAAATCCTAATGCATGAAAGAGAAGTGAAAATGCATATCTATCTACTCTTACAAAAGAGGAAAAAAGTTAGGAATACTTACCTTTGAAGACAAACCCATGGAGCCTCAATATCTCCCTTGGCCAAGGTGCTTTATAAGAGGTTTTTTTGGCATATAAAGATGACAAAGAAAACCATATATAAGTTACACAATCTATCAATGCATCTAAAAGACTTCTCCACAAACAAGATCTATATCTCCAAATAAAGTATGAAACCCTAAGCTTACTCCTCAATTAGAATGGTGGATAATCAGATGTGAAATATATTTTAATTCATATTTTCTTTTCTTATAAATGTAAAAATGATTAATTTTATATGGGAAGATATAACTCTAAACCCTTCCAAAAGTTTTAGCTGACAAGGTTGACCTGATCGACCTAGTATCATAATTGACAAAAAACTCACTAGGTTATAGACTAGGTCGACCAGGGGCCAACCTAGACCCTTAATAAGTTTTGTCAATAAGTATACAAGGTTGATGAAGCTAACATAGTCATGTAAATTTTTAAAAGGGGTCTTAGGTTAGGGAAAGGGCTAATGAAGGTGGTAAAATACTAGAGGAGTGTGCAAAATAGGAGGCAAATCTTATGGAAATGGTTTTTAGGAAACAAGTGTGTAGATAGCAAGTGGAAAAAGGGACAAAAATCCTAAAAGAATCAATGGTCTACCCACCCCTTTCCTAATGTACCCCTTAGGGAATTAACTTAGAGAGATTGAGACTCAATTGGTTTATGCAAGATAAAGAGAGTTAGTAATTGATAAAAGTTTGAAAATATTATGTGTATACATATTATGTATAAATTTTTCACATCTTTGATAAAGTGTAAGTGTGTTTGTCTAATGTAGAGTATCTCAACTTTGCATCTTTTAGACTAGTTTTCATGAAAGATATGGGGTGTTATTTTACATACAATATTTGTATGATGCAATAAGCAATGGTGTGTTCATAATCAAATGAATACATGTAGAAGTATCTAACATAATACAGGTTGATTATCATTGGTGATTTCATGATGTCATCCTTTATGTCTTGAAATGATTTCTTTGACTTATCTTTCCACTCCAATTTATCACCCTATTTCAATGTAGCATGAAGAGGATTAATAATTTAAATGAATCTAGAAATGAAATTACAAATAAAATTATTTTTTACAAAGAAGGAATTCAACATTTTTTTATTATTAGGTTGAGGCAATTTATAAATTACTTCAACTCATTCACATTCAATACCAATACCTTCTTTCATGACAATATGATCAAGAAGCTTACCTTTGGTGACACTTAACACACTCTTTTTTAGGTTCAAATTAACACCATACCTTTTGTATATTTCAAACACCTTTTATAAATGATGGATGTGATCTAACCTAAATTTTGAGAATATATTTAAATCATACATATAAATTACAATGCATTTACCAATTAGACCTTCAAATGTGAAATTCAATACTCTTTGAAATTTTTCTCCAAAATTGACTAATACAAATGACATTCATTTGTAGGAAAATGTGCCCCATTTCATTGTTAATGGTTTTTAGTCCAATCTTTATAATTTATTAAAACTTGGTTATATCCCTAGAATTAACAAAAATTGCATAGTTGTAGCTTTAGTGCAGTCCTTTATAAGTGATACTTCTACCCATCTTGTCCAATAATTTACTATCTCTATAATGTACCATGTTTTAGTCCTGCATGTAATGAGATAAATAGGTCCAATTAAGTCTATATCCCACTTTTTAAAAGGATCTTGTGTAATGATTAGGACCAAAGGCATCTCATCACTCATTTTTATATTATAAATGTGATAGCACATGTCTCACTTATGTATGACATGTTTGACATATTTTTAGATAGATAGCTAGTCTAAGAAGGGCATCATATGGTATCCATTAACCATATGAATAAATTCATCAAGGGAAAAGAATGGATAATTTTCATTAGCTAAAGCTCTATTCATATTTCAAAAGTCTAAGCATAGTCTAATTTCACCATTTTTCTTATAGACATGTAATAATTTTTCCACCCAAGTAGAATGGTGAATTAGGAAGATTATTCCAATAAAAAGGAGCTTGTGAAATTCTTTTTGTATTAATGGTTCAAGCATTGGATTCACATGTCTCTAATTCTACCTATATGGTATTTGATCTATCTTGAGGGGGATGGTGTGATTGATTAAATTTGGGTCAAATACTTTGAGGTCTTGATAGGCCCAAGTAATTAAATCCTTATAACTGAGTAGAAAATTTCAAATCTACTCAATCTCTATGTTCATCCAATCAAGACCTATGTTGATAGTTTGGGGTCTTTTCAAGGAACCAAAATTAATGGTTCAACACTTCTAATTTGAAATTTTGTGTTTATTAAATGGGGGAATAGGATTGAATGTGTCAAATTATTTTCTTAGAGAGATCATCCCTTTTAGGATTCAATTCCCTCAGATATTGAGAATTATGTCTTTGTCAATTTAAGCTCTAAGATTATCTCTCTTTCTTCTTCCTTTATTATTTGGGATTCAAATTCCTAAACATTGTAAAGGAATTAGAAATTTTTTTTGTCATCTTCAAAGACTTAGAAATTCATCATATCTAGAACAAAATGACAAAGGACTAATTCCATAGTGAATTATTATAATTCAGTATTGTCAAGGGGGGTTAAGCTCATAGTTGAGGATGTTAATGAGTCAGCAATATGATTTTCTCTCCTAAGGATAGGGATGATTTTGAATGCATCAAGCATTTCAATTAAATCTCATTATCTATGATTATACTTTCTAAGGTATGATAATTTGTACTAAAATTGCTCTTTACCTAGTTCACAACAAGCTTCAAATCACTAAATAATTTTAGTTTTTTTAGTTTATGCATCAATGTGAAATACAATCCTAGAATTAATGCCTCATATTATTCCAAGTTATTAGTGTATGTAAATTGAAATCTATATGTGGCTAAATGTTTTTACCTTGGGGATTGATAAGTAGAACTCTAGCTCCATAACCTTGTTTAGAGTGGGTTCCATCCACATATAATCACCATAGCCAAAGCAACTCCATGTTGTCATCAGCCTTACCTTTAGCAAAATTTGTTTCCAAAGTGTATATCCCTAAATTAGAGTTCATTAAGTTTAATTTCTAACTAATAATGTTATATTTAGTGATCATATGAGTCATCATCAACTCATTATCCACTCTTATTTGGTTGACAACACCCATCCAATGTAACCACATGTGAGATAATTTAGTGTCCATGTATCCATTAAAATATTTAGACCAATTTATACTAAGTAACATCCCATATGCTTCAAGGATGTATACAACTTGAATATCTATAAACTTATAGATTCTAGGTTATGATTATAATTGCATGTGCACCTTGAGTAGCTTGCTTACTACCCTGACCTTAGACTTATCTAGTTGGACTACAAACTTATCTAACGTGATAGGGACTAATCCTAATTCTTGACAAATGCTTACATGAATTATTTTCCCTGAATCCTTGAAATCTACCATGTATTTATGCAATTTCTTCCCAAATAACCTAAAAATCAAGAGAAAGGTATTAACTTTAGTTTTATTTTTATGGATAAGCACATTGGTGTCAGATATTTCTTGCTTAGGCTTGACTATTTTTTTTAGTAAGTGACTTCAACAAGAGATCGTATTGCTCAGTTATTTGAGCAAGCTCATGAAATGTGATGTTGGATTTGATATTTTTCATATCTTCCATGATATTATATCCATATTTTCCTTCTTTGGAGGAGTTGGGGTAGTGAGGGGTTTTTATTGTTGGTTGTTCTTAAGGGCATAATTACTTCTTTAAAATTACTACAAAGCATGCACTTCACTATCATTCTCTTTTGGTTCATTCTCTTCTTGGATAGAGAACTCCATGGTTTCCAACACCATGGTTGCACTAGGAGGCCTACCAAGATTAGATGATTCAGTTTAGTTTGACACTACCTTATACTCTTATATTTACCTTTGAAAAATATCAAAGGCACTATAAAATTAAATATGATCAAGTCTCCATGTTGGGTTGTGTTATGCACATGACACTAATTAGGAAGGAATATGTTTATTTTAGATAGCTTAATGGGAGAAGGCTTTGGGTGGTTGTGGGGATGATTGTAATTTATATTTTTTATTTGGTAAGTGAAGTTCTTATTTGAACTCTCAACACCATAACATCCCATTTACCTTTGTAAACAAAGGATGTCATTACTTATATTTTAAACCATTCATTAGATGGAATCCAACTCATTTTTTGTAGACTCTTGGGGTATGGTTTTATTATTGTTGGTAGTTGATAACATTGTTTGTTTTTGTAATTGGAGAACCATCTCATTATTCACCAAGTTAAGAAAACTTAGGTGTTGATTTGGAGCAACATGTCTTAAAGGGAGATGATTAGTTATTAGCAATTATTAAGATAGAGGCACATTTAGTTTTGCATTAGGAATTAGGTTCAAGGATGGCATGTTGGGTAATGCATGAGGGATGGAATCCATCATTCATCCTTATGTATTAAGTTTCATATTGACCTTGATAGCTTTAGAAGATGCCAAAGGTAGGGTTATCATCATAAGGTCTTACCTTAAGAACATAATAGTCCATATATCCAATTCATTTCTATACATCTCCAATGATAGTTGAGCATCACTTTATTAAATATTAGTAACTTAGCTATATATCTTCTGGAAACAAGCATTAAAATTCCTAATGGGCTCATTGAGATCTCATTTGATGCATGAAAACTATTTATATAGAATTATTAGGTCTATAATTTTCCCAAATTAAGCCAAGAAAGTGATACTAAATTGGTCCTAACTTATGATGGAGCCCTCGGTAAGGTTTATAAATGAATCATATGATGCATCCATAAGCTTGAAAGGGAGTAGTCTTCAAGCCACATCTTGATGTTACATGTTCTTCTATAGTCCTTCCTATAATAGGAGTGAATCTTGGCAAGTATTTCTTTAGATTCCTAGGTAAATCATGGATAACCTTAGGTACATTTATGGCAGACCCAATAAACCAAGCCATAGGTAACATGGTGGGATATGTTGATTCTATGTTCTTTGGGAAGTTGATCCAATAGGGGTGATGAAAGGATTAGCACTACCTCTAGTACTTTTATCTCTTCTATGGATTTTTAATGATAATAAAATCAACTTATGATGAATGGATTGGGACTAGGTAATGCACACACTAGGATCCAACTTGGTTTAGCATGCATAATTCTATCACAACTAATCTTTTTGGTAAAACTACTATGTGCATTTAAGATAATAAATATATGGGAAATTATTAGAAGAAAATAATTAAAAATTTAGTAAATTCTAGAGCATATAACATTTCATAACCAATTCTTAATAACTTTTAGTAGTTTGTAATTAACCTCATGTTCAATCAAAGATTAAACTAAAACTCGATGGCCCTCCTAATGATAGTTTTTAATTAATGAAATGGATAATATAAATCAATTTGGAGGGGATAATAATTTATAAAATGGAAAATTTAAAATAATATTACTCATTCAAATAACCCTCCTAGTGTCAGTTGTTGATCACCCCAAAATCTTGGGTCTAAAGGCACTCATAAGATTGAGTATTCTATAGATAAAAGTGGTGGAGAATGCATAGGATAAATATATACCCTTGTTAATTTTAGCATTGATTATGGTTCAATCCAATGACCAAGTAGTTTAACCTATTTTACTCAAATAACATGAACTACTACCTCAAGAGGCTCAGTGTATATTTGATAAATGCTTAGGATTATTATTAGCTAATTAAACTCGATTACTGATTACTCTTGAGCCTAAATTACCAATTTATAAAATAGGGGAAAGTGATTCAATTAAAAAAAAACATAAAAATAAGATAAGGGAGATTAGAAAAGAAAGTTTCTAATCAAGATAATGCCAATGCCTAAGAATTGAAACATGCCAAGTCACAGTTATGCCACTAAAGTACCTAATTTAGTAGTTTCAAAAACCTATAAGGACATGATTAGATAGTTTATAAGGATATGAAATAATATTTTCAACTTATTCACCCTTCACCAACTAAAAACACTCAAATATTTATATTAAATTACATTCAAAGCTTTTGAAGCATTTTATAGTTGAAGACACATATAACATATAACAATTAAGAGAGAATGAAAAGAAAAACAAGGAACTAGATTAGATTTTCCACAATATAATTGCAATATCTACCTTTATAACTAAGTATAAAATAACCCCTCTTACATAAGCATAGAATCAAAACTAAGAACAATGGAAAAAATTCAGTGAGCAAAAGATAAAGTGTGAGCAAGTAAAGGTTCTATTACTATTTTGATAGAGTTTATTTACATAAAGTGTTAACCTTTTCAAATGGAAAACAACATCCCTTATATATATAAAAATTTCCATGAAGTTCACATATCCCACTATCATTTTGGTTACAACATTCAATCATAATTTTGGAATGTAGTTGGGATTCTAACACATTCATCAATTTGAACATGATTTGTAATTTATAGACCATGCCTATGAAAGATTTAATTTTGTATCTTATGTTCATTATCTCTCTTTGGCCTTTTATATTGTGCATGACATGTGATGACTCAAACCATACTAAATTTTTTTAATTAAATTTATGGGGTTAATAGTGATTAGATTCAAATATTTTTGGCAGATTGTCATTGATATTTTCTTGGGACTATCATTCCAACTTGCCCTATGTAGACTTATATATTGAATTTTAGGGGTTGATTAAATGAAAGACCTATCCCTAGATTAGTTTTGGGCTCTAGGATCAATTCACTCCTTTAATATCCTAAAATATGTCACTCCAAGGCCTTTTATTTGGTGAGGAACCAAATTCACTTCAGCTATGTTTTCCATTCTTGGCACATAGTTCTCTTAGGACTTTTGATGGTTTTAATGACCATATGGGCCATCAATATTAGTTCCCAAGATCTCTTGATGTCATCACTACCATATGAAACTTCCTTAGTGTTTATTCTTTCTCCTTCTCTAGGCTATTATCTTTACCTTTTTGGCCTTACTTTTCCACTTGGTAATATGTCGATGCTCCCAAGATTTACCTCATTGTCTACCTTTGTCATGACCACATGGATTTGTCTCATGATCCTAAGATCTTCATGTTTTGGTATAATGGTTTAATCACTTTTAACTCCCAAGATTATTCAAGGGTGCCACATGGCCTCTTCTCAAAGAATTAGGGGCATGGAATGTTGATCAACTTCTAAACCACCAGGTTAATACCTTAATGCTCCTCAAGTTCTAAGTTTTGAGGATATGAGGTTCTGAAGGGTTGAGTCATAATGATCATGCCACATATAATGATCTTGTGGCCAAGGGGATTTAAAATTACTTAGTAATTTTTATAAAAATATTTAAATTTGAAGATGTTAGAGTAAATAATTCAAGTTAAGAGTAACTTCGGATTAACCTATGTAACTTGGGTTTTAACCAAGGCCGCTTAACTTAAGTTAGTTAGACTCATGTGGTTTAAATTTCATGTCTAATTATCTAGTCAATATGTTATGTTTGGATGTTGATAATAGTGCACAAGGTTCATGTGGATTTGTACACATGGTAGAACTATTCATTTGGTAATTAGTTGCATTCACATTACCAAATGTGTTCCTCTCACCTACCCTCAACTATTATAAATACAAGGTTAGTGCATTCATGAGTGAGAGAGATGAATATGGAGTTCTAAATACTTTACATTATAATCTATTCATTTAGTAATAGATAGTTCTTTGTAAGTAATATGTTAATGGTCATGGATGTGGTAATGAGCTCTTGGAGAGATCTTAGGTGAGAGCATTGAGCACTCTAATATGGTATTAGATTAATATCCTTGAGCCATTAATCATACTTTTTAACTTTTTTTGGGTTGTACCCCTATTGAAGTCCCTATTTATCATTTTAGGATTTTTATCATATGATTTGTATACTCTAACATTAAACAACTAGCATTAAGAGGTGATTTTACAGATTGAGAGGTCATTTTGCATTTTTTAGTTGATCAAAATTTGTTAGAATATTTATGGAAGTTGTGAAAGGTAGTTCAAGCTTTCAATTTGCTCAAATTGGTCACCTGGTGCTTCAGAACTATTCGATAAGCTTGTTAATCATTGAAATGTTTCTATAATAACTGCACATTTTCATATAGAGCTAACCATAAATATGCATCTAGAGTGGTCGATTTAGTGGGGTTAGATGTTTATTTGATAGAAAATAGACTTTTGGTGCTCCTAGTGGTGATTTTTCCTGGTCAATTCTAGTCATCAATGGATAAATGGGTTTGATTTTTTTTAATTTTGAGATCTTTCTTATTTAATTTGTTTTCTTTTAAATTTAAAATTAAAAATTAAAAAAAAAGTTGTTTTTAATTTAAATTTTTTTTAAAAAATTAAAAAAATAAAACAAAAGTATCTCATTTTTTTTAAAAAATTATAAATTAAAAAAAATACAAACCTAGTGGATGAGTCTACTTCTCGGCCATCTCCCCACCATCTAGGCTTACAACCCCTACACCACTCTCAAGGGCCAGTACCATCCCTTCACACATGACCAAAACCTCCTAACCACTCTCCCCATCGTTTTCCCCCTATTTCCCATACCCCATGCCCGCCACTTTGCTCCATGCCTACCTAACACAACCCTTGGCTCCTTTGCCTAGCCTGCCTCCCCACTTGTTGTGTCCACCACCCTATGCAGCCTAGCCACCACTAATGTGTTCCACCCATGGCCAAACCCTATGTAACTAAACAAAAAACAAAACTAAAAAAACAACCAAAACATAAAAAAATATTGGAATCGGCATTATCTTCTTCTAATTGTCAAGTCAAAATTTTTTTTGACAAATTTTGTTTGGGCAATGAATTTTTTGAAAATTTTGACTTGGACATTGATTGTAAATTAAAACATTAGAATGGAAATTGGCTTTGGCCTTGTATGATTATTATTTAAGCATTAAAAATATACCTTATTGTATTGTGGTCACCCACCAGCAACCAATGGTCATTATTGATTTTTTTAAACATTTTTTTTGTTGTTTTTCAACAAAATTACTATTTGGCACATGTTTGAATTTGTTGGTGGGTCTGTGGATGTGTTTGGATTATTGGCATGATTTTTGGGTCTCTAAATTTTTTGATAGACATTGTTATGGGGGCAGTCATAAACATGACCTAGGGAGTTATTTTTTTGCACTATAGAGCATTACCACCCTCATTTTTCTACTTGACAAAGACAGATGGGTGGGGCCTAGTCTGATAGGAGGTTAGACCCCCCACGCAAACACTTAATTTTTCTAATCATTTCTTCTTGATTTTTTTGCATTCCCACTTAACGTTTATCAGCTTTGTTCATGCATGTTCATCATTTTTTTTCCTGTCCCCCTTCATTGCAAGTTTTTGCAGACACACTTGCATGTTTATACTCATATATTGAGCATCTTTGGGAGTTTTGTGGTGATTTATATTATCTTGTGAATATGGAACAAGATCTTCCATGTAGTATATTCAATTTTTTGTTGATACATCAGAAAACATGATTGTTTTTTTAATTTTTGGAGGTATTCTCAACATGAAAACATTGTCAGACTTACTAGGCAATTTTTTCTGCACTCAAGGCACCTTTTGAAGTGCCATTTTTTTGAAAGTGCATATTTTTACACCTAAAATACATATTTGAAATTAAATTTCATTCATCTTGTCAATAAATATATATTTTTTTATTTTCTATTTTTATTCAACATACAAACTAGTAAAGAATTTTTTGTAAAACTACAAAATTATAGTAATTGGGGGGTTCCAAAGCACTATTTTATGACCCATATTCTAGGGGGGTTGATTATTATATGGTACCTACTATTTCACTTTGTGCATGCACTATCTCATATGTATTTTTAGTTGATATTGATGTCCTTTTGCATGTGCTTTACATGTTGTTTTTTGCCTTCTGACCCTATTCTAGTGTGTTTTTTGTGTACATGATGGATTTTTGTACTATTTTACACACTCTTCTGTCAGACCATGATAGGATATATTGTGTATTATTAATTTGATAGATAGGTAGTTGTGTCATTTCTCCATCAAGGCCTCTTTCTTAGTGCCTTGCCTTATTCTATGGAGATGCCTTTTCACTCCCTTATTTTTAGAGCATCCATTTGTATTGTCAACACCATCTTTATGATAGTTATCTATATCCCACAACTTTATTATAGTTATTTTAGTGAATCCTAATGTCCTCTTATCTTTTTTGATAGTTTGATAGTCTCTTTTAGTGTGATATGAAGCTATTATGGTGCATACATTATCAACTTATTCAGTGTTTAAGCAGTGGATTAGAACCACTCGTGTAGACCTTTTTCATCCACTCCACCTAGTTAGTAGTATGGGGGGGGGGGGGGGGGGAGGGTTGTGTTTGGTGTACATTCTATTTCTTAGGTGTTGAATGTTTCTTGTACATACAATACTCTTTTGTACTTTCATCACCATTGATAGTCTCCTTATTTGGAGCTATTTTGGTGAAGCCTAGTGTTAGTTGTTTTTGTGATTGAGTAGTGGATTTAGACCACTCATGCATATTTAATTATTTTTTGACTTTCAAGTACTTGGAGTGAGGAATAATTTAGCATCATATTTTGGGGGATTTTTAGCTCTCTTATTCTTTTCTCTCTCTTTGTATTTTTTTTTTAGGGGGGGGGAGTTTTTCCTATGAGTTTTCTCTCTTTTCTCCACTTTATGAGAGTTATATATGTTGAAATTTTTTATTGTTATATGGATTCCTCATTTATACATGGGTATATTATTTAGGTTATTTGTTTGTCAAAACCTATATGAGGATTTTTTACGTAACTCCATGGCCTTCTTGGTGATTCTTTTACTGACACTAGTGTGGCATCCCCACCAATCTTTGTGCTCAGATCTCACCATCTTATTGGAGGATGTTTAATCAATGATTCATTGAATTCATCATTATACCTAGTATTTTGGAGCATAATATTTGTTTTCAGTGATCCTCATATTTAGCACCATTTTGACTTTAATTTGGCAGTTACAGTGACTCAACATCTATTTACTTTATCAAGATGGTTTGGCATCCATAAGGACATTTGACTTCATACTTCATCCAATTTTGTAAATGGGTATCTCATCAAGCTTGTTGTCAGAACCCATTTTTAGATTTTTGTTTTCTCTCTCTCCTCGAGTTAATCTTAAGGGAGGGTGTTAGAGTAAATAATTTAGGTTAAGAGTAACTTGGGATTAACCTATGTAACTTGTGTTTTAACCAAGGCTACTCAATCTAAGTTAGTTAGACTCATGTGTGGTTTAAATTTCCTTTAACACATGTCTAATTATCTAATTAATATGTTAGGTTTGGATGTTGATAATAGTACACAAGGTTGGTGTGTATTTGTGCACATGGTTGAACTATTCATTTGGTAACTAACTAGTTTCACATTCCCAAATATGTTATTCTCACCTACCCAAAAAAATTATAAATATAAGGGTAGTGCATTCATGAGTGAGAGAGAGTAAGATGGAGTTCTAAGGACTTTTCATTGTAATATATTCATTTATTAATAGATATTTCTTTATGATTAATGTGTTAATGGTCATGGTTATGGTAATGATCTCTTGGAGAGATCTTAGGTGAGAGCATTGAGAAATATAATAGAAGGCATGAATTGATGAGATTTGGATGCATGGAGGAATTTAGAGGGCCTTAAGAGTATTTCAAGACCTATGATAAAATAAGAAAATTGACTAAGTAAATATTTTTTATGAGACATAGTCTTTTATCAAGCAAATTTTATGTGAGAAGATGTCAATAAATATAGGAATTGAAACCAGTCATTTACATAAAAATTGATATTTAACATTGATCATTCACATGATGAAATCTATATCAAATATGATAAAATGATTTGGAATAAAGAATGAATAGACTTTATCTACACCTAGGTGAAGGACATCATGATTTTTGAAGATTTAGCTAAGTTTTGAATGAAGCATTGAAAAATTCAAGTTAATTTACTATAAATAACATAGTCATGAATTATACTACCAAAATTTAGCTAAAAAGAAATAGATTCCTTATTTTTAGTCTAAAAATGGGGCATGTTGATGAAGGTAAAAACAATATGAATTGTTATCAATATATTTTGCTTCAGGTTTGCTCAAGTAAATTTTATATGGTGGAGGTAGAGTAATTGTATTGCATTCAAAAAAATTGTTACAATTTGTGAGGCAGTTTTAGTAATCTAGATAATTGTCTTCTTGATTAATTTGATAAAATAATCTTGTTTTAAAGTTAATAAATAATAGTAATTATGATCTTGACATTTTATTTTATGTATTTTGGCTTATATTTATAAGATTATTTACTTTAAACTTCATTGTGGAAGTTGAAATAGATGTAGGTGCATACTTGAGCTTGTTCAAATAAATAATCTTTACTTCTCTTTCTCTTATTGTTTGATAAATCTCTTCAAATGATTTGAATTTTTTAAAAATAATTGACTCATGCAAAGGTGCAAGCAATTTTTTTTTAAAATATCTTATAATTCATTATCTATGAATTTATTATTTATTTTGTAAATCATGGTCTTGTAACAAAGTACATAATCATTGATAAGCTCATTAGTTCCTTGTTTAATCTTAACAATTTATGCATAGGAAAGCTTTTCATCAATATTGATTAAAAAATTATTAAGAAATAAATTTTTTAATGGGTTGAATGTTTCGATAGATTTAATAAGTACATTATAAGACCAACACAAGGCATAAACTTTAAGCTTCTTAAAAATGACTTGGTTAATGATTTATCCTTAAAAGCATAATCCAAACATGTCTAATGGAAATATTTGAGATGTTGTTCTTTATATCCTTTACCCTCATATAGTGGAATTTTAGGAGTAACAAATCCTATAGGTAAAGGGTATGATACACCATCAAGTGAAAAAATATTATGAAGTATAACTTGGGAATCCAATGATTTACTAGCTTTTGGAATACCTTGTTCTAACTACAATACCTTATCATGTAAAAATGTAATATTTTACTTGATGTATTGTGTAACAATAAAGGTAGGTGATATAGGATGCATAGCTATTAAAGGCCCTATGTGATTCACTTGGTTAGGCATAGGCATAGAGCTTTATTGTGGACCTTATGTTCTCCCCAGGCCTAGAGATGTAGATGTAATAATAGTGTCAACATTAGGGGTAGCAATACATGTAGTAGGGTTACCAATGCAAAATAGTGGTTTTTATGTGCATTGAAAGATTTATTTTTTTTTTGTGCAATTTTATAAACTAAAATAAATTTAATTATTTAGGGTCTATCTTGTGGCATATGACAGACTCCTTAAAAATTAGATAAATGTTACAAATGTGCCTGATCTACCCCATTAAGTTCATTAGGATGGATCTTATCTAAGCCTTCATGGGTATCTTATGAATTATGGTCATCTTTATTAGCTTTTTGATTATGATTATATTCTTGAAAATATTCATGAACAATTTGTTCATCAAAAGAAGAAGAACCAATTTTTACATTAGTAGAATCCATTTTAATAGTAGTCAAGGGAATTTGAATATGCTCAATAGGAATCCTACTTAACCTAGCACTTTATCTTAAAGGAATATGAGAAGTAAGTTTTTTAAGTGGCATAGAAAGATAACACAAGGAAAAAATAATGCAAGAAATCATAGGAAATAAAAAAACTAGAAACAAAAAAGAAGATGTGTGTGTGTGGATATAGTAAATTATTATGAAACCCAAGGTCAAAAAAAAGATAATTTTAGTGTCAAATATCATATCCAAGGTCAAAATAAAGTGCTTTCAGTGTCAACAATTATATCTGAGATAAAAAATAATTTATTTTAGTGTAATTTTTAGATCCAATGTCAAAATAAAATTCTTTTAGTATCAAATGTTTAGTAATTTATCTAAACCCTGGGACAAAAAAATTGAAACCCTAAAAGGTTGGAACCTTAATGGACACTTACAGTTGGCAATGTTTAAGAAAAAAATGGGTTCACCAATATTTTTTTATCAAAATTTGGATTAAATTGAGTTAACCCTAATAAAAATAAATTGAATAAAATAAATCAAAATGTTGTAAATAAATTTTGGACAAGCAAAATGAAAGTAAATGACTAAATTTGACAAAGTGTAATTAATTGAAAGAAGAATAAATATGAATTAAAAATACAAACTTAGTTGTCTTTTCCATATATTTAGTTGTTTTGACTCTAAAAACGCATGAATAAGCAAAAAAACAAGGACTGGTTCTACAAGTACCCAAAAATGGGAACTAAAATTATACAAGGATAAAATTAGCAAACAAAGGATATGATTGAATCCCATTATTATTCCATTAGGTTAATATTTTATTTTGATTAAAAATTAGGAAATTAGGTCATGATCACTTTAAACATATTAATTTAGGTCTATATGTGTATATTTAAACTTTGAAAGTGTGTAGAAGACCTAAAAATCACTTCTCGGATGTTGAAACCCTGATAGGGCTAGCAATTATTGAAAACTTGAAAAATAGAAAAAATTGGAATATAATTGGGCTGAGCTAACTCCAAGCACATCCAAAATTAATTAATTTCACCTACATATCCAATATTCCAAAGAGGAAAGTCAAGCCCACGTAGTTATCCCACTTAGAGTGTTTTGTGCAATTATTCTTCTTTGATTATATGAATGCATCTAGAATTGGCTTGAATACTTGATCATGTTTTGATAAGGTTTAGATAAAATGAGCTTTTTAATTGAATGAAAACTACTTATAATTATCAAAATTAGAATTAGGAATAATAGGTAACTTTTACTCAATATGAAACAATGTAATTATGCATTTGTATTGAAATTACGTAATGGTAGAATAAGTGACTTGAATATGACTTTATATCGATAAAAAATAGGAAAAAACACACTAGAAATCCTAAAAACATAAAATTTAAAGGTAAGGAGTGTATAAATTTAAAGATAAACCATTAGAAGACTAATGGAAGGATTGACCCATAGGGATAGATCCTACTACCACTATTGTCCTTGTTGGTTGATTTTGTCATGAAGATAAACATGTGAAATTTGGATTTGGGTTTTGTCCATACAAATGATTAAGGGTGTTTTTATCAATCATAACACTTTTATAGGTGACAAATATAAATTTATAAAAGAGAATATGATGAATCCATAGATTAACAAAGTAAAAAATATCAATAGGCATAATAATCATAATTTAGTGAAACCATAATCTTTATTTATTCAGCTTGAATGATTAAAATCATTACATAAAAATTCTTTAAATAAACTCAACTTTAAATTAGATTTGACATGCAAAATTTGAAAATCTAAATTAAAAAACTTGCCTTGTTATTTTTTGTTGTGGGTATTTTTAGTAAGTTTTACATGCAAACTAGAATAGGCTTTAAAATATACGCTTATCCTGTATACACTAAAATTAACCTAATGGATGAATTTAAACAAAAGATCATATATTTTTACAAAAATATCATATTTCTAAAAATTGAAAAACATATCAAAAGCATTTTTAGACCCTTAGATGGTCACATGTGGCCTCCAAATTTTTTGAAAATGTCCCTAATCAAATAGGTATGGTTATGTAAGAATTAAAATTTTTGATACCTATGTTTTAACATGAAATAGATCTTATAAAAACCTATGGATCAAAAGTTATGGCCTCTATAAGATAGGCATCTACACCTTTCTTCTCTAGTTGAAAATAACTCGGCTCTTATAAGTTGCCTTAATTATACTCTTGCCATTTATTCTTGTCAGTTTTTTTAGTTCCCTTTCTAAAATCCAAGCGTTATCTTCATGTTTTATTCCTTAACACTATACAAAATACCTATTATATCATCCTTATCTTGTGTTCATTATATTCTTATCAAGAATCTACACTATTTTTTATTTCTTCTTCATTGGTACTTGTTGGTTTGATACCTAATGATGAATCCATAGACTAGAAAAGTAAAAGCATACATAGTCACAATACTCATAATTTCTTAAAACCATAATTTTTATTGATTTACCTTCACCATATTCTCCATTAAAATCATATAAATATGAAACATTAAATACTAGAGAGATATCAAAATTTTGTGGTAAACTCACCTCATAAGCATTGTCATTGACTTTATCATAATTCTACACAGACCAATTTTATTACACTTCAAATTATTAAATGTTCCTTTGGGAAATCTTTGGTTTTCCAAATACACAATCACCAAAACTCCTTCAAATACATTTGACCTGATTGTTAAATTTGTTGTTGTTTTATACTTTTCATTACTTTATTATAACTTTTTTATTAATTAATTTTATGTCTATTGTATGTACTCTAAAAATACTTATGAATCATCACTAAATAATTCTAAAATTGGTAACTACACCAAATATTAAATACCTATAGGATTTCTACTATAGAAAATTTGAAATGGTAATTTTACTATTGATTTATTCATTGAACTATTATATGCAAACTCAACTTATGTTAAAGGCAAGTCACATTACTTGATCTTCTCTCCAAATATGTATATTAAAAAAAAATGTCTATTTTTGGGTGGTATGCATTTCTAAATTGTAGTTTAATTCATAGTTTCTTCTATAGAGTCCTCAAAAAATGACTTAGAAATTTTGTGTTCCTATCTAATGTAATGGTTTTTGGAATAATTTAAAATCTCACAACATATTTGAAAAATAGTTATGATACTCTAATCACATCATTGGTTTTATTATATGCAATAGAATCAACCATCTTAGAAAAACTATCTATAGCAACAAAAATTGAATCATTACCTTTCTTTGTGTTTGGAAACCTAAACATAAAGTCCATACTCAAATATGTCCATGGTCCTCTTAGAACTCCATTTAGCATATCCTTCATCTTAAAACATACCTTACCACATCCATCTACATCTTTGGCCAAAACTAATTATCCTCCACTAAAACTATTGTCTTAGTCTTACCAAAATGTCCACCCAAACCATTAATATGCAACTCTCTTATAATATTATCTCTTAAAGACCCAATTGGAACACATAATTATTTTCCATTGAATAGATAACCATATTATATAATGTACTCATTGTAAATATCACTTATCTCACATGTTAATGGATTCTTGCATTGCTCAACTATCTTGCCAAAATATGGATCGGTAATGTATAATTCTTTAACAACTTCAAATCCATCTACTTCACTCACCATAGTAGTTAAAATTTCCACTCTCCTACTTAGGGCATCATCTACTTGATTTTTTTTCATGATTCATTCTTCAAAATAAAAGTATATCCCTACAAAAAAGACACCCACTTTGCATTCCTACTATTTATTTTCATGAGTGTTCATATACTTCAAATCCCCATGATCTGTAAATAGGATAAAATCCTTAGGAACTATGTAATGCCTTCAATGTCTTAATTCTTGTATAATGGCATAAAATTTAACATCATATGTAAAATACTTCTTTGTTACCTCATTAAATTTCTCACTAAAATATACTATTGGCCTTCATTCTTGACTTAACACAACACCAATTCCCATATTGTGAAGCATCATAATCCACATCAAACACTTTGTTAAAATATATTAATATCAAAATATGTTTTTTTAAAACCTTCTTCTTCAATAATTGAAAGTGTTATGTTATTTCCTTTGTCCATAAAAATTATTTTCCTCTCATGTAATATGTTATTGGTGTAATAATATTACTAAATTTCTTAAAGAATTTTTTTAAAAAATTTGCTAAACCATAGAAACTTCTTACCTCTATGATGTTCTTTGGAATAGACCAATCAACAAATGCCTTTACCTTTTATTCATCCATTCTGACACCATCAGTTGAAACTATAAACCCCAAAAATACCAAACTATTTTTCATAAAACTCTACTTATTTATATTTTCATAAAGCTTATCCTTTCTTAACTATTATAATACCTTTCTCAAATGTATTAAGTGCTCATATTTAATCTTACTTGATATCAAAATGTCATAAAAATAAACCACTAAAATCTTACTAATGTAATCCCATGGCACTATGTTCATCAGCCTCATAAACATGTTGGGTGTATTAGATAATATGAATGGCTTCACCATCCATTCATATAAGCCATCCCTAGTCTTGAATGTTTTTTTCCAATCATATCCTTCATGAATTTGAATCTAATAGTATCCACTCCTTAGATCAATCTTAGTAAAGTATGTTTCTCATTTAAACATATCTATTGTATCATCTACATAAGATATATAAAATTTGTAATTGATGGTAATTTTACTAATTTCTCTACTATCCACACACATCATCCATGTCCCATATTTATCTGGAGTTATCAATGTTGGTGTTGCACATGGACTCATGATTTCCCTTATTACACCCTTCTCACCAATTCAATAACATGTTTATTCAGTTTTACATGTTCCATTGGACTCATCCTATAATCCACTTGAATAGGTAGAATTGATTCTAGAATTAAATCAATATGATGTTGGATGTTTCTATTTTTTGGTAAACCATATGGTATCTCATCAAGCATAACATATACATATAATTTTAATACTTTTGTTGCTTTTACTAGTATTTTCACAGCTGTCATGTCTTCTTTATTTTCTATTAATGTATAATATCAAGTTTTCATCTTCATGTCTTTAATAAATTATTTTATGTACATGATTTTTTCCTACCCTTCTTAATTAAGAGAATAAAACTACCTTTGTAACACCTTTCCAAAAAGTATATATATTCTTTTCTCCATTGTGAATTATCTTTCTGTCATATTGGCATGGCCTTCCCAACAATGCATGGCATGCATCCATTGGAATAAAATCACACCATATTTAACATCTAAATGTTTTTCCTATGAAAAACCTGATTAAACACCTTTTAACTATTGTAACTTCATTCCCTTTCTTAAACCATGAAATATGCTAAGGATAAGGATGTTTTTCACATTGCAACCTTGGTTTATTTACCACTTCTTTAGAAAACATATTTTGATAACTACCATCATATATAATTAATTTGCATATATTATTTCCAAAATTAAATCTTATGTACAAAATATTTATACATAACCATAAGTCACCACCTTATTTATTTTGCACCTATTCTTTCCTTAGGACTATCATTATTATCCTCATCATGAAATTTTATCCTTTGTTTTTTGGTACAACTTTTGTATTTTTTTATTTTCTTTAAATCCCCAAAAAGTTTAATTTTTGGTGATATTCTTTCCTCCTTTCTTGTTCATGATAGTGTAGACACTCAAATGCTCTGTGTCTTTCTTCTCTAAATTTGTAACAAACATAAGTTATACATGGACCATTCCATCTTATACCACCACCAAAGCCTCTATATATCTCAAATCCTCTTCCTCTTTATTTATATTGAAACCATTATCTATTATCCTCTTATCTTTATATACCATAGGGAAACCCTCCTCTAGTGTAATTAAACCCACCTCACCTCCTTACCAAAGGTGATTGTCCTCTTTTTGGCCTAGTTGATCTTCTAAAATCTTGTCTATTCTATTTTTCTCTACCTTCAAAGCTAATTGATAATACTCATACATGAAAATTATTATATGCATGATTAATTCATCTTAAAAAAAAAACTTCAAACCTTTTATATACCTTTTGGCCATTTTTTACTCATTTTCATCATGTTCTACTCATATAGAAAGCTTTCAAAACTCATTTTTATATTCTTTTATATTGTGATTATTTAACCTTAAGTTATATAATCTTCTATACAAAGCTTGTGAATATTTTATATAAAAAAATTACCCTCTCCTTCTCCATATTTTTCCAAGTGTTGATATTTTCTTTAACCTTTCTCTATCTCTCCTTTTGTAGGTGATACCACCTAATAGTTGCATGAACCTTCAATTTTGTGCATGAAAACTTTATTTTCTTGTCTTCTCTCAAATTTTTCCATTCAAAAAAAAAATTCATACCATTTTTCTAGTGTATTAACTCCTCTAGTTCAAACTACCTCCATACTCTGAAACTTTAACCTTGATTCCTTTGTTTCTTCCCTCTAAAGCCTGAATCATCCTCTCTTCCATTGATGGTGGTTATTATTGTTCTTCCTTATTTTACTAAAATTATTATTCAAACTATATTTCTTTATTTTTTTCCTATCCCATTTACCTTTGTCATTGATTTGTGATAATTTTGACAAGTGTAATTAATTATTCCACTTGCCTCTACAGTTGTTGCATATTCATGTTCATCTATGCAATTCCTCCTTGTCCTCTCAAAATATTTACACATGTTATTCAATCACAAAATAATCTCTAAAAATATAATTTTCAAAACCCAAAACAAATTTATAAATATATTACCTCTAAGATTCAAACTTGCTCTGATACCAGATGATGAATCGATAAACTAGCAAAGTAAAAATATCAATGGGCACAATACAAAGAATTTCATGAAACTACAATATTTAATGATTCACCTTGAATGAATAAAATCATTACATAAATTTATTTAAATAAACCTCAAATTTTAATTGGGGTTGACATGTAAAATTTTAAAATATAAAAAAAAAGAAAAAACTCACCTTGTTATTTTTAACAGCTGTTATTTTTAGTAAATTTTACATGTGAACTCGAATAGGCCTACAAATATCTACTTATCCATTAAAAACTAAAATTAATCTAATGGATGAATTTAAACTCAAGTTAATTTCTAGTTATAAAAATATTATATTTTTAAAAATGGAAAAATCATGAAAATATATATTAAAATGAATTTGTAGACCCTTAAATGGTCACATATGGCCTCTAAAAAGTTATAAAAATGTCCCTAACTAGATAGGGTAGGTTATGTATGGATTAAAAAAATTGAGGCATTTATTTTGGCATGAATGTGAGCTCAAATGAAATTATGAATCAAAATTTATGGCCTCTAGAAGATAAGCCTCTACTCACACACTTAGAAAGTGATAACATGATAACACCTCATCTAAAATGACATACTTGGAAGTGATAACATAAAGATAACTCTATTTATATTTTCCTCTTTAGTATAGGCATGTTTAATTAATTAATGAACAATATTATCATACCAAAGAGAATAAGTGATAGGAGGTTTCTCTATGTAACAAACCAATTCATTAGGAAAATTGGTATTAATGAGATTACTAACTTCCAAAGGAGAATCTTTCAACAATCAATAATGACTTGTCCATTGATGAATTTTTGATTGATGTAAATAAGTTAAAACTCTCTCAAAATTGTGATAAAACACCCATCCTTTTGTAAAAGGGTTGGTTGGGATAATAATGTTCATAAGGCTTGAGACCTTACTATGATCCATGTTTCCTAATTAAGCATAGAGTACCACAATCATTTATTTGTGAACACAATTACCAAACACTATTTTTATACTTTTTTGTAGCATGTTTCATAATCCATGAGAGTGTAGCTAATGAAATATATGGCACACTACTTTCCATCATCATCTTTTTTGGCAAGCATGTAGGCAATAAACAACTATGTTTCCCTGACATAAATTATGAGAGGTTTGTTAGATTTGGGTGCCATAAGCATCAAATGAGACATGAGTGGTTTATTTCTTTGAATGCATCCTAAAAATCACTAATCTAGGTCAGGCCACTTTCTTTCTTAATTAAATTATTGATTATATGAACTACATAGGTAAGGTCTGGTATGAATCTTTTAATGACCCTAGCTTTCTTAGGAATGACCTTATCCATGACTCATCAATGGGGGGAGCATGACCAAGGTTGAGAAAAATTTGGTGAGATTGATATAATTCCACACTAAGAGATAATATATCCAAGGATTTTTTTGCCTTTAACTCCAAACACACACTTCTCAGGATTGAGGGTAATGCCATATTTGATTAAACATTTGGAGATAATGTATAACAATCCTAGATGGTCAATCCTTTGCTTCACCTTCCCTAAAAGATAATTTACATATACCTGCACTATCTTATGAATAAGATAATGGAAAATGTGGTTCATATCCCTATGATATGTTGCCCCGTCATTTTTGAGGCCAAAAGACATGACTACATAATAAAAATTCCCCCATGGTGTGGTGAAGGAGGGTTTGCTTTGATCTTCATAAAAAATGTGGATTTGATTGTATCTGAATAAACCATCCATGGAGATAAAAACTCATATCCAACTATAGAATCAATTATAATTTGGATCAATGGAAGAGGAAAATCATCCTTAGGGCATAATTTTTTGATGTCATAAAAGTCAATAAAATATCATGATCTTACCATTTTTTTAGTATGGGGACGATGTTGGAAATCCATTTAGATTATCCATAAGCTTTATAAACCCTAATTTTATTATTTTTATGACTTATTTCACCATTAATACTATATTTGGCTTGATTGGTATGATCTTCTATTTTATGGGATTCGCATTAGGAATCCTAGCTAGGTTGTGGACAACTACTTCAGGGATGATTTTTACCATATCTCCATAGGAGAAGAAGAAGGATTTATACAAATGAATGATAATTTTATTGTGGTTTTATTCTTCTTGTGGTGAAATTGAAGACCCGATCAATGAGAGAAACATTCCCTTGAACTAATCAAAAGCTAGTGGGAGGTTGATGTCTTTACCTTCTATGTTGAAAATGTCAAGCTCTTAATTAGAAGATAAATAATCTTCAACCTTAAATTAATATTCATAATAATTTCTCCCAAGTGTAGACATAGGATAAAATGTGAGAGAAAAACTTCTCTTATGGTGAAAATGTGGGAGACCATCGTAAGCATGAACTCTAAGATAACTTTGTCATTTTCTACCAAGTCAAGGACTAGTGGGCTAGCATCCTTCCATATGCAAGTGAGGGTTGTGTCATTATGATTTTTTGGCATGAGAGGATTTATCCTAATTGGAACTATATAATATGAATTAGGTATCATTGAGTGGGGACCAAAATGAGAAGAGGAAGCAACCATATAATTAGTAAGTTGATTACTTTCCCTTATCACTAATTCTATAGAGATGAAGTTAAAACCCTTGGATAATTATTGCACAATGCCCTTATAAAATCATAAGTGTTCATATTTATTTTATAATTTTATGATACTTGATTGATCACTAGTTGTGGATCACCTTTGATTTCTAGGCTTTGAATTAATAATCATTTAGTGATGAGCATCCCATGTAATAAAGATTTATACGTGTACCCATTATTGGTGCACTTAAATTCAAGTTTAAAACCAAAAGGTAGGACCCTTCCCTTTGAAGAGGCTAATTTCACTTCTAATCCTACATCAAAATGACAATTGGCCCCATCATAGTGAAGGATCCACTGACCATGTGTAGAGGAAGGATCATGACTGGGGAGAGTTTCTTGGTCTTTTGTTATCTTAACCATGTGGATGTCAAGTATATTGGCTAACCCTCATGAGTCTCCTTATTCTGAGATTCAAAGAAATTGTAGGTCCCTACCCATCTTGGGTCAAATGAAATAATGAGTGGTGCATATTTTTACAAGATAATGATAATTTTAGTCATTGACATAGTTCAAACTATAGGCATGACTATTAGATCTGAACCACTAATATTTTTTGTTGTTACAACTCATTTTTCCTTTAATTTATCTTTTAATAAGGCTTTGGGTATTTTCCCCCTTTCTTTAGGATAACTACTTTGGGCTTCCCAAGATCTATAATATCCACCAACTATGGTGGTTTTGTTACCCCATTATTAGGTAAGTGATAGTCAATGTGAAAGTGTGATTACTTGTGCATGGTTGTTTGAATCATCTCAAAAGGATTGGGATCCCCTTGGGCCATGAAAACCTTACCCAAATAGAGGAACCTAATTTTTTGGAATAAGGTTTAAGAGATGGCCTTTATCCTATGAATCCAGGGTCTTCCCAAGATCATGTTATAATTTATTCTTTTTAAATCACATAAAATTTTGTTAACACAACCTTGGGACCTAGAGTGATTAGAATAATAGTGGTTCCTATAGAGGTAGACTTGAGGCTATCATAGCCTTATAAGGTATTGTGATTTTTGGAATAGTTGGCTTCCCTATAACCAAGTTTATACAAGAAAGATAATGGTAGAATCTTCATGGCTAACTTGTAGTCAACCATGGATCTCTTTACATAGTTATTATAGATCCATACTTGAAAAAACTAGGTTGGATCCCCCTACTTTCCAACTCATAATCAAGAGGGAGACTACTAGGGTCAAAGAAATAGCTAAGGTCCCAATAATTTTTCTAGGTAGAAACATATCTAGATCAATGTGATTGATTTGGGCCTCTAGTGGGGGAGTTATATTACATAATTTCCCTAATCCTAAATCATTTATTAGAGTGTTAATCAATATCATTAGATCAATAGAATGTAGTAGTTTGAGTAAGACTCAAATAATTGCATACAATATCTATGAGTAAATAAAAATGAGAATAGTGTAAAGTTAGAATCAATCCATCCAACACATACTTTAATATCTCACAAATGAAGATGTAAAAATAGGATATTGAATGTGTAACTCCTCCATGAAAAGTGGTTAAAACATCAATAATGGAATGTAACTCCCATACCCAGAATAGTTGGTCAAAGAGTAACTCCCACTAGTTAATAATGGTGGTCAAGTTTAACTCCCTATGACTAACTACACCTAAGCAAGCTAACTCCTAAAGTGTCAGAGTGATACAAAACAAAATCATATGTGTAAAATAATATCCTACACTAACACCCCCCTAATTGTATTTTAGGAGGGTAAAAGAAATGTGACATGACAACAAGGCCCGATGAGGTATGCAAGTACAATGCAACTCTCATAAAGTAGAGAAAAGAAAAAATCTCATAGGAAAAACTCCCTATTGTAGATGATATTTAGATATTATATAGCACCTCAATCTTGTACACTTAGAAAACTCATTTTTTGGTTGTTCCTCTTAGTTTTGGACCTTTCCTATTTTTGAAAGTCTAGAATCTACTCTATCTTGTTCCCTTTAGCCTATCTCTTGGTCTGACCAATCTTATATTGATGACCTAGACCTTTTAGCTTGCCCAGAATGCTTAAATCATGTTTTTCTTCCACCTCTATAAGTTTTGAGTTTTTACCTAATTTCTTGTTCCTTGGACACTAGCATCCTAGGTAGATGCATGCATCATCGTAGGTGTCCATCTCTAACTCAAGTGTGTAGTTCCTTATATTCATCTAATTTGAAAATGAAACGTATCCTAATGGTCAGCCTAATTTCTTTAATACAAGTTATTTATATAAATAAATTGATATAAATATAATATCAACCCTCATTCTTTCCTCACCTATCAAAAACCTTGAAAAGACCTAAGGTAACCTATTAAAGCATTCAATCAAGTATTCGATAAAGCAAATGTTTCTTATTTTCTCCTATCTTCATATCAATCATAAGTACAACACATACATAGTTTATAATACTAAAGTAACAATCTAAAATCTATATTTTCCATGTTACAAACTAGGTCATTATTATACTTACTTTTCACATATTGCATGATTCACACACAAGCTAACACATAAGGGAGAACTACATCAATCTAAGACCTTCTTTATAATATTAGCTATGTAGGAAATTCTAATTGACATAGGGGTCTTTAGGGTTAGCTAGACACTATGTGCCCACTAAACCATTTTTTCTAAGGTCACTATGAAGATGAATAACTAGGGTTTTATAATTTCATGAGGAGTGACAGTCTATGACCCAGATCTGAATGCACCAAGATAAAGGCAAAGACAAACCTAGAAGCATCCAAGTGGTCACATCCTTTTATAATAAGTATTTTATACAATACACTTATGGTCACATTTAGACATCAGCATCAACATAGCCATCTAAGGATGATGCTAGTGTCTACATCTCTAGAGACACTCAAATCATAATTTTACGATTGTTCCATAACTTTATTCTAGTATACTTCCCACTTGTTTCAAATCTAGAATTGTGTTAACATTAAAACCAACTAAGTACATTAATTTTTTATCATTTTCATATCTAACATAGTTGTACATACTATTTTTAGCCTATCTTAGTTTAATAAATTTAACATATGTTATATCTAAGTTTAGCATCTAATTGGCCTATTATAGATATAGTTTATCACCCTTATACTTTTGGATATCTCTATCCCCTTTAACCCTAAATAAACATGATCTACATTTTTAGGGTTAAACATTTTGTGAACCCAATCTTTAAAATCTAGACCCTAGGTCAATTAGGGTTTTATGATTTTTCTATTGTTGATCCCTAATTACTATACAATATGTGAAACATGGATGTATCTATCACCCATTTTGTGTTCTATTTTTTCATAGTTTCTATGGTTTTATACATTATTTTCCTTGTAAAATATATTAATCAAATTTATGCCAATAATGAGAGGTTTTTAAAGTTAAAACAACATTTCATTTCTCTTCAAAATTTATTTTACAATGATATAGATCTAATATCTAGATGCCAACATGCATGATCTCAACCTTATGTTATGCTTAAATCTTGTTTGAATGACAACTACCATCCCACACCCATTATTGACCCATGGATTATATTAGATTCCATAATCTATGTTATTACTAATCAAATATTTAAGGTTTCTCAACCCATTCTACCACCTATTAATATACAACATGGGCCTCTTAAACCTAATCTTATTATAAAATATAAGGGATATGACATTCCTAACAAATTTATCAATACACATGCTAAGACTTCAATCTTTTAACTCCTAAATCAATATAATGTTTATAAGGATATCCTATACAAGGCATTTCATGAGGCATAAGTTCCAAGTCATATTGAGACTACTTATTTTATGGATATCATGAAAGATTTCAAGAACAATGCCAAGTGCATTACCTTTGATCTAATAGATTTACCATATAAAGATATTATTGACCAAAATTTGCCTTTGTTCATATAAGTGACCATGAAAATAAAGTCATCAAAAGGGTGCTCATTGATAATGGATCAAGCCTAAACATTTGTAGCATAAAATTCCTAACCACCATGGGTATTATCACCAATATTCTTCAAAAACTACTTATGCACACCAAACGATTTGATAATTCACATAGCCCTCTAGTTGGTCAAATCAGATTGGATGTGACATTAGCACCAAAAATAGTTTCAACTACTTTTTAGGTAATTTTTCAATAATTACATTATAATTGACTTTGTGGTAGATCTTGGATACATTCAATGGAATTTGTCCCATCTACACTTCATCGATGTGTAAAATTCTTAATTTATGGGACCTTATTATCCATGCCTTTTGATGATGAACCTTTCAAATTTTTCAAAATGATACAGTCTAAAACTAAAGGTATTCCTACTATGGTACCACCTAAATAATACATTCCTGTTAAGTACATGCACATGTATGAAATAGGTGAGTCAAGTACAATGGAATTTTTTTCTAGATGTCAATAAGGCACTAAATACTAAGGTACACATAAATACACATTGAGAGAAAGAACCATTACTAAAAGAGCCAATAGAATCATAAGAGCCCCTAACATTTGAGCTTTCGTTATTGGTCAATAATAAGAATAAATATGAACATGTTTTAGATTACTATGATAGTAATGATGATACCGCTTATGAGATGATATATGAGAAAATGTGAAAACTAAAATTTGATCCATTTGATCATCTTTCGTATAACCTATTCAAACCTACAGGTCCCAGTATATATAAGCTAAATCTACTCACATAAGATACAATATTGAATCCAGATAAGGGAAAAACAAAAATATAAGACCAACATGTAATTTTTTGTTATTCCATACATCCCTCTTGGCTGAAAACATTGAGTAAAACTTACAAGGTTTGAATGTGAATTCATCATGTGAACAATGTGGAGTCTTCTCAAAATAATTCACAACAAATTTTATAGATCATGACATAGCAAGATACTCCAAACAAGATGTTATCTATGTTACTTGAACATAGAATGATTTCTTTACCTTCTAACAAACACAGATCATGTAATAGACTTTTACCTATAAAAGATAAAGTACCATATTATAAATATCATCAAATCATTGGGAATAATACCAATCAATGTGATGCATTGAATAAAATAATTTATAAATATAATAACAAAGTATGCACATACATTATATCCAACATGAGAAAAAGGAAAAATACTTCATATATTTAAATAAATAATTCTCTCAAAATGATCAAAATATGAAAATTTAACCATTACTAAAAATATTGATGGGGTATATTTTAACCATCTCCAATTTGATATTAACAAGTGGGATAAAACTTGTGGCACCACATTTATCACACAATTGGGAGATACTACATATGAACTAATATACTCTTCATTAATGTCTGAATATCAAAGATGCATTTGATTACATATATCCTATGGCCCATGTGTGGAATCTTCCACCATATGGATATTATAACATGAACCACATTTAAAACTAAAGTTTGGATGAAAATGGCTAGTCGAATGGAATTTTAAGCTAGATAATACAAAGATGTATGTTATTTTTCTTGATATGGATATAGAGATTTACATACAACATGATGGGTACTATTATTTTCCTGCACCATTGGCTTTAGGTAAAACATAGATAAAAACATTGAATAAGTGGCATTACATTGATATAAACAAAGCTTGATAAAAAAATTAGGTGGTCCTATGCCTTTTAATGGTGAGGAATTATTTAATTAGACATCTTCAAATATTTCAAAAATACCAAAAAAAGAATCCAAAAACACTTTTAGCATAAAACACATTCTATTGGCTCCTTGACATCTATGTGTTAGTTTCATATTGAAAATGGCATATTAGTTACTCCTACATACACATGTGTGTCATGCTTATACTTTAGGTTGATAAAATCATACACAAATACATGATATTATTCATATTTTTGATGTTGGGACTTCCCTCTACTCATGTAATATGGACATTGGGGGCATCAATCTATATGATCACAATATTTCCAGGTTATATCATTCTATGGTAACTTTACATTATCATGTTTTAAGCTCATACATGTACTTACACATGCCTTTATCAATGATTATATCTTTCATAGGGTACTCGATAATCTATACACTTAATATTTTTTGCTAATGCATTGGATCCATGGGGTACTATGATATTTTTGTGCCAGTTGCTTATGTTTCCTTTTATTGAGTATCTTGTCATGCTATTGTCTTTATTTTTTGAGAATTTGAACATGATCCTTTATTTTTGGCCCCCATGCCTATGTGTACTTTCTTTTACATTTGAATATGTCATTATTTACCTTATTATACATTTGAATATGTCATTCTTGATTTTGTGGAATTTGAATAAGTCTTGTCCCTTTGAGTGGGACCATTGTATATTGACTTGATTTTGAGTGCTCTTGTGTGTGTGTGTGTGTGTTTTCTTGTCAAGCTTGTATTATTACTAACTAGATGTTTCCATGTTATTTATTATACATCGTAGGCCTTCATTTGATCACATTATTCTATCTTATTCAATATTACATTTATTTAGACATGTTCTTATATATGCTAGATGGTTCCATTCACACATTCAGTTGTCTTATCCTTTTGAGGTGAGGTAACTATCAGTTTTTATTCTTACCTCACCTCAAATGGGGGAATATTAGTGGGGGAATTTCATAGGGTCATGTTCTCCACATTTTTCCTAGTTTTTAGATTCAATGGGGGCATGTCATATAGGCATGGCTTTCACACATTTACAATTTTTAGATTTAGTGGGGACATGCTTTAGAAGCATGTTATCCATACTTATTCAGTATTTGGCACTTATATCAATTTTTAGGTTTAGTGGGGGTATGTAATATAGGAATGTCTTCCACACATTCACATTTTTTATATTCAATGGGGGAATGCTTTAGAAGCATATTCTCCACACTTATTTAGTATTTGGCACACCTAAATTCAATGGGGACATGTTTTGGAAACATTTCCTCCACACTGACACTTATTTTAGTTTTCAAATTTCTCCATATATAGTGGGGGATTGCTTTGGAAGCATGTTTTTAACACTTACACATTTTCTGAATTAGCCAAAGCAAATAGTTATATAATTAAGATTCATAGTTATGTCAAAATTTTAAACATTGGTATCATTATTATACAAAGTTTCATTGTGAGACATATCTAAGGTGCATATGTTATGCAATGTACACCTAACATTAAAAAATCAAAATCACTTTCAGATTTCAAAACACTCTCAAGGACTATCATCACCCACAAAGATGTAATTTTACGAAATGTATTGAGCCAATCTACTACAATAGTTGGTTCATTTTTGGTATGGTTGAGGTGATTACATCACTCAATATTACCAAGTTTTTAGATTGGACATGATTATATCATCTAAACTTACCAATTTTATAGTATGTGTTAGCTTTGTTCATTCATGCTCACCAGGTTATAAGTATTATTGGGTTGCATGGTTGATCTAATCTCAATTGTTAAGTGTAAACTCACCTTTTCTCTAAAGTTGGGGCATGTGCCTTGTAATCTCTCTATCTCCTTAGATATATGAACTTTCTCTCTCTCTGTTTGTGTGTGTGTGTGTGTGTCTGTGTGTGTGTGTGTGTGTGTGTGTGTGTGTGTGTGTGTGTGTGTGTGTGTGTGTGTGTGTGTGTCCTAATCTCAATTTCAAAGTCTCATAATGATATAAATTTCAAATCAACTTGCCAATAGGCAAGGTAGTTACATCACTATATAGATGTACTCCTAAACCTTGATCTTTCAATATCAATCATTTTAGATACTTTAAATTTCAGATTATTATACACTAATTACATATTGTAACATGCTCTTGTTTACAGGTTAGTCACCATAAAAGTACTCAAGTTAGAATCAATCAAAGACAAGGTGTGTTATACACACCTAGGTGTGCATTTATTCTCTTTTAAACCATAAATTTCATTACTAGATTAAAGTGGAAGAAATGTAGATGATATTTATGGATTATATAACAACTCAATCTTGTATACTTGGAAAACTTAGACCTTGGGTTTTCCTCTCAATTCTAAACCTTTCTCACTTTTAGAAGTCTTGCATCTTCTCTATCTTGTGCCTCTTGGCCTATCTCTTGGTTTGACCAGTATTATGTTAATGACCTAGACCTTATATCTTGCCTAGAATGCTTAAAACCCACTTATCTTCCACCTATACAAGTTCTAAGTTTTACCTATTTTTTTGTTCCCTTGACACTAGCATCTTGTATAGACACCTACATCAATACGTGTGTCCAACTCCAATGTAAGTGTTCAGTTCCTTAAAATCATCTAATTTTCAAATGAAATGTATCTTAATGGTTTTCATAAGTGATTTAATGTGATTTATTTCTCTAAATGGAATGATATAAATAAAATATCAACCCTCATTCATTCCTCACCTATAAAATACCTAAGGTAACTTATCAAAGCATTCAATCAAGCACTCATTAAATCAAATCTTCACTATTTTATCTTATTTTCATATTATTCATAAGGACAACACATACACAGGTCTAAATTAATGAAGGAGTAAGCCAAGAGATATATTTTCCAAGTTACAAGTTAGGTCACTATTGTACTTGTTTTCTACATATTACATGATTCACACACAATCCAACACATAAGAGAAAACTACATCAGTCTGAGGCCCTCTATGTATTATTAGCTATGTATGAAATGCTCATTGATACAGGGGTCTTTAGGGTCAACTCGACATTGTGTGCCCACTAACCCATTTTTTTCCAAGATCACTATGAATATGAAGAACTAGGGAATTTATAATTTCATGAGGAACAATAGTCCATGACCTAAATCTAAATGCACCATGGTGAAAGCTTAGACAAACCCAAATGCATCTAGGTGGTCACATCCTTTTCTAATAACTATTCCACATAGGACACTTTCATTAGGTTTATACAATAGAAATGATGCAACATTATAAGGATGATGTTATTGTTAAAAGATCTAGAGGCACTCAAATAAAAAATGTGTGACTATTTCAAAACTCTCTTCCAGTATACTTCCTACCTATTTTGGATCCAGAACCATGTCAGTATTAGAACCATATAAGTACATTACTTCTTTACCATTTTCATATCTATCATAGTTTTACTTACTATTGTTAATTTATCTTAGTTTAATGAATTCAACATATGTTATATCTAACTTTAGCATCTAATTAGCCTACTATAGAGATAGTTTATCACCCTTATACCTTAATATATCTCTATCCCCTTTAACCCTATATAACCCCAATCTAAATTTTTAGGGTTAAATACTCCCAAAAGAGATAAAAATAAGTATAGGACCATAAAATCCCACTAGAATATATAATTATTTGTATCCACCCTATTTCTTAAAAAGGAGATCTCTAGAGTGACTATGGATTAGAAGCAGATGCAATGAAGAGTAGATCACCCCTAGAATAGTGATAGTTTCTACCAAGTGCCTGATGTATCTCTAACCAAGTTATGGTTCATATACAAGCAATTTTACTCCTCATGCATAATACATAAGCTAACTACTCCATGTAATGATGGTGCATCAAAAGCAGAGGCCAAGAAAGAGCCATATAACTATGTACTAGATTACCTAATATCTAATTAGTCATGTATTAATGTACCTACTCCTTGCAATTTATAAATTGAACCAGAAGTAGGAGGATCAAGAAATAACTCCTTAATATTTTGAATGTGACAAGGAGATGGTGGAGGTTTATCTCCATGACTATTTTAATCATATATGCTAAAAGAGGAATCCTCATCATCAGATATGTGCATAAGCTCAAAAATGTCATCAAGTCTAGGTGAGTCTGATGAATAAGAATCTAAATGAGATTCAAGGATAAAGTGTGAGAGGAATATAGTCATGTCTGATGATTTACTATTCTCACTACCATTATAACATCACTATGAAACTCTCTAAAATACATTGAATCTGAAGTGAATTTTGCTCGTATGTAAGGACCAAGGTGAGTAATCTAGTAGACTAATAGGAGATTATTTGAAATTGATGGAATACTTAGAACATTATTGAAGGTTCCACCACTCACTTTCATACACCATCTCCTAAAAACCTATATATAAGTGTTTTTACCCAATTAAATAGTGGACATGTCACATGGTTGAAAGGAAGTGAACTCTACATATGAAGAATCCATGTGATGTGATGTACCAAAGTTAATAACCCATATAGGATTCAAATGTACAAATAAAAATAGGGCCCTATATTTTGCTTTATAATTACCATATATTGCCTTTTCTTTACCATTTTCATTTGCCTTAGAGGATTCTAGGGTTGATGAACTTGGTTTGATAAACTCATGAACACTTATGTTATTTTCTCAAGAAGGCTAGTTAAGTGGTCAATCTACTTTTTCAAACATTTTATTTCATCATGATTTCTTAATAAATACCCACATTTTATCCTCTATTTATTAGTACTAACACTATAATAGGATATCTCATTGGTTGATCTGGAGGCAAGAGGATTTTGATCCTTTTCCTCTTGATCCTTTTTATTATGTTTCTTTTCCTTGTTATTTAAATCCTTTGATTTCTCATTCCCAAAAATTATAGCATGTGGTTTTGACGACTTAAATTTACCCATTTTTATTAAATTATCTTGCTCTTGAGTCAAGTCATCAACAAAATCATCTAAAGAGGGCATTTTTCATGTGGTATAATAGCACTCTTTCTTGCATTGAAAGTAGAGACAAACATAGAATAGTTTGGAACAAGTATAAAGAGTATAAATAGAATAATTCAATGATATTTTTTCTCCATTACACATTATTTTATTTATAATATCAAATTATTAAACTTAGTGAAGAAATATTTTAGGGTGTCAAAATTGCTAGAAATCAAATTAATGAGCTCAATCTCTAGTTCATTATCTCTCATCGTATCTGCTTCCCAAAGAGCCTTTCTAGTGTGGTCCATACTTCACTTGGATTTTTTGTATATTCAATATAAAAGAGTAGATCAAGAAACAAAAAAGACATAATAATTCAAAGGCTTTATCATAATGGTTAAACCATTTAAATTTTTATGTAGTGGTATTCAGTTCTGTCTCACTGGCCATTATAATGTGATGTAAATAGTTGCTCCTCAAAATGATTTACATTTTAAATTTTAATTCATGATAATTAAATTTCATGAGTGTACTTATCAAATTAGGATCCATTGTGCATAATTTTTTTTCATAAATAAAAATAAGGCAGGAATGTAAAGAAGATTGAAGACAATTCACACCACAACACCCCCCAAAAAAATATTTTTGATTAATCCCCAAGATTTGGCACTTTAGTTTCAATGTAATTAAAATATAAATGGCACAAATGGAATGAGTCAAAGAATGATCACTTGTGAAAAAAATGATACTCAAATCTAAGTTGCCCATCAAAAGTTATTAAATATTTTGCTTTCTACCATTAATGGCCCATTTAAATGTTTGTACAAAAAATTTAAATGCACTTTTATTTAAAAATAAATAAATAAAAAATAGGGATGGGAAGTTATGAACCAGATTTGTGCCCAAAAATAAAGGCTATTCTAGCAAGGCCATTAGGTCAATCCATAAAGATTTTAAAAACTCAATTGTTTTGAAACTTGTTTGGCCACCATCATGCATAGTTCTATAAAAAAATATAATTGGAACACCAATATGGAGAGAGGAAGAACCAAATAGGGAGTTGGAATGCTATTATGTCCACACCATAGTCCAGATGCCACCATAAAGAGTTCTTTCCCTTAATGGGGGAAAGATCATTTGAATGTCAAAACAATGCCCATGAACAATCCACAAGCCCTCCAATCTGTTGGAAGATCTTGATAACAACAAAAAATATTTATAGAGAGTGGAATACACTAGTAGAGAAAAAAATCTAGTAATGAGATATGAAAAATCTAGTTTTTTCTACAAATAATGAAATCTCATGATTAAAAAACTAACGATAATAAGCAAACTAGGCAATCAAATATCAGATTAGCCCTGATACCACATCAGAGTTTTCATCAATATCATTGGATCAATAGAATGCACAAGTTGAATAAAGAAATAGTAAAGTAATTACATATAATAGATATTAGTAAATCTAAATGATAATAATTTAAAGTTAGAATCAATCCATTTGTAAGGCCCTATTTTGCATAGTGCTTATTTTTGACAAAGATGACTATGAAATTATAACTTATATGTTATGATTATTGAATTATGTTGTTAAGTCACATCTAGATGAGGAATGTAAGGATTTATGAAGCATTTTCACATATTATGAACCATGAGAAAATCCTATTATCAATCTTTCTTGATTGCTTACTTATGAAATAATGATGCTTACATTTCTTTGTGCAATGTCTCTTTATGAAATTTGATTATGTCTATGAGATATATTGACTTGAATAATGTTGAACCATTTATTCTAATATTATGAAATGGAAATACTTATGTATTGAATCATATGAAATTATTTACATGGATGTTTATATTCCATGAATAATTAGCTATGGTTAATTGATTGAAATTTCCTTGTTTAAATAAATTTCATAGTTTCATATCTTAGGTTAATGTAATTTGATGCATACATTGAGTGTGCAGGAAGAGGGGGAAAAAAGCCAATAAAAGAAAGAGACTACACCAAGCATGGTTTTATCACAAAATAGCTTTACCCTTAAACCCTTCTTAGACTTGTGTTAAGTAGTCAATTTCTTGAATTAGCGTTCATCACCCTTCCTGACTTAGCGTATGTTTTAGGTGGCTAGCCTTTAAGTTTGTCTAGTGAAACTTGTTATCCTTGGATAATTTTATCTTATTGCCAACATCTATATTATCTAGTGGATAATAGACAAATCTTCCATTGATTTTCCTTAGACTAGAATCAAGTGGGAAAAGAGGTAAATGAATCTATGAAAAAACCATAGAAGCCTGCAAGATCTACCATGTGCCTTAATTGAACACAAAATAAAACATCACATAATGAGGAATGGGTTGGCAAGTGATTAGTGGTTATCTAATTCTTGAATGACTATTTGTAGTAGTTGAACTCCCTAAGTTTAAGACTTTTTGCCAACAAAAATTGTAGAAAATAAGTTAAGAAAGTAGAGAAAGATTAGGAATTATGAAAAGAGTGGGTTAGGAAAGCTAAGACTTTATGTCAGGAGGATAGTTCCCAAGTAGTATCGGGGTCAATAAGTGAGTTGTATATTGAATTATGTTTTTAGTTTCTCTCCTTGGAATGAAATGATCATATGTTTTGTTGGACTCATTTTTTTTCAAGAGAATAAGACCACTTGATTTATTTTACCTATTTTATTTAATTATCCATAGTTGAGCATTAGTAGCCATGTTGTGCTTTTCCTTTGAGGACCATGGATAGTTTGTTCCTCCTTATTTACATGAAGTGATTTTGTTATTGTGTTCATATTTTTATATGATGTTGTGACACTAAGTGATAGTGGTCTGTGAGTAGCATCTTCATGTTGGTAGCGTATTAAAGTCCTCCTGTGTTGGGCATGGTAGAAGGTTGTTTGATCCTCCCATGAATGTCTTGATAGTAATGTGTCAAAGTCATACTATGTTGGGCATGGTGAAAGGTCATTTGACCCTTAATTGAATGTCATAGTGGTAGTAATTAAAGTCCTCTTATGTTGGTCATGGTGGTAGGTTGTTCAACTCTCCCATGACCATTGACAAGAAGCAAAAAAGTTAGAGATCCTCTTATTACTCCAATATTTTGATAGGCCTTATTATGTTATAATGACTTCCCTGCTAGTTTTAAATTATTTAATGATTTTATTCACTTTATTTATATTTTAAATGATTGTTTATCTTGCATTTGGGTGGGAATATCTCTGGGTAAAATCAAGAATTTGGATTGTAGGTCATGCATGTTCTTTCCTTTATAATAAGATACCCTTGCTTAGATACCCATACATGACTTTACCAAGTGATATAAACATGGTCATAGTTGGGATTCCCAAGATCTAGGGTGTTTAGAGTAGTAGCTTAATGATTACAAAAGTTTTGGTAGTAAGCCTTCCTTCTTATGGCCAACAGATGCTTGGGAATGGATGAGGAATGTTGTTGAAGACTGTTTGGTCCCTATTTACTTAACTAAACTAAGAAATGAATTGCTCACTCATAAATTAATTAAATTTGATATTTTTTATTAATTTATGAATTATTTTTCTTATAATAATATAAAGGGCTTAAAATTATTCCAGTATGGATAAAGACTAACAATGTCTTTGTGTTGAATCATATTCATATTTAGACCCTTGGGAAGAATCAATATGTAAAGAAAGTTCTTGGGCCTTATGGATTTTCTATTAAAAGATAATGAGTTATTTTTATTAAATCTCTATTACATGTGTATGTCTCTCCTTTCACTCTAGAGGGTAGGGGTAGGGGGGAGGGTAGGGGGAGGGCTAAGTCAAAATCAAAATACTTAGCATATTTTTCAAAAGAGGTTGGCCTTCGTGCTTTTTGGAAAAAGAGTAGTCTGAAGTTTTGTGCAAAGGATCAAAGATAAAAGTTTGAAAGACTTTGACAAAGATTATTATAATTATTAGGTCTTTAGAGAAATTGTTATGACTTTGTTAGAACAAATTTTTGAACAAATGTTTTGAAGGCATGTGTTTCTAGAAGTCTTCAAAACAAATTCATGAAAGTAATTTTCATGAAAGACTAGGGCTTGGGTCTTCAAAATAAATGATGTCATAAATTTTTTGTGAAATCTCAAAGGTAAAAGCTCCAAATACTTCAAAAAAGTTATTAAAATTTTTAGGTCTTCAAAATTTTTGTTGTAACTTTTTTAGAACAAAAGTTTTGAAAGCTTGTGTATTGGGACCCATTTCTAAGTTTTCTTTAAGTCTTTATCCTTAAGATTTTTGGTTCAAGTTTTATTTCAAATTTTTCCTTAGTTGAATTTCAATATTTTTTAAATTTGGTCATATGATTCCATATGGCATCAACTTGATAGCCTAGAGGGTTAGCTAGAAGGCTTAATCCTCTAAATCCAAAAAATTGCCAAAGTTCCATGGAGCTACCAAGTGGTAGTGCCCGAGAGTATAGAGTCTCAAAAGGATTGATCCATTTGGGTTAATCCCCTAATACCTCTATAGTTTTATGGACCCATAGAGCTCAATGATGAAAGATAAATATTGGGAAGATAATCATTTTGGGGGGAGGATAATGCCTCCATGGTTTTGAAGACATGAGGAAATACCAAATGGTAGTGATCTAAAGTTTGGGAGCCCAGAGGATTGGGTGATTAGAGATGGCCTTGGGGTCCCATAATCATGATGTGTGGCATGTCCAATTCCCTAGTAGCTTAAGCTTGAGTAGACCTAATGTAGACACATGAAACCTGATAGTTTTATCAACAATCAAGAATGAATTTAATGATTATCTCAATATCATAATCATAATCACCAGTTTGGCATGAGTTCATGAAATAATTATAAGTGCTAGCTAAACAAATCAAGAATATGGGATTCTTAATTATGGCATGCATCATTTGAGTCTTATGGTAGTATCATGATTCACCTTGATATGTTTTGTGATTAGAATGGACTTGAGTTTATACCCATGTCTTTTATTGGTTTGTTTGTTTAAGTTTTGTGTTGTGTCTATTATTTTTGAAAAAAATGGGTATGACATTTTGGTATCAAAGCCTGGGTTACAACATTAGGAGCTCTAGGGTTTTAATTTTCTTTAGGCCTTCATATTTTTTGCATTAGTTTTGAGGTCTTACCTATTGGTATGCAGAATGAGATGAGGATGTAGATTACTCATAGAAACAATTCCATTAGTGAGCATGAGCCTCCCAATCAGATAGGACTAAATGAAATTTAAACCCAACTCCTCTTATCCATGTAATAGATAAGGGATGTTCTATAGGAGAGATTTCTTGTAGTATAACATGAGGTGGAGAGGCAATCTCTATAGCATTCCTAGGATTATAAAATATTATTTTAAATAAATAGTTTTAGAAGTCCTCCCTATCACCATTTAAAGGGTTATAAAGGTGAATTTCATCACCATAGTACTTAGAATGCCACCATATAGTATAATGAGACTTAGACTGCCCTCCTAGGCTTGCTCCTAAAGACTTAATAAATGACTGCATCAAACTACATCTTCCTACATGATGGTATTCAACAAGTATATGTAGTAGAAGCATGGTTAGCTAACATGAGAGGATGTTTCACTTTGTATGATTGTGACTCCAATGGGAAGGGCCATTTGGGCACCCATCCTAGTTTCCTTCACTTGGGAATTATTTGATGAGTGTTTTATAGAATTGTTACCTATCCCCTCATTATATGTAGAAGAAAGTGGATGGTTTTCATGACCTTCAATAAGGGAGTGGCACCATGGATTAGTATGAGTTTCATTTTCTCATTTTTCTTAGATATTTTTAGGGTTACATGGATAAAACTATCCAAGTGAATAGGTTTATTAGAGGCTTGAATTTAGAGCTGGTTGGTGTAGTGCACATTTTAACTCCCTCAACCTTAGCAATAGTAGTTGAAAAGGCCTATTTTGCTGAGGAGTATCATGAAAATACAAATGATGCCAAAGATAAATTTAATGGAAAATTGTAATCTCAGCATGACTCAAGGTCACAAGGTGTACATATTTCACCTAGGGGAGGTTAGGTAGTAACACAATCCAAATCTAGATCCCCACAATAGTCATAGGAGAGTAATTATTTTGGTTATAATCAGAAAAGGAACTATTTTAAAAAATAATATAGAAGATGAAGTAAGGCTAGGATTTAAAATTATTATCAGACTGGAATTACACACCCTCAATAAATAGAATGGGTGAGACTTGCATAGTCAATGGCATTCTTGGAATAAATGTTAATTATAACCTCCTTTAGGAAAGATTAGTGGACGGGTGTGTGTTTTATTTTTGGATCGCCTGATCATTATGCATGTGTTTTTTCCTTGGAACCATTTATTTTTAGCAGGTTAAAGGTTCTAGCATCAAAGTAAATGGTGGGTGATGTGGGATGAGGTCATAGAATCTATATAGCAATAGATGATGATCAAGTTGAACATCAGGCAATGGTCATTGAGACCAATGGTATTATTGAAGGAGTTTAAATTTTAGTTTTGTTTGATTTGAGAGCTTCAGACTCCTTTATTTCTCTTTTTATCATGGACCATGGTGGGCTAATGGCTATTAGGTAGTTAGAGAGTTATGTAGTTGATTTGGCCTCTAGGGCCAAGATGTCTATTAGCTCCTTCATGAATAGCTACATTAAATACCTTAGTGTCTTTTACACCACTATTAACTTTTGCATTATACCTCTAGGCACATATGGAGTAGTTTTAGGAATGGATTGGCTTTGAGCTCATAAATCAAAGTTAGATTGTCATGACAAGGTTATCAAATGTGAATATGACCTTGGGATTCCTATGGTAATATTAAGGTTCAATAGACTTGTATCCATTTTCATGATCATTGTGATGCAACTAAAGAAGATTATAAGGAATGGTTGCTAGTTTTTTGCTATCATAGCGAGTGATAGGTTAGATGAGTTTGAGAAGGCTTCACTAGATGACCACCATGTGATGTGGGAATTTTTTGATGTGTTTATAGATGGATTACCTGGTATACCTCATCTATGATAGATTTTTTTTTAGATTAGTTTAGTACTAGGGGTTGAGCCCATCTTAAAGGTGCCATATCAAATGACCACATTAGAACTAAGTGAACTCAAGATACAACTTGATAAAATCTTAAAGAAAGGCCTGATTTATCCTAGTGTGTCCCTATGGGGAACATTAGACATCTTTTTGAAGAATAAGGATGGATCCATTTAGATGTGTATTTATTATCACCAATTGAATAAGGTAATGATTAAGAATCATTATTCATTACCTATAATTGATGACTTGTTTGATCAAATGTGGTGAGCTAAGGTGTTCACCAAGATTGATTTCAAATCTAGATACCATTAGTTGTGTATTTTAGAGTCTACTAAACATAAAATGATATTTCAAATGTAGTATGGGAATTATAAAATTATAGTTATACCATTTGGGTTGAAAAATGCCCTAGAAGTATTTATGAGACTTATGAATGGAGTGTTTCTCTCATTTTTGGATAGATTTGTGTTGGTGTTTCTTGATGAAAATTTGATCTATTCATATAATAAAGAGGAACATGAGGACCATTTGAGGTAGGTCCTATAGGTTTTAAGAGAAAACTAGTTGTTTGAAAACTTCAAGAAGTGTGATTTTGTGTAGTTTGAGGTTTAATATCTTCGACATATCCTCTTAAGAGAAGGAATTTATATGGATCCCTCTAATATTATGGACATTTTAGAATGGTCATCACCCACAAACATTACCTAATTACACAGTTTCATGGGTTTGTTAGGCTATTATAGATGTTTAGTTGAGAACTTCTCTCACATTGCAAACCTCATTACCTCACTTTAGGAAAAAGGGAATAATTTTGTATGAAAAAAAAGATGCGAGGAAGATTTTTAGTTGTTGAATAATCAACTCACAAGTGTGACAATTTTTACTATACCTAATATTATTGGGAAGTTACTCATTTACGTGGATGCATCAAAGGAAGGATTAGGAATTGTACTCATGCAAGAAGGTAGAGTTATAGAATATGAATCTTAGAATCTCAAATATTATGAGTTAGGATATCCCATGCATGATTTATAATTTTTAGCCATCATTCATAATTTTTTAAGGTGGTAGCACTTCTTGTTTGGTCATCATTTTATTTTAAAGATTGACCACCTAAGTCTGAAACATCTATTCAATCAACTTAACCTCAATGCCTATCAAAGGCATTGGATGTAACTATTATGTGAATATGATTGTGAGATTATATATATCAAAAGAAAATAAAACTTAGTTTTTGATGCCTTGAGTAGAAGATACCATGAGTTCGTAGCAATGAGTTAGCAAATTGACCTACAGAGTCATATTTTGAATCATATTTTAAAGGATCACCACTAGAAGTAAGTAAGATAGTTGTTTTATTCTATTTTGAGTACAAAAGGAAAGTTTGAAGGATATTCTCTTTATTTAAATGGCCTATTATGCCATAAAGGGATTATCTATGTTCCCTTAGCTAGTATCTTACATGAGCTAATTTTGTCTAAGTCTCATAGAGCTGCTTACCAAATGCACCCTGGAGTGAAGAGGATGCATGTCGAGTTAAGGTAATTATATCATTAGGATAGTTTGAGGTGTGATATTATTGAATTTTTTTACCCATTTTCTTAAATGCCATATATTTAAGGTCGATCATCAACATCTGAAAGGATTGTTATATACTCATGAGACTTCATAATGGAAATGAGATACTATTTCAATTGAAATTATTGTGGGCTTGTGTACCTCAAGTTATCATAATGATGTGATCATGATCACCGTGGATAATCTTACTAAAGTATCTCACTTTTATCCCATGAATACTACCTATAGTGCCTCTCAGTGGCAAGAGTTTTCTTGGATGATGTTCTTAGATTACATGGGATTCCCTGTAAGATTATTTCAAGTCAAGATCCAATATTTACTTATTACTTATAGACTTACTTGAAAAAGGAATTGGGAACACAAATAAATTTTAGTACTTCCTACCATCCAAAGACTAATGGATAGATTGAGAAAGTTAATCAGGTCTTGGAAGACATGTTGCACATGTATATTATGGACCAACAATCATGTTAGGAAGACAATTTGTATCTTATTAAATTTGCTTATAATAATAGATATCATAGTTCAATCAAGATGGCACCTTTCTAGTATTTATATGTTTGATCCTATATAACCCCATTAAGTTATGACCAACTTGATGATAGAGTTTTTATTGGCCCTTCCATGCTAGAAGACATGGAATGATAAGTAGTTAAGATACAACAACACCTGGAGACCACTAGGGATCGATAGAAGAAATATGTAGATGCAAAAAGAATTGATCAACATTTTATTGTCAATGATAAAGTTATATTGAGGGTGAGACCTAATAAGATCCCCATATATTATGAAAAAGGTTCAAATTTGGCACCTCATTTTATAGGGCCATTCAAAATCTTAGAGACCATTGGCCCAATTACTTATTGACAAGTCTTACCACCTAAACTAGCTCACATTCACAATGTTTTTCATGTTTATATTTTGACATAGTATGTTTCTAATATTACTCATGTTTTGGATTGGATGGAATTACAGGTTGAGACTAATGGGACTTTAGTTTTGGATCCCATCATAATTTTAGCATGTAGAATACTAGCTCTTTGAGGTAGAGACCTAGATTAAGTTAAGGTCCAATGGAAAAGAATATAATGAATCATCCATAACTTGGGAATATGTTGCACTTTTGAGGGTTTAGTATCCATGCCTATTTTAGTGACTCCCAGGTGGAAGTCTGCATAAGGGGAGGGGGATGTAATTCTAAATGTTTTGTATAGTGCTTATCTTTGACAAATATGACTATAAAATTATGACTTATATGTTATGATTATTGAATTATGTTGTTAAGTCATGTCTAGATAAGTTGTGCAAGGATTTATGAAGGATTTTCATGTGTTAGGAACCATGAGAAAGACCTATTATCAATCTTGATTGATTTCCCTTTTATGAAAGAATTAAACTTCTTTATGCAATGTCTCTTTATGAAATTCAATTATGTTTATGATATATATTAACTTAAATCATGTTGAATCATTGCTTCTAAGCTTATGAAATGGAAAATACTTATGTATTGAATCATATGAAATTATATATGTGGATGTTGATATACCATTACTGATTCAGTATGGTTAATTGATTTAAATTTCCTTATTTGAATAAATTTTGTAGATTTGGCTATTAGGTTAGTAGAATTTGATATGTGTATCAAGTGGGCATGAATAGGAAAAAAAGGAAAATGAAGGAAAGATATTATGCTAATAATGGTTTTATCACAACATAGATTTAATTTTAAACCCTTCTTAGACTTATGTTAAGTAGTAAATTGCCTGAGATACCATTTGTCATCTTTCCTAACTTAGTGTATGTTTTAGGCATCTAGCCTTTAAGCTTGGTTGGTGAAACTTGTTGTGTTTAGATCATTTGATTTTGTATCCAACATCTTTATTGTCTAGTGGTTGACTGATAGATCTTCCATTGATTTTATTTAAACTAAAATCAAGTGGGAAAAGAGGTAAGTGAACTTATGAAGCAACCACAAAATCCTACAAGAGCTTCCATGCACCTTAATTAAACATAGAAAGTAACATCCCTTAATGAGGCATGGGTTGGAAAGTAGTTGGTGGTTGGTTGATTCTCTAATGACTATTTATAGTATTTGAACTCCCTTGGTTTAAGAATTTTTTCCAAATTTTTTTTTTTAAATAAGATTAAAGAAGATAAGCTTAATAAAATTGAGCCTAGATGTCTGGAGGATAGCACCCAGGTGGTCTTGGGGTCAAAAGGTGGGTTATCTATTGACTTATGTTTTTAGTTTCTTTCCTTAGAATGAAATCATTATGTGCTTTTCTTGACTCCTTTTTTATTTTAGGAGAATAAGACCACTTGGTTTATTCTTCCTATTTTATTGACTTATCCATGGTTGAACATTGGTCACCATGTTGTGTTCATCCTTTGAGGACCTTGGAGAGGTTATTCCTCCTTATTTGCATGAAGTAATTATGTTATTATGTGTGTATTATTATATGTTTTTGTAACGCTGAGTGATTGTGTTCTATGAGAAGCATCTTCATGTTGGTATTGTATCAAAGTCCTCTTATATTGGGCATAGTGGAATTTTGTTTGATCCTCCCATGAATGTATTGATAGTAACATGTCAAATTACTCCTATGTTAGGCATGGTAGGAGTTTGTTTGGCCCTTAATTGGATGTTATAGTGGTATAAGTTGAAGTCCTTCTATGTTTGTCATGGTGGTAGTTTGTTTAACTCTCCCATGACCATTGGTAAGAAGCAGTAGAGTGAGACATCCTCTTGTTACTCTAATATTTTAGTAGGCCTTGTTATGTTATAAGAACTTTCCTACTAGTATTATATTCTTGAATGATTTTCTTCACTTGATTAATCATTTGAATACTTATTTATCTTATATTTGGGACTAGGATTCTATCTTGGTAAAACTGGGAATTTGGACTATAGGTAGGGCAGGGTCTTTATTTTATGATAAGATAACCTTGATTAGATACCTATACATGCCTTTAAAAAGTGATATAAACATTCTCAAACTTGGGATTCTCAAGATTAGGAATGTCTAGAGTAGCAACTTAATGATGAAAAAAAATTGGGTAGTGAACCTTCCTTCTTATGGCTAATAGATGTATGGGAATGGATGAGGAACATCATTGAAGACTACTTGGCCCTTATCTAATTAACCAAACCAATAGATGAACCTCTCACTTATAAATGAATTAAATTTGATAATTTAAATTTCTTTAGTAGCTAATCTACTTGTAATAATAGAAAGGGATTGGAATTATTCCAGTATGGATAGAGACTAATATTGTCTTTGTATTGAACCATATTCATATTTAGACCCTTAGGAAGAAGTTGATATGTTAAAAATGTTCTTGGGCCTTATGGATTTTATAATAAAAAATAGTGAGTTTTTTAATTAAATATCTATTATATGCATATGTCTCTCCTTTAACTTTGAATTGTTTATTTATTAAATCAAGCTTGTGCAAGGTTGAGTTGAACACAAGCATTAAGCTATGGATTATTATTTGGAAAAACAATAGAAATAGTTTATTTAATATTTTGATGTTGTTATGGATTGAATGGAGCTCTTGTGAAAGGATAACCTCACATTATTAGTTGATAATTACTTCCTTTTTATGTCTTCACAATAACTAAATTATTTAATAAAATAAATAAATTTTTATTAAGCTTAGATCTTCTATATTAATCTTATCTAGGATGTAACCTTAGTTTGGTCAGATGCTTCTATGCCTTAACATATTTCAGGTCAAACTTTAAACCTTTGTATTTGATTGAAGCTTTGTGTTTTTATAATTTAGAAAAAAAAGTGGAGGGATAAGTCAAAAGTAAAAGACTTAGCATATTTTTCAAAAGAGGTTGGCCTTCATGATTTTCAGCAAAAGAGTAGTCAAAAGTTTTGCATGAAGGATCAAAGATAAAATTTTCTCAAACTTCAAAAAATATTATTCTAATTTTTAGGTCTTTAGAGAAAATTTTGTGACTTTATTAGAACAAAAGTCATGAATAATTTTCTTGAAGGCATGTGTCTTCAAAAGTTTCTGAAATGAAATTGTGAAAGTAATTTTTGTGAAATACTAAGGCTTGGGTCTTCAGAATGAATGATGTTGAAAATTTTGTGAGAAGGCTTAAAGACAAAAGTTTCAAAGACTTCAAAAACATTGTTTACATTTTTAGGTCTCTAGAATTTTTGTTGCAACTTTTTCAGAACAAAAGTCATGAAGAAATTTTTTGAAGGCTTGTGTATTGGGACCCATTTTCTAAGTTTTCTTTAAGCTTTTATCTTAATATTTTGGATACAGGTTTTATTTTAGGATTTTTCTTAGTCTAATTTTGATATTTTTTAATGTTGTTTGAATGATTCCATGGGCATCAACTTGATAGCCTAGAGGGTTAGCCAAAAGGCTTAATATTTTAAAGCCCTAGAGTCTCATAAAACTGTCAAAGTTTTACAAAGCTGCCAAGTGACAAAACTCAAGAGCACATGGGCTAAAAATAATTGATCTATTGGGATTAATACTCCAATATCTCTATATTTCTATGGAACCATTGATATTGATGTTCAAATCCAAATACTGATAATACTAAACCATGGGGGGATAATGCCCCAATGCCTCCATAATTTTGAAGATGTGAAGAACTACCAAGTGGTATCACTCTAAAGTGTGGAAGCCTATAAGATTAGGAGATTATCAATGGACCTGGGGTCTCATAATCATGATGTTTGACATGTACATCTTCCCTAATATCTTAGGCTTGAGGAGACCCAAGGTGGACACACTAAACCTAATGGCATCAATAAATAACAATGAATTTGATGGTTATCTCAATGTCATAACCATAATCATATTTTTAGCATGACCTCTTAAAATAATTATGAGTTTTGGTTGAATGAATCAAGACTATGAGATTTTTAATTATAGTGTGCATTGATTAAGTCTTATGGTAGTATGATATGTTTTGTGATTGGAATAGACTTAGGTTTCTACCCACATGTTTTGGTGTTTTATTTGTTAAAGTTTGTGTTGTGTCTATTTTTTTTTTTAAATGGGCATGATACCATCCAACACACTACTTGAATATCTCACAATTAAAAATATACAAACAGGAGAGTGAATGTGTAAATACATTATGAAAAGTGGTCAAATACCCAAGAATGGAATTTAACTACCATACTCATAATAACCAATCAAAAGGTAACACCCACTAACTAGTCATGGTGTTCAAGTGTAATTCCCTATGGATAATTTCACATAATCAAGCTAACTCTTCAAGTGTATTAATAATCCAAAATAATTAAATACATGTAAAATAATATCCTACACTAACAACATCAAAAAAATGTTAAACGATGGGTAGGAGAGATCTTGAGGAACTCAAGAAAGGAAATGTGAAATGGTTCCATAAGATCTGAGATCAAATCATAATTCCTTGTAAGCTTAGGTATAACCTCAATATGTAGTATTTTTGAAGGGGGAGAGTTGTGTATTTATATTTCTTGGTGTGATTAATTATATTGGTTTCCTCTTTAACTTCCAACTTTATAAGCCCTATCATTATAGGTTTACCTTATACACCTAACTGGGGGGAAACATTAGCATTGGTAGTTCTATAAGTGGAGACCTTAGCATCATTGATACATGATTGTGTTGGTTGATTATGAAAAACTACTTGATTTTGTGAGTTACATTGAGTTTGGTTTGAGGTAGATCACGTTTGGTGGTGTAGAAAAGGGTTCTAGTAAATCTAGAGATTTTGGTTTTATGGTGTAATATGACCATTTTGAAAGGCTTGAGGGTTTGTGCCTACTTTCCCTAGGAACATGTCTATGAAATTTTTCCTCTAATCTTTAAGGAGTATTTGGATGAACTTTTTCTACTCCCTAAAATTTTGAGCATCATGACTAATAACTCAATGGAAGAGATAATTGACATTGGGATCATATACTTAGGCCTATAATTTTTTCCCTATTAACCAAACCATTGTTGATTATCCCTTTAATAGGAGGATTTATTTTGGAACTGTGTAAAATTTTCAACATGTTAAAACTGTTTCTAATATTTTTTATATTGCATGTTGTAGGGTGGAGGTCACTTAAATTGAATCGCTTGAACTATAAGTGAGGATTTTTAGTTCCTAACACCTATATTATTATTTACATTGGTTTTTTCCATGGGTGAAGAGTGATTTTTGTTTACTGGGATTGGATTTTTCCCTAGTCAATCACCCCATCAATAGTGGCATTCTTTTTTTGATAGAGGATTTTAGGGCCTTGATTATCTCCATTGTTCTATCTTGGATTTTGTAATCCCCCAATGTTTTGGTTTGGGGTTAATGCACTTTTTGGTCCTATAGGTTTAACAACTACTATCTATGTCTACTTGATCAATCCATAAGGAATTTTCAAGAGCTTCTTCATAATATTAATAGGGAAAATTTTGGATGTCTTCCCTTATCTCATTGTTAAGGTAGTGAAGGAAAAAGTCACGTAATTCCATCTAGTCCATACAAGGTGCATTGGTATATGAATATAGAACCTACCACCATCTCATGTTGAAATGGGTAGCTAATTCATTATGTTCTTACCTAATATGAAGTAAATATTGAATTTTAGTCTTAAGAAACTTGTTCATGTTGATGCCTTAAAGAATTCATCCATAAATTGTCTAAAGGAATGAATGAACCCTTGAGGGAGGAGATAATGCCAATAAATAATGATTCCTTTCAGGGTTTTAGGGGAAATATTGGCAATAACCATGCCCCAAGGTAAGATTTCCCTAGTAGTTATGGTATGATGTGTGTATTGGGATCTCCCTCCCCTTTAAACTTGGAAATATATGGTAGGGTATTTGGAAGAAGAAATCCTCATATTATAAGATCTAGGGGTTCCTTAAAGTACTCAACATAGCTCCCCATGTTATTAAATTTAGTTGTTGACATGGTCAGGTTGGACTAGAAGGGTCGGATTGCATAGGAGTTACTTGGATAACCACTATGAGGAATGGAAGAGACTTGATAAAGTGAAGTAGAAAAAAGTATAAAATAGTTATCTGGATAGGTAGACTTGGAGAACATATAGAAATGGGGAGGAAGGTTGTTAGACATAGAAGTATTGGTTATTTATTAAGTAGGGGTATATGTGGTTTTCACATATCCTACAGTAATGTAGAGTGTCACATGGTTAGTCTATGGAGGAGGAGTGTATGTTAGAGTCACGTAACTTGTAGAGGTAAAGAGTGGTAGATCATTGGTCACCACATTGCTTTGTAAGGGTGGCATATAGGTGAAAACACCTCTAATCAAGGTTTAAGTAGGTGCTTGGTAAGGTGTAATAAATTTGGAGGTGTCTAGGTTAGGGACTTTATAAATGAGGATGTATTTGAGTAGTTGGTTAGAAGAATATCTTGGTGGAAGCATATGCTCTTGTTTCAGTGGGAGTGTGTAAGTTGTTACAATAATTGATGAACCATTGTTTGAATACGAAATGAATATGAATGAGTTTTTCTAGGAGGAGTTAGGTTCACTCATTACTTCAAATATTGTTGGTTATTTTTTAAATCATGAATGTGGCCCATCAGGGCATTGATAAGTTCATTCAGGCCAGTAGTGGTGCGAGGCATATGAGTCTTCTTCACAAGAGGGGTATATGTGAGAGACTAGTTAATGTGGAGATTTTTATTTGGATTAGAAGCCTCAGGGGCACTGGTTAGTTTTTTCACTGGTGGGTTATAGGCATTTTGATTCTTGTTAGGGGGATGTGTGACCACTTGTATGTGTTTAACCTCATCCTCCATTTAATAGATCCTTCCTACTTATTGGTCATACTTAAAATAGCTTTCCATATCTAGGTTTTATGGCTAATATATAATCTAGCATCCATACAAGGAGTGGTTATACTCCCTCAAATGAGGGTCATAGCATTGGATTTGAAATTATTGTTAGCAATTTTGGACATGGCTTGCACCTCATGAATAGGTATTTTGATCCTGATTTGAGGATTGTGGTGAGAATAACCATAAGATTTAGAATCTACTTTGGTTTTAAAATTAGGGTTGTTTCAACTTATCAATGAATCCTCACCAAATTTAAGTTGGCTCTTTTTATATCCCTCAAGGCCAAGATATTTGTTATGTCATGTCCAGACATATTCTAGGGGTATATGGATATCCATAAGATAACCAGAAGGAGAAGGGAAGATGGATAAAGGAGAAAGGAAGAAGGAGAATAAAATGTGAAAACAAAAGATGGAATTATTTCATGTTAGGTTCACTAATTTGTATTTATATGAATAAAACACACTAAAGTGTTCACTTGACTTCCTAAGGAATGGATGGATGATGGGTGGAACTACATATTGGGATAATTTTTGGGTGGATTGGGATTTGGGATGATGAGTGAAAACGGATGCTCATGATAAAACCAAAATAGCTTTGATTCATCATGTTTCTCATTAAAATTGTGTAGTTGAGGGAAAATAGAACTCCAAGGTCCTTCAGTTTTGGTATTGATGAAGAGGAAAAGCTCCTGATCAATGCTAGGAATGAAAAGGTGGGATTGGTTTGGTTGAATGACTCAGGGAAAAAATTTCAAATATTTTGGTCTCACAATGCCCTATCAATGCTATACAAAAATTTGAATGATATATGACAAGGCTAAACCAAGGAGAATAAATGAGATGGATATGAGAATCTAGGCCTAGGTCACATTATATGGACAACCTCCATTTTAGGAGAGGAAAATGATGGGTGTATTTGGAATTTAATCTTACTGCTATGGAGAATGAGAGTGTTGAAAATGATATGGGGGATAGGTTTAGAACGTAAAACTTCAATTCCATGCTCAACATTGATATTTGATTGAGTGTTAATAGTAGGACCTAGTGCTCTAAGTCTAGGAAAGAGACTTAATTTATGGAGGTATTGATGCTCATGGAATGTCATCAAAGAGAATAAGTGTGACAATGTATAAGTGTTGTTAGTGTAGGCTTTTCCCACCTAGTGGTTTTACCCACACATCTTTCTAGCTTACTTAGGTTAGTTAATTAAGTCATTAGGGGCCATTTACCTTTAAGTGGGCTCTAATTGTGAGTTAGGGTTTTACCTTTTTGGTGACTTAATCTCACCTTATATGTAATTTATTTTTTCCTAAAGTGGCTAATGCAAACATTTCCTTTGTGGAATTTTCTTGTTTTCAGAGCTCTCATTCTACCTCTACAATAATTCGACATTCATCACATGGCTGCTATTCAGAGATCTTGGTGAAATCTATCATAGTACCAAAAATTTATTGATAGCCTCATACATTTGTCTCCTTTGGTAAGATCCTCCTGCATTCACCTTGCTATTCTTTCATATTTTACGGCCACCATTTTTGATCTTGGAGGCATTTTTTGAAAGCTACCTCAAAACTTGAATTAGAAAGAATTTTATGAAAAATCCATTTGCATATATTTTGTGAGGTTTTTGAGATATAAAATCAGTTGTTATTATTTTTTTAATAAATTTCATATATTTTCCAAAAAATGCAATTTCTTCTATCTAGTCACCATCTGTACGGCTAAAGTAATCTAGCCTATAAACCCTGATTTACTCTCTGTAGACCAAATCAAGGTTCTAAAGTGATTCTACTTTCTCACTAACAAAATTAGGTTTCTGAAGTGCTTCTATTTGCTCATATACCAAATTGGGTTTCTCAAATGCTTCTACTTATAAGTGATCAGGTTTCTCTAAGGTGAAAACTTATAAGTAATTAGGTTTCTCAACCCCAATTACTTGCTCACTAGACCCATTTAGGTTATCCAGGGTCAATTACTCATTAATTGTTCTATAAGTTGTAGTTGTTTGAAACTCTAAAGTAAAGAAACTTGAAGAACCCAAAATACACTGTGAAGAAGTAATCAAGTTTCTCAAATTCAACTGCTTATAACTTTTTATAAGTTGAATTAGTTTGAAAACTTGAAGTTGAAGTTGTTCAAAACCCTAAGCAAGTAAGTGCATGATGTTCTAGAAGCCATCAAATTTTAGGTGCAAGGTAATGAAGAAATAAATTTAAGTTGTTTTCCTTTTTGGATTTTTGGTGAAAAAACACCAAGTGTGGAAAAAATATTTCCATTTTTGGAAAGGGTCTAGGAATATGTTGAAGTAAGAATTTATAAGTGCCATAACTTTTGATTGGTAACTCCTTTTTGAGTGCCATTTTCTCCAAAAGTTCTTAGTTTTTATGATATAAACATTGAACCTATCATTGGGCCTTCCACAAATATAAAAAATTTCACATTTTTTTACACTCTTGGATGCATTATCAATTGTATATGACATTCCTCTTATTCCTTGTACTTCACACCTACTATTCAAGACACATTTTTAGTTGAATCCATTATCTATATGAGTGTGCTTGTATTTGAGACATTTAGGGGGGGTCATTACCTGATAGTTCTAAATGGTTATTTATGTGTTTTTTATGCATTCAATCTTTTTTTTCATCACTTCTTTACTTACTATAGTAATACTTACTTATACACTATGGATTCATTCTCAATAAGTCCACTTACACCATTTAATTATCATTCATGGAAACCTAGAATGGAAATTATCTTACAATCCAAGGGTTACCATTATATTATAATGAGCACTAATACTGAACCTACTAATGTTGGAGCAAAAATCAAATGGTTTAATTATTGTGACAAATTTCATGGACTACTATGTCTTTCCATCTCCCCAGATCTACTATTTCACATTGAATCTACCAAAACACCTACTAAAGTTTGGGCCTAGCTCACCAAGATCTTTGGAGTGTAGGATATGATGAGAGGACATGAGCTAAAAATGAGCTTATTAGATTGAGCCCAGATGACTTCATTACTCTTCAATATTTTTTCATCGAGTTCAAACTTTTGAGATTGCAGTTGAAATAATGTGGAATTGATAAGAAAGACAAACAACTTGTTTTGTCAATACTCTCTAAATTGGGTCCTAAATATTATATATTTGTGTCCATTTTTCATGACACTAAGAGCGATCTTGACCTTTGTTGCCTACCTGAATCAAGAGTAAGATAAGTTGATATAGATGGGCACAGTGAAGTCATCTAAATCTCATGCATTGCTTGTTGAGAAAGATAAGGCTTCTAACAATAGAGAGAGAAAGTAGAGTAAGAAAAATGTTGAGAAGGGTGAAAATCTTTCCACCTCCAAATCAAACAATAAGACATCTTATTTTAGTCATAAGCCTAATAAATATTGGATCAAATGTGTGCATTGATTAGGTAAGTATGATGAGAGTAAATGTTTGAAGAAAAAAATTGACCACCTTAATGGCCTTCTTATTCAAAACAACATAGGTGTTCCAAATTGTGTCAAACCATCTTCATCAACCCATGAATCCACTAAGGCAAATGACTTTGGAAAAGAAAAAGCAAAAGAGAATAAAAAGGGGAAACATAAGGGCAAAGCCTTAGTTTCAATTGTGCCTCCAACTCTTCTAACATGGATCATTGACTCTAGTACTTCACATCACATGGCCTCTTCATAGATTGAGTTAAATTTCTTGGAATCATGTGACATGTCCTATATACAATTAGGTGACAACACTTATAAAAAGGTTCTCAGGAGAGGGTCTGTTGAAGTGAGTGGTGGAACATTCAATAATGTTCTAAGTGTACCCTCACTCTTAATTAATCTCTTATCAGTCTACCAGATCACTCACCTTAGTCTAGGAATGTGAGTTAAATTCACTCTAGATTTAGTGTATATTAGGGAGTTACATAGTGATATTATTTAGGCTATGATAATGGTCAATCATCAAACTTAGTTATATATCTTCTCACACTCTACTCTTCACTCTCCTTCAAATTCTTTAGATTTTTCTTTAGACTCACTTGTACCTAATGACACTTATAAGCCTGAGCATTCTTATGATATTAACAACTCTTCTTTTAAAGATGACTACAATAGTGAAGTGGACACACCTCCACCATCCCCTTGTCACCTTCCAGATAATCAAGAGTTAGTTCTTAACACACCTACCTCTAGTCTACTTTTGACATTATAGGGTAGCATTCTACTGATCCAAGACACATCATACATTAGGTATTCTATTCCATAGTTATAAAGGATTTTGTAGACCTTCTTCACCTTTGGTTCTATTACACCATATTAGCATAGAGTAGTTAGGCCACCTACCTCAAAGTATGTTTATCATTCCTTTCATAATAATTACACCTTGGTTGAAGATCCATCAGGCACATGTTATATAAACTCATTATTCTAGGGTAATCCACTCTTCATTGCATCTACTTCTAATTTATAGTCACTTTTGAGCATTCCTTTGGGGGACATTGGATGGCTACAGTCAATTGTAGACCTTAGTGGGGCTTTTTATCTCTCTTCTCTTCTTTGTTCTCTTTTTGGGAGGAGTTTTTTTCTTACAAGTTGTTCACCTTTACCCTAGTTTATGGGAGTTGCATTATACTTGGGTACCTCATCAGGCCTCATTACCAAGACTCAATTCCTCTACCCACCTAAGCTACGCTTCAAGGGGGTGTTAGTGTAGGATTTTTCCCACCTAGTGGTTTTACCTACACATCTTTTTAGCTTACTTATGTTAGTTAATTAAGTCATTAGGAGTCATCTACCTTTAAGTGGGTTCTAATTGTGAGTAAGGGTTTTACCTTTTTGGTGACCTAATCTCACCCTATATGTACTTTTTTTTTCTAAAGTGGCTAATTCAAACATTTCTTTTGTGGAATTTTCTTATTTTTGGAGCTCTCATTCTACCTCTATAGGAATTTTACATTCATCACATGGCCACTATTCAAAGATCTTGGTGAAACTATCAAGAATAATAGCTTATTATGAAATTGGTATGTGATTGGACTTATTATTATATTATAAGTAGGGTTTTAATAATTTTTGTGCTTGTTGGTATAAGGCTTTGGTTGTTGATTTATTTTTTGTATTTAACAATATTGCAACTAAAAAATAAAGCTAATTACTTGCTAAAATCAAATGACTAAAATTAAATTAAAAAATGGATAGATATAAATGAATTAAAGAATTATTTTTTGGGTATTTTTCAATTCACTTTTTGATGCATGCAATATTATAAATTCAAATCTAAACTAACAATGAAAGTGTTTATTTCTAGTTTCTCTGAGTGTAAACTAAATGACTTTTTTGGTATGTGTTTTAATATTGATAAATAAATGAAGATAATATATAAACTAAGTTTTATTAATATGCAAGTAACACAAAATGAGATTTGTATTTTCAACAACAATACCACTAAACATCTAAGGGTTATTTTACATATGTAAGCTAAAATAAGATTTTAATTTTTCTATATGAATACACAAATTCTGGATGATTGTTTTAAATACAAGTGAATAGTTGGATTCTAATTTTATAAATTTTTAAGCTTAAAACAACATTTTTAATTTACTTAAACAAATAAAATTAGGAGTGAGATATCACATTGTGGTTACCTAGGTTTGACTAGGGTTTTACTCTTTTCTAGTGTGTGACTTTATTAAATAAGAACTTGTTTTCAAACTGAAATTTGACAATGGTTACATTTGAAAGTGTTTAATTTATTTTTATAATATTTACCTAGGGTTTAAAACCAAATCTATATGCTCTAAAATAATTTATTATATGGTTCAAGCAAATGAAGAAACTAACTAATATTTTTATGAAAAGATGAGAGAGAGAGGAATTATTTTCCCATCAAATTTGTCTTTTTCAAAATAGAGATTTAAAATAATGTAATTTAGGATACTAATATAATCTAATATACATAATAAATAAGAAAAATCTAAACTAGAAACTCCCAACTTGATCATGATGTAGATTAGCTAAAAGCAAGAGAAGTATTTGTTGTGTGTTCCTCAGTGTGCTAGCTCCTTTATTCAATAAATATTGAAGGAACTCTATGACTACAAGGATGATCATATGACAATAAAAATATGGAGAATGAAAGAGTGACACAACTCCAAATAAATAACAGTTGATTGTGGTTGGTTAAGAACACAGTTGGCAAAGATTTGGTTGTAAATAATGACTCTCCTTACTTGAAATTATGTATTTTAACATGAAAATGATCAAATAAAATCTCCAAATCAATGGTAAGAATATTTGTGATGTATAAAGCTTCAAAACTTCAATCTCTAATGGAAATTTTTGGATCTGAAATTTATTTAAAACTGAAATACTTGTAGAATAGGAATGAGAGTTACAAGGGGGAGTTTAACTGAGTTGAATTGGGAGTAGAACTTATGAGATGCTTAAAATGATTAAAAAAATAAGAGGGAGTGAGATATGCCAACATGTAAGTGAAATAAATGTGAAAATAACAATAAATTCAATAATAATCATGTAAACATATATAAGCTTGAGTTAAAGAAGCCAAAATTATAAGATAGACAAGAGGTGATGGAACCACCCATATGTATAGGGGATAGTTACATAACTACCAGTCCTAATGATAAAAACTCAACTCCTAATAATTTAAAATCTACATGGATTGATGGAACTACCATGTTGGTGATGGTTCCATCATGGTAGTTTGTAAAGCTGTGGTGGCATTTATGCCACCTTGGGGGTGGTTCTTTAATGGACCCCAACAGTTCCATCACTGGGAGGGGTGGTTTTGTCTCCCATATAAGGTTTTTAAAATAGGGTAAAAGATACCACAAAATTAAATATAAATGGGATTTGAGGAATTTTAATATATAAATAGGGATGGAAAGGACTAGAGTGTTAGAGAGAACCTACTTTAAACACAAATTAAGAGGTCATTACATCATCATTAGACATCAAATTGAGAATGTTGTAATGTGAAAAAATTTGGTGAAACATATTTCCCTGTTGATAGAACACATTTTCATGAAATAATGAGGGTGTGGTCCTAAGCATTGCCATGTAAAATGGAAATAGGTCATTAGCAATACTTACCTTACTTACCTTGGTTGTACAATAAAGTCATATGAGACTCTATGCAACCTGTAGATAAAATATGGGAATCAAGTGAAATTTAACAAGTAATTATAAAATATACTACATAATAAAACTATGGATGAGAGTACTTACCATTTATTTATGGAAGATCATGCAATTTGAATCATCCTATCATGGGATAAAATATGGCACTAAGTCATCCAATACTTGCAAAAATAGAAAACATGTTACATAATATAAAAAGTCATTAAATCATCAGTTTTGAAGCATGAGTCATAAAATCTATAAATAATATGGTTTTAATCATGAAAATAAGAGTTAACAAGATAATAAGCCAAAATTAAAAAGTTATTCAAATCAAAATGCCTAGTTTGGTGGCTTATATATTCAAAAGCTTGCTAGAAATATATTCATTTATGCAAATTGACTCTATGATATTTTGAGCTTTGGATTGCCTAAAATGGTTTTGAGTAAGAAAAGTCAAAATAATAAGCATGATATGAGGATGGTGAATATATAAGTGGTAGGTGGAGTAGGGTATGACTAGGTAGGTTTTATTAGTTTTTCCTCTTTTACCTTAGTTTTTAAATTTTACTTAAAATACACTCAAATTTTGGTAATTCTAGAAATTTCTAGTGGAAAATTATTTAGCGGGGTTAGAATAGGATTATGGTAAAAAACATTATTTTTTTGATATATTTTGAATGTTTTGGGAGGATGCAATCAATAGACAAAACCATCAACCTTTATAGACTGACTATTACATAATTACCACTTGTAGGGTTGAAAGTCATGTAACCATTGCTAGACAATAATTGTATAATCATCCACGATAGTTAAGTAACTACCTTAGGGTGGTTGAGTAACCACCGCATGTAGATAAATGCATAATCTCTACCTACAAATAGGGGCAATTTCACTCTTTGGGATTGAGAAGAAAATTGGGCTTGTTTAAAGAGTAGGGATAGGTAATAGGCTGACTTGGGATCTTTTCCCACTAGAAGGAACCTACATATATTGGATCAAAGATTGGGAATATTATTGGATCCCTCATGTTATGGATTTATTAACATTATATAAGCTAATTATTTTGGATAGAACTAGCCTACTTTGAGTGGCATAGGTGTGGATTGTCCCTACCTTAAGTAGGTTGTTATGTAACCTTCTCACCTACTAGGACCCTAATCAAAACACTTTTTTATTCCATCAATCCCCAAAAGACTATACCATCACTTTGGTCTATGTGCATAGTATCACTAGTTTATCAAAGATAGGTTGTTTGGTGTACCTTTAGGAGTCTATGACCAAGGCTAAGGTAGTAGGTTGGGCTAGTCATTTTTGATATGTGGTGCACTTGATTCAAATTCAAAGTGTGAAGTGGAGCTTTCTGGGATTGAGGGGTCATTTTTTCACAATATACAAAAGGATATAATTGATATCATTTCCTCCCAACTAGTTTAGGATAAGGGTATTGATAGGATTATTTACAACTAGTATATGATCATCCATTGGGTCAAATATAGGGGAGTTTGATTTTATTAGAGCCAAAAGATCTTGGATTGTACTTATATATATCTATACTAAATGGTCAAACTAAGAGTGCTTGCCATCAGTCACCCCATGATTTCATGAGTTGGGTTTATAATAGGATTATCCCCTACCATATGAGAGTAGATATCAGGGATGTTGGGGCCATTAGGGCCTTAAGATGGATAGATGTATCACTATTTCATTCTTTTCCCTTAGTATTGGGACTTTGATAGTTATTGAATTGATATCCCTAACCTACCAAATCATGATTGGATAGTGGGATGGTTAGGATTATTATCTCATAGAGGTTATTAGGACCATCACATATGAGATAGGATATTATAATTTGAGGTACACCTAGTGGATAGGGTGCTTCAATAGTTTGGCATGCCCTATATGGGTAACCTTCTCATACTAGCAGGTATATATATGTATATATATATATATATATATATATGACTTCAAGAGGAAAAATCAAGGATATTTAGGTAAATTGCATATCACCTACTCATAAGATGGGTGCCTATTAATCAAGTGGTTCATCCAAGAATTACACAGGGTGGTTAGGCCCTGATAGGATAGTAACATGTAGCTCCACTACCACCACCGTCGTAATAGGACCCTAATGATCAAGATCCATCACAATAATAGAAGTAGGTAGGTGGATATAGTAAGGGCTTAGATTATATATAGCTAGATGAGGACCCTAATTTAGATGAGGAGGAGGCTATTGACTATGACTATGATCTGGATTGGTATGAGGATTACCTAGGTAAACTATTAATTTATGCATTTCATCTTATTACTTGATACTTTACTTTTGGGTTTGATTACTAAGCTCGTTTACTAATTTAATTTTTGTATGACTAGATTTCACATTGATTATTTTATTTTTTTATTATAGATACCTTGATCAGATGGAATACCATGATCAAGGACACCCTAATCAACTTTTTTAGATGGGCATAAATATGACCAAAGATGAGCTACTAACTAATTCTAGATTACCTATCAGGATAGGTTGTCACATTAATGTCTTTGATCCAACCTACCATTTATCTATGATGATAACTATATTCATAATGGATAATGACACTCTCAAGGTGACACTTAAGAGATCATAGGCATTGGTGGATGTAATGGTATCTATCAAAGGTCAAGCATCTTCTAGCCAACAAATAAAAAGCATGACCTTGTAAGGGGACACCAATGAGAGGAGAGACATGATCCCTTGGGATGGAGATATAATTTCTTAGGGTGTTTCTAGAAGGATCAACCATAGGATCTATATCCCCCATCACTTTTCTACATCAAGACCCTCCTAGAGGATGTGGCTAGGGTCTTGAGCTATTGTACATATTGTAAACTTTAATTTTTTATTTTGAGATATTGAGACATATTATCCCTCTATTAAGGTGATTGTATTGGATATTTATGTTCTTAAAACTCAAAATTTATTATGATACACACACACACACACACACACACACACACACACACACACACACACACACACACACACACACACACACACACACACACACACACACACACACACACACACACACACACACACACACACACACACACACACACACACACACACACACACACACACACACACACACACACACACACACACACACACACACACACACACACACACACACACACACACACACACACACACACACACACACACACACACTTTGTCTTACCTTATAGTGACTTTCCATTATGTGTTATGGGTTTTAATTTCCATGTTTGCTTTTCAATTTATGCACTTTAGATAATTAACCATGTGATGATATACCATGTATTTATCTATTTTTTTGATAAAATTTTATGTATAATGTTTATATATGTGAAAAAAATATTAAAATGATGTAATAATATGGATATATATGAAAGTATGCATGCATTAATAGTTATCTTGCAGGTGATGACCTAGTTATTTTATTACACATAACACAACTTCCAATTTTCAACAAGGGAATGAAAAAGGAGATATGATAGATGTGAAATGATAAAATATAAAAACCATGGATAAAAAATTCATAATAAAAGGAATATGACCTAATCCTTATGATCAAAATTAGAAATGTACTTCTTGATAGACTTAAAATATACTAACTTTATTGGATTCATCTAGAGATAAATAGTCATGATAGAATCAATAAGTGGGATAAATCTACCTTGTTCAACATAGGCATGTAGATAGGTTTTTTTTAAGAAATTTATATTTGGATGACTTTTAATTTAATATTTATTTTGCATTTATCTTTTGATTTTCTTTGTGACCACCTACACTTATCTTCGTGTGACTAGGAAGACACATGGACTCATCACCAAAGTATAGATGTAGATGAGTAAGGTAACATCTTCCTAATGATAACCCCATAAAACCAATAAGATGAAAGGGCTCAACAATGAAGGTTAACAAGGGCAAGAGATGTTGTATCTAGTTTTGATGTTGCATAAGATTTTTATAAGTGTGACTTTTTATTTTATTTTTTTCTAGACCTTTACCCCCAATTCTTGGCTTTGTGCAACTAGTAAGATGAAAGGGAACATCATCAACAAAAAAATATATTCAAGTAAAGCTACCTAATTTTGAGCATGATAATTTTATGATTTAAAAGGCACTATAAGAGGAGACTTTGTCATGGACAAGCTTCTAGACTAGGATATATGCTAGCTCTTCTAATTTTTGTAAGAAGGTATAGGTAAAATAGGTGACTCTTTTCATAATAACTAAGGTAAGAACCAATGTAATGATGATGAAACTATTTTCCATGGGATAAGAAGGTAATGTGAAAAAATGGAATGATATGATATGATAAAATTTTGTAAGTTTCATGTTATGTGAAATAACAACCAAATAATCACCACACAACACATGATATGCAACTCAACACACATACTATGAAAATTCAATGCAATAAGGTAAATGTGACATGAAAGAAATATTTATATAAATATTTAAGGTATACAGAGTTCATAGATTCACCAAACTCCTTTCCCTCCAAAGTGCCTAACCAATATGTTCTATTATTGAAATCCTTAGTCACTAGGTAAGGGCTCAACCAATTAGGTCTAAACTTTTGACCTTCTCCTTTATTCCTATCAATGTGGCTATAAACCTAAGGAAAGGTTCTCATACATGTATCAGGCACTCATGGATGTTTTTTTTTACCATCTACCCATGTGATATGTATATGTGACATTGTTTTGGGTAGTAACAAGTCATCATTCATCTAAAGTCTCAAGTTCAACTAGTTATGAATTCCTATATTCCTCATGGTTGAAGAGACACGTAGGCTAGGTATCTCAAACTCAATAGGTAAAATAAATTTTGATCCAAACACAATGGAATACAATTTTTCCCTCATGGGTGTTTTAATATTGGTTTTATAATCCCAAAGTGTTGAATAAAGCTCCAAATTCCAATATCATTTATAATCTTTAAATGACTTGAACAAAATTGAATTTAGGTTTTTATTGGTGGCATAAACTTGACTATTAGCTTATGGATAATACAAAGATGTTGTGTGATGTGATATAGATAAATTATTGCATACTTCATGCACCTTAGGGTATTTAAAGGAGGGTCCATTGTCTATTATGATGATTTTTAGAACTTTAAATCACAAATGATCAGTTTAAAATAAAAAAATTAATGACTAAAATAATAACAATTATAAGAGGCATTACTTCTTCCCACTTAGTGGAATATCTAGTGTCATTACAATGAAGTAATGACCATCTAAAGAAGCATGGGAAAGATTACCTATCAGATCTAGACCCCAAGTGGAAAAGGGCCAAGGTGTAAGAATGGCCTACAGAGCCCAAGGAGGAATGTGGATCTTGTGTAAAAGTGATAGCACTTATCACATTTCCTAACATACTCAACTGAAACATACTCAAGAGTGGGTAAAATTATCCCATTATTTATATCTTATGAGTGGTCAGGTGGCTACCAAAGTGATCCCCATAAACCCCACTATGACATTGGAAAAAAAAACCTTCTGACTTCTCTTGATTTACACATATCATCAACATGCCATAAAAGGCTTTGTACTAGATAACCTTGTCTAAAATGACATACTTGGAAGTGATAACATGAATACATCACCTCTATTGAGAGTTGGCCCTTCTAGATAGGTGTGATTAATTAAGTAATGAATGATATCAACATACCAAAGAGAAGAAATGATAATAGGTTTCTCTACATAACAAATCAATTCATCTATAAAAATTTTATCAAAGAGATCACCAACTTCTAGATGAGAATATTATAACTAATTGGTAATTACTTGTCCCATGATGTACTTACGATTGATGTAAATAAGCTCAAACTCACTCAAAATCATGATTAAAAATGCCTATCCTTTTTTGAGATGGTTGGTTGGGTCAAGAATGTTTGTAAGGATTAATAACTTACTATGACACACATTTACTAATTAATCATATAGTGCCACAATCACTTAGTTGTGAACACAATTTTGAAACACTCTTTTTTTCCTTGAATGTAGCATGTTTCAACAAGAGAAACTTATGTTTCCTTAAGATAAATTATGAGGGGGTTTTCATATTTGGCTTTCATGAGTATGGGAGGATATATAAGGAAGTGTTTTATTGCCTTGAATATGTCCTGGTAATTTCTCATCCAGGTCAGGCCACTTAATTTCTTAAGTAACTTATTTATTAGATGAAATGCATAGGTGAGGTCAGGTATTAATCTCTTAATGGACCCTAGTTTTCCTATGAATGACGTAATTCTTGACTCGTCATTTGGGGGAGCATGTCTAGGATAATGAAATTTTTTGTGGGGTCAATATCAATTCTACACTGGGAGATAATGTAGTTGAGGATTTTTCTACCTATAACCCCAAACACACACTTCTTAGAATTTAGGTAATGTCATATTCAATTAAATGTGTGAAGATAATGTGTAACATTCCTATATGGTCAATCCTTTGCTTTACCTTCTGAAAATTATCATCCAATTATAAATACACTATATTATAAATAATATCATGTAAAATGTGGGTCATGACCCTTTGATATGTTGCCCTAGCATTTTTTAGGCCAAAATTCATGACTAAATATTATAAATTTCCCCATGGTTAGGAGGTTTTGCTTTGATCTTAATCATAAATATGACTTTGATTGTAGCCAAAAAAAACCATTCATGAGGGATAAAAACTCATAACCAACTATAGAGACAACTATAATGTTGATAGATGGAAGAGGAAAATCATCCTTAGGGAATGCTTTGTTTATGTCATGGAAGTTAATACATATCCCAATCTTACCATTCTTTTTTAGGATGGTGATTATGTTGGACATCCATTTAGAGTAATACATGGGCTTTATAAACCCTACTTTGAGGAGTTTTATGACTTATTCTTTCACCATTAACACCATATTTGGCTTGATTGGATTGAGTTTTTTTTATGGGATTTGCATCAGGATTCATGACTAAGTTTTGGATAAAAACTTCATTATTGATTCCTATCAGGTATTTATAGGAGAAGGTGAAGGCTTTAGAAAACTTAGATAAAATTTTCATGTGGTATTTTAATTCATATGGTGAAAGTAAGGACCCAAACTTGAGGATTATTATATTTTCCTTAGTTCCTATGTTTATATCAATAGTATCCTCAATGAGAGAAGTATTACCCTCCTCAAATTGATTAAAATCCAGTGGAAGGTCAGTGTATTTGCCTTCTATGTTTTGTGCATGTGTGTGTGTTATGTCAAGCTTTTCATTCGAAGATAATCCCCAACCTTATAGAAAGATTCATAATAATCACTCCCAAGTGCATATATAAGATAACACATGAGATAAAAACCTATCTTATAGTGAAAAGGTGGGATACCATCATAATCATAAAGGAACTCTAAGATAGTTTTGCCATTTTTAGCTAGGTTTACAACAAGTGAGCTAGAATTCCCTATGCAAGTGAGGGTTGGGTCAATATGATTTTTTTGAAAGATAGGCTCTATTATAATAGGCACTCTAAAATATAACTCAATTATCATCATATGGGGACCAAAGTGAGAAGAGGGATTAGTCATAGAGTCAGTAAGCTAATTTATTTTCCTTGGCACTCTTTTATATAGATGAATTTAAAACCCTTGGTGACTTCCTACACCATAGCCTTATAATGCTTCAAGTGCTCAACTTTGGTTTGATACATTTTTATACTTGATTTTTCATCTTGGATTTTTTATGTTTTGAATTCCCAATTATTTAGTGATGAGCATATCAAGCAATAAAACTTCATACTCAGCCTCATTGTTAATGCACTCAAATTCAAGTTTAAAACCAAAGGGAAGGACCCTTCCCTCTAGAGAGACAAAGATCACTCCTATTCCCTCACCAAAATTACATTTGGCCCTAGCATAGTGAAGGAACCACTAATCATGTATAGAGGAAGGATCATGATTAGGGAGGGTTTCTTGGTCTTCTGATATCTTGACCATGTGGATGTGAACTACACTTTATAACCCCTTATTGGGATCCTTGTTTTTATATTTAGAGAAATTATAAATCCTTACCACTCTTGGGTCAAACTAAGAGTAAGTGGTGCATCCTTTTCTAAGATATTGATAATCTTAGTCATTGAATAGTTAAAACTACAAGTAGGATTATTGGATCTAAACCACTAATATTTTATGTAATCGATACCTCTTTTTCCTTTGGTTGATCTTTTAGTAATTCTTGAGTAATTTCTTCCCCTTTATTAAGAAGAACCACTTTGGGATTTTTAGGCTTTATAAAATCCACCAACTATGGGGGTGTTGTGGCCCCATTGATAGGTAAGTGATATTCAACGTGCAAAGATGGCTATTTACACATGGTGATTTGAATCATGTAAAAAGTATTGGGATACCCATGGGCCATGAAAACCTTACCCAAATGGAGGAACCTAATTTTTTGGAATAAGGTTGGATGAATATCCTTCATAATATGAATCTAAGGTCTTCCTAAGATCATGTTATAATTTGTGTCTTTATCAATCACATAAAATTCTAATAACATAGTCTTGGGACCTAAAGTCACTAGAAGCACAATGGTTATTATAGAGGTATACTTGAGGATATCATAGCCTCACTGAGTATTTTGAGTTATGTAAATGTTGGTTTCCTTGTAACTAAGTTTTTTCAATAAAGAGAATGGGACAATGTTCACAGTTACCCCATCATCAACCATGGCTCTATTTACGTATTTATTATAGATCCATACTTTAAAAAAGAAGGTTATATCCCTATCTTTTCCAAATTAAAATCATGAGGGAGACTACTATGGTCAAATAAATATATAGCATATCGATAATCTTACCCAAGTGGAAACATATCTATATCAATGTGATTGATCTAGACCTATGATGAGGGAGTTACATTGGATAAATGCCCCAATTATAAATCATCAAGAAATGAGTAATGATTGGTAGGTGATTTCTTAATAAAGTCAATAAAGGAAATGTGTGAGAACATTTTCATAAGATTTGAGATCAAATCATAATTCCCCACAAGATTGGGGATGGCCTTAGTATCTAGTATTTTCAAAAGGTGAAGAGTTATGGGATAATATTCCCAAGTGCAAGTAATTGTATTTTATTCCTCTTAAAATTATAACTCTATAAATCTTATCATTTTATTTTTGCCTTAGACACATAATTGGGGAGTGATATCAGCATTAGTAGTTCCAAAAGTGGAGTCCTCAACATCATTGTTACATGATTATGTGAACTACTTGATTTTTAGAGTTACCCTGAGTTTGGTTTGAGGAAGCTCATGTTTGGTGGTTTGGAAAAGGGTTTTGATATATATATATATATATATATATATATATATATATATATATATATATATATATATATATATATATATATATATATATATATATATATATATATATATATTGGTTCTATGATGTAATTATACCATTCTAAAAGGCCTAAGGGTTTGTATCTACATTCCCTAGTAAATTATCTATGAAATTTTTCCTCAGATCCTTAGGGAGTATTTGGATAAACTTGTTTATACTTCCTAAAGTCCTAAGTATCTTGGCCAATAATTCCATGAAAGAGATAATAGACATTGGGATCATATTCCCTAGGCCTCTTATTTTTTCCTTGTTGACCAAACCCTCGTTTATTATTACTTTGATAATACGGTTGGTTCTAGAACTATGGAAAATGCTCAACATGTTGAAACTAGTTCTAATTTTGGTTTTGATATTTCATATTGCAAGGTGGGGGTCAGTTGAAGTCAACCACATGAATTGTATGTGAGTGGTTTTGGTTCCTAACACCTATATTATTATTATTGGTGTTTTTCATGAGTGGATACTTATTATTTTTCACTAGGCTTAGATTTTTGCCTTGGTTGGTCAAGCCATCAGTAGTGGTGTTCCTATTTTAGTTAAGGATTTTGGGTCCTTGATTATTTCCATTATTATTGTTCTGATTTTTAAAACCCTATTATTTTTGTTTAGGGTGATAATTTACCCATTTTACCCATAGGTTTGATGGAAACTATCAATGGTTGCTTGATCAATGTGTAAGGAACTTTCAACATCTTATTCATAATACCAATAGGGAAACTTTTAGATGTCTTCCCTTATATCCTTACTAATGGATTGAAGGAAAGGGTCACATAATTCCCTCTAGTATATGTGCGGTGTACTAATAGATGAATATATAACATATTTCCATCTCATGATGAAATACGTATCTAATTCATTATTTTATTCTTTGATATGAAGCGATTCTCAAATACCATTCTTGAGAAGTTTGTTTATGTCGAAGGATTTAATGAATTTATCCATCAATTATCTAAAGGAATGAATGGAACCCTCAAGTAGGTAGTAATACCAATAAAAATTGATTCATTATATGGTTTTAGAGAAAATATTATAAATAACCTCATCCCAAGGTAAGAGATCCCTGATGGTTGTGGCATAAGCCTTGACATGTGCATTAATATCTCCCTCCCATTTAAACTTGGGAAGATCTAGTAAGGGAGATAGAAGAAAGAAATGTTATGTGTTGATTTTTATGGGTTCCTTAAGGTACTTGGAATGGGTCCCCATGTTGTTAAATTTAGTTATTAATGTTTTCAAGATATATTGGAAGGGTAGGAATGCATAGGGTTTACTTGGATAACCACTAGGAGGAATGGAATAGGCTTGATAAGGTGAAGTGTAAAAATCCATAAATCTAATTAATTATTAAAAGTAAATGACTAACATTTAATAAAAAATAAATAATAGGAAATTTATGAAAAAATGATTCTTCTTTTTTATTTTTCAATTCACTTTTTGATGCATGCAATATTTTAAATTCAAATCTAAACTAATAATGTAAGTGTTGATTTCTAGTTTTTATAAGTGCAAACTAAATGAAATTTTTTTTATGTGTTTTTAAGATTGATATATAAATGATTATAGTGTGAAAAATAATTTTTAATAGTATGCAAGCAACATGAAAGGAGATTTTCATTTTAAACAATAATACCACTAAACATCTAATGGTTATTTTACATATGCAAGCTAAAACAAGATTTTAGTGTTTCTAGATGAATGCACACTAACTCTAGATGATTTGTTTTAAATATAAGTGAAAACTTGGATTATGAATTGATGAATTTTTAAGATAAAAATAAAATTTATAATTTACTTAAATAAATAAAATCAAGAGTAAGACAACACCTTGTGATTACTATGTTTGACGAGGGTTTTGCTCTTTGCTAGTGTGTGAGTTTGTGTAAATATGAACTTGTTTTCAAAATGAAAATTGACAATTGTTACAATTAAAAGTGTTTTATTTATTTTTTTTAATATTTACCTAGGGTTTAGAAGCAAATGTATATGATTTGAAATAAATTATTATGTGGCTAAAAGTGAATGAAGAAACTAATTAATATTTTTTTGCAAAGATAGGAGAGAGAATAATTATTTTTCCTTTCAAAATTGTTAATTATGAAGTCATTATTCACAAACACTATTAATGAATTTACTATTCACAAGTCACTATTTATGGGTATTCATGGATAAGATGGCAATGGTGACTATGTAGGTGAGATGAATCTTAGGTGATGTGGCATGGCTCATAAAAATATTTTTCATTATTAGAAAGATAGGAAAGAGAAATGGGGAAAATTTATCCTTCGGCACATGGGTTTACCTTTTGATATTACATTTGGGGTTCCATCCTTGACCCTTTACTTGTGTGTGCATGCGCAAGATAAATAAATAGTCTCTAATCATTCTATTGAGGCATGTGATTATGGGGCTTCAATATTGGAATTCAAAATTTAATTGGGGTATATTTTAACCCTTGAGCTATCACATGGGAGAGTGAGGCATGCCACTTGAGTGCACATAGAGGAGGTCCACATCACATCATGAGAATCCCTTTGAAAGGTTGACCTTTTTGATGATGATTTTACTTTCACTATTCCTAAATGGTGTTACCACATGGAGTGGGATGAAATTTTCTTCCTCCCTTGTTATGTCTCTCATTTAATCTCTCATTATATAAATGCTATATATGCATATCTCTCTCTCTTTGTATTGTATGAGATTTAAAGAAGTGCAAATGTGATTCTTTCATTCCATTCTCCTTGTAAACCTTGTAAAGGCCTTGAAGACTTTTCATGTATTGATATGTAAGCTTGGTAGAAATATTGTGTTAAACCTGGAGCTAGCTTATATAGGTACAAGGTAATAAGGCTTATTTAAGTCTTTGGTTTCAATCTTGGTAGAGAGATTATGTCAAGATTGATTTAGAGATTGGGAGTAAGCTTTATTGTTAGCTTATGAAAGTGCGAGTGAAGAATTAAAGTCTTGGACAAGCTTGGATGTAGCTTGTGGGAAGCTTGGTTGAAATATTTTTTGTAAGCTTGGTTATAGCTTACATTTATGAAAGTATAAGGGGAGAGAGAAAGGTGAGAGAAGTGTGACATGGTGTTTTCACAAGATTAATTCTCCAAGTGTTGTTACAATATAATAGCTAAATAATTTCTCTATGGATGTATACCATTAAGGTGAACCACGTTAATATTGGTGTCTCTTTTGTGCATGGTTTGATTTATTATTCAATTTTTTTATTTCCATTTTACATATTTCCTCTCACTATAATTTTGAGGATATAATTCTGTATTGTATATCCTAACAATTGGTATCAAATATTTTGGTTGAAAATCTAACCTTTGGTATCAGAGCAAAGGTTGTGTGTGTTGAAGTGTAAATTAAAGGAAGCATAGTGTTTGGTGATTGAGTGGGAGCTATGGTAGAGGATAATAAATCAAATGAAGTTATATGGAGTGAACTTTGTGTTGAATATGCAGATTGAGATGGTTACATAGGTGAACTTAAATTTTTATTCAACTTCAATTAGTCTTCATGGATAAAGACAAGAGTGAGGATATTATTTAGCAAATGCAACAACATAGAAGTATAGAGGCATAGCAGGTTATATGTGATAATGATGAGTAATCTATAAAAAGTGGCTTGAGGTTATATGGAAGGTGAAGGCCATGTATTGGTACATGCAATAGAGTAGGATGCATCTCGGTTATGGGCTCAAAAACTTAGTAGGTGTAATGATGCATTGATTAGCATAATGACTTCCTAAGAAATGTTGATAGGTATACTTGAGGTGGTTGAAGTAGCTAGAAGGAATATACTTTTGTGTATATGACTTCAAGTGGGAGAATCATTAAGTGTGAATTCACTATTCATAAACATTATTTATGAATGCACTATTCACATGTCACTATTTGTGGATCACTATTCATGAATGAGGTGGTAATGGTGACTGGGCAAGTGAGATGGCGCTTAGGTGATGTGGCATGGCCCACAAAGGTATCTTTCATTCTTGGAAAGGTAGGATTGAGAAATGGGGTGAGTTTCTCCTTGGACACATGGGTTTACCTTTTGAGATCACATGTGGGGTGCCATCCTTAACCCTTAATTTTTGGGTGCATGTGGGAGATAAAAAAAAGAGAATCTAATCATTCTCTTTAGGCATGTGCTTATGGAGATTATATGTTATAAGTGAAAAGTTTATTGGGTTATATTTTGACCCTTGATCTTGCACATGGGAGAGTGGGGCTTGCCACTTGAGTGCACATGGAGGAGGTTCACATTACATCATGAGATGCCCTTTGAAAGGTGGACTTTGTTAATGATGATTCCACTTTCACTATTATTAAATAATGTTGACACATAGAGCGGAATAAAATTTTCTTCATCCCTTGTTCTCTCTCATTTAATCTCTCATTATGTAAATGTTATATATGAATATCTCTCTTTTTGTATTGTATGAGATAGAAGGAAGTGAAAATATAATTATTGCATTCCATTCTCCTTGTAATCCTTGTAAAGGCCTTGAAGACTTGTGATGTCTTAGTATGCAAGCTTGGTATAAATATTGTGGTAAGCTTGGAGTTAGCTTACATAGGTGCAAGGTGAGAAGGCTTATTGAAATCTTTGGTTTCAATATTATAGAGAGCTTGTGTCAAGATTGGTTGAGATCTTGGGAGTAAGATTTGTTGTTAGATTATAAAAGTTAAAAGAGTGAGGACTTGAAGTCTTTGATAAGCCTAGTTATAACTTGTGGGAAGCTTGGTTAAGAGATTTATTTGTAAACTTGATTATAGATTACATTTGTGCAAGTGGAAGGATAGAGAGAAAGGTGAGAGAAGTGTGATAGGGTGTTGTCACAAGATTAATTCTCCAAGTTTTTCTATAATATAATAGTTGAATAATTTCTCTATGGATGTAGCCCATTAAGGTGAACCATGTTAATATTGGTGTTTCCTTTGTGTATGATTTGATTTATTATGCAATTTGTTTATTTCCATTTTACATAGTTCATCTCACTATAATTTTGAGGATATAATTCCACATTGTATATCCTAATATTACCTAGGTTTTAGAAACAATTGTATATGATGTGAAAGAAATTACTATGTGGCTAAAAGTGAATGAAGAAACTAATTAATATTTTTTTGCAAATATGGGAGAGAGAAGAATTATTTTTCTTTTAAAAATTTCCTTTTTGAAAATAGAGATTTAAAATAATGAAATAAAGGAAATGAATCTAGTGTAATCTGCTGAACAAATATAAAAATATAAACTAGAAAACCCCAACTTGATCATGATGTAAATTTACTGAAAGTAAGAGAAGTATGTGTTGTGTGGTCCTTAGCATGCTAACTCTTTTATTCAACAATGATTGAAGGAAATATATAACTAGGAGGATAATCAAATGACAATAGAAAAATCTAGAAGAAGATAGAGATGCAACTCCAAATAATGAACAACTAACTATGGCTAGTTAAGAACATTGTTTTCAAATAACTGGTTACAAAAATAATGACTCTCCTTGCTTAAAATTGTGTAGTTTAGCATGCAATTGATCAAAGTAAAGCTCTAATGCAATGATAAGTAATATTTGGATATATAATTATTAAAAACTCTAAGATTTAATGTAAATTTTTATATCTAAAATTCATCTAAAACTAGAATACTTGTAGAAGAGGAATTGGAATTGTAAGGAGTTTAACTAAGTTGAACTGGGAGTATAACTTAGGAGAGACACAAAATGATTAAAAATGGAAGAGGAACTGAGTTAGGATATCATGGAAGTGAACTCAAGGTGAAAATAATATGAAACACAACAAGAATCATGTAAAATATGTTAAATCTTGATTTATAAAAGCCAAAATTAGAAGATGGATAAGAGGTGATGGAATCACCCTTATTTATAGGGGATTGTTATGTAATTATGGGTCCTAATGATAGAACCACCACTCTTGATAATATAACAACCATATGGGATGATGAATTTTCCCTATAAATTATAGTTCCATCATGTTGGTTTATAAAATCATCATGGTGATTTTACCACCTTATGGTAATTTTGTAATGGACGGAGGTAAAACTATCATCAAGATGGGCAATTTTGTCTCCTATTGAAGTTTTTTAAAATAGGCTAAAAGAGACCATCAAATCCAAATAAAAATGGGTTTTGGAGGAGTTTTAGAGATAAATATGTAGGCAAAGGAATGGATTGTTATATATAACCTACTTTGAGCACAAATTAGGAGGTCATTACATCATCATTGGACATTGAACTAATAATGTTGCATCATGAAAATTTTAGGTGCATATAGTTTATACTTAAGAACAATCTACAAAGGAAAAATTAAAGGCTATAGTTTAATATAATAAACATAATCATAGTAAATACACTTGTTTCAATATTAGTTCATAATAATATGGTTTAAGGGTTACATTACTTGATTAAAATATTACTTGTTTGCAACCCTAAATATGATACTATTAATTTCACTTTTGTTCTTCCTCAATATAGAATTATGGGTCTCAAAATATTTTTTCCTAGACATCAGTTTAAAAATAAATACACATACAACTAATGGATTAGATAGTTTATACAAGGTTAACAAGAATCTAAGTAATGTTCTACAAGATATGCTTTAAAATAAGTTAATCACTTTGCCTCTTGTGCATCCCATGAATAAATCCATATACTATTTTTCTTATCTTAAAATTATTAGACACCATATAGATAGTTTATTGGAAATTAAAGCAATAGATTCAAAATTAAATTCCATATGTAGATACCCTAATTAATTCAAACATAACTTATTCATGGTTTCTTGTTTATTCTCTTCTATTTTTTTATTAATGGCAAAAGTGGGTTTTGAGAGGGACCCAACCCAGTAAAAAAGACAAGAAAAATAGGTCATAGAACTATATACAACAAAAAATATGTATAATAAAAATAATAAAAATAAACTACAATAATGGCTCAAAAATAGCCAAAAGTAAGTAAAAAAGAAACAAAAAAGCACTCTAATATCTTAGACACTTTTAGTTCTCATAAGCTTTTGCCCAATTATCCATCAAGCTCTTAATTTTTTTTCCATCTAGTGGGATGTCTAAAGAACATATTCCTCTCCATTCATAAGCTTCATCTTCTTTCCAACCTATAAATATCAAAACGTATAATGTTTCTCTTAGTTAGTAGTTTATCTTATATTTTAATACACATACATATGTGTTTGTTTTCTATCCCCTAACTTTTTTTCATTCGGCCTTTACTTTTTTTATTTTTTATCCTAATCTTGACATCTATGACACTTAGTTTATAGGGATTTTAGTGTTCACCCATTATGGCACATTACTTTTTCACTTTTTCATATTGAATATGTATACATGTTAAGGCTTTGATTGACCTTGCATGATCACATACACTTATATATACATTTTACATGATTACACATTGATTCTTTCCCACTAGGGGAATGGAAATCCTTATCTCTACATGATATTGAGCTACATTTTTTCAATACACATATATTTGGGATATATTGCTTGTGTTCACTTCATCCACATTCCCATATTGTCAAATCTAGTACACATTATGTTGGATTGGAGATGTTCACACTGGCTAGTGGTTTGGGCTTTTACCAAACCAGTTTTGTTTCTAACCATGTTTGTACTCACTTAGGATTTAAGCTTGATTGGGGGTTAGTTAATTAGTTGTTATTTGTTGAGTATTTGCATACCTATTTTGTGCATGCAAATATTCTAGATCAACTAATATTGGTTTCACACAAAAAATTATTTATTTTGTATAACAACGTATTATGCCTATTTAACAAGCATTCCTATTACTTCTACTAGCCTATTGGAAGAGATAAAAATCTATGGATTGTATTATTGACTTTGAGGCAATAATAAGAGATGGAGATTATTGTGCATAATTATGGTCTAAACTTTTGTGTGCATAATGTTTATGATAACATTGTTATGGTTGTAGTAATGGTATGCATAAGAGATCTAGGATAAATGAGAATATTTATAATTTAAGACATGGTATTAGAGCATCCTCTTATAGCCATTACTCATCCTAAGATGCCGACATAGTGGAAAAAGTTACAAAATACACCTATATAATCTCTGATCTAGATATCTAGATTTTCATTTGGCATTTTATTTTAAATAAAAGAATATACATATCTTTCATCGAGATCCAAAGTCATTAATTAGATTTACATTATCCTCATAACATTAATTTTTTACATTATTGAAATGATAATGTCACAATAAAACCACAACTACATTTTATTATATCATTTTTGCATGTGAGATATGTATATGGCCAGGCATTGCATAGTCAATTGCATTGTTAAATTATGAATTGAAATATTTGGCATATCATTTTATTTAGTTTATATTGGCTTCGATTCAATCATATTTGATATTATGAAATAGCCAATATTAAAGGCATTGTAAGTTTTTTATAATGGCCTTTCAATGGCCTAAGTTGTTGTTCTTGGCCCATATGATTAGCATTATATTCATTATGTAGTTTTTGTGTAAAGCATTTTCATTGCACTTGCATCAAAATTGGAATTTTTTTTGGTATAAAATATAGATTCATTAAATTAGTTGGGGCCTCCATGTTAGACCTCCCTCCACCAAGATTTGACACCAAAAACTATCGACAATGTTCAGTTATTGATCAGTTGTTAAATGACCCACCACCATCGACATCATCCTCTTTGGTTAATCTATTGTCAACACATGACTAGAGCATCTTTTTGGATCTTCTAATTTATCCTTTTGCCTATAATGACTCAAAATAGGTTTCAATAATAGATCATAAGTTCTTTGGCTTGTCATGTTTTCTATGTCCCCTTGCATAGACTATTACTGACAAATAATAACATGAATATTTCTTATCATGTATATTTTTGGCATTTAGCATGATATCACTATGATATCCTTGACTCATTGACAACCTTACCCATTAAATCTCCACATATCTCTTCTAGTTGAAAAGGTGTGGCTTTAATAAAAAATTTATTTCAAAAACTCTAATTCCAAGAGATAAATAAAAATTAAGCCATGATAGTCGATTTGGTTGCATAATATTTTGCTAAGACCTTATTTAAAGGTTCAAGATATAACCACTACAAAGTGGGAAAGGGAGATTTTTATGTAAATTGGTTCTTTTTCAAAGTAGGTTCAATTTTTTAGGAGCTATAATATTGTAATGTGGGGGTACCATGTATTATGTAGTGATTCAACATTGTTAATATAAAGTGTGGGAACCAATTATTTGTGTTGGAGGGACCATTTCAAATGATGGTAAAAAAACTTAGTGGTGTGCAATTGTAATACAAGGTTTTTAATAGGTGCATAATATTTTGTACTTACCTTCTACCTCTCTATTCAAAGATGAAGGGTGAGGTCTAGTCTCATAGGTGGTGAGACCCCCTCATAAAACACTTAATTTTTTGGTGTGATTTGTACACAAGATCTATTTTTTGTAGAGTCTAATTTCTCATTATTTTAGTGTTTTATCCTCTTATGTGCCATTTATTTTACTTGCAAATGCATTTTCAATGGAAACTAGCATCCCTATTTGTCTATTTTCACCATTATTGGTTTTTCCATCTTTGGATATGGACTCATGTATGTTTTAACCCCTTAGTTATTCAAACTACACCACCTAGAAAACCAAAATGCAAATTCACTTGTAGATGAAGGGATTGTGGAGAGTTGTCATTGGTGAATTTCCCATTTTTATAGATGAGGATGTTATTATATTTCTTGCATCCTTGCAAAAGGAGGCACTTTTATTTATATGCCTCCATGTTTCTAAAAATTTAAAAACTCATATTGAGCATTCCATGTCACCTAAATGAGCTTGAGACATTATTTTAACATTTTTTTATGAGGTCACTTCACCTTCACATGTTCCTCTTTGCTCTCCTTCCTCTAATAGTGAGGATTCTTATGTCGGTGACATTATTTCTCCACCATCTTCTCTTATTTGTGTGGGTGTAATTATTGATGGTGATTTGCATGAGGACTCTTTGGCATCTTTGTCTCCTCTTATTATTTATTTTCCTCTTTCCATTGTTAGTGAAGACATATTTTTTGAGGATGAGACACTTATACCACCTTTTCCTACTACTCATGATGTAGATTTGATTATTGGTGGTCACTTGGATGAGATACCTTCACCTTCTCCACCTACTATTGCACATTATGATATAGTGGTTTTTTCTCCTATTTTTTATTTTGGTATGACTATTAACAGTACCCTACCAAGCCCTAAACAACCCATTGATCATATGGCCTCTTTCTTAGCACTTTAGGAAGAAAACAAGAAAATCATGATGTAGAATTATTTTCTACACTCCTTTATTCATGGAATGGATACCTTAATTTATTATCTATAGAATAAAATTATTGGCATATAACATTAGTTTGATACCCATCATGTATTGAATCTGGTACACATCCACTTGATGCACTTTTACAGTGTGATCTACTAGATTCTAAGCAACCCATTGTTCATGTTACTCCTATTATTATAGATGATATTTATGTGCCTACTATTGACTCACACTCTACACATACCATTATAGTTCCACCTACACATTTTCATGCTTATTTTAAGAAACATACCATTGGCCTTGACTCTCACATGCTTCATTCCATTAGTCACACTAACAGACTTGTGGGCATTAGGCTTGTTATGTAGATTGTTTGATATGGCCTTGGTTATGATGTAGGTGCTTCATATTCATTGGGATATTTTGATATAGTTTCATATTTTATTTGTTTCACTCTTTTTGATAATGATGAGCTACATATGGGATCTACTACACCTTCACTCAATCCTAAGAATCTTGAGACTATAGTAGTCAACATGATCTACCTAAAACTTCTTTGGATGTTACCTCACATACTTCTAATATATACTTTACACCCACTCATATGTAGGCATCTTCATCCACCATTCATGATAATTTGGGGTGGATTTCTAATCATTCTTGGTGGCATCATTAATGTTCTTTGAGAGGAATCTATAGGCAAGGTTCCTCTACCACTCAGCTTCTTTGATCACACATTGCTCCTCCTACCTTTTGATGATCATTGGTTGTTTGATAAGTTTTTAGGTAGATGTGTTTTTTTGGAGCCTATATCTCTCATTTCACATAGACCATCTACTATGGCTTGATTGCATTATGGACTTTCTTTTATTATTTGGTGATATTATTATTGGATGGGACTTTTGTTTGTAGTCACACTAAGAGTCATGGGGTTTTATTTTTCATGTTTATTTTACTCTTCAAATGTTGAATATCCCATCATCTCCATGGACATATTTTTTGAGAGATTTATATTTGTATCCTTGATGTTGAAAATCTCTTTCAGATTTCTTGTGGATCTTGATCTCCTTCTAAAGAGTAGCTCATCTGGTGCAACCTAGTGTCAACATTTTAGTGTTTTATAGTGGGATTACCCACTCATACAGATATTTTTTTAGTCACTACACCAACTTCAACATTATAGGGGGTGTGTGTGTACATACTACTTTAGGTGTTGTGTTCCTTGCTACTCCTTGGTGCACTACAGTCTCTATTTTTAGGTAGTTGATTGAGTACACTTTTATTTGATTGGATTCACTCCATCAATTTCACCTACTAAAACATTGTGTGATATTTTGAGTCATGATTATTAGTATGCCTTGCAATATTTATTCTCTTCATCTTTTTTTTAGTTCTACTGGTTTTTGGGTACCTTTCATTGATTCATTTCATCCATGGTAACTCTTTTTCTCCATTTTGTGATCAATTTTTTAAATAGATTACTAGTTGCTATTTGACTTGGTGGTTACAATGACTCGACATTCTTGTATTATAGTAACATAGATTGGTTACCATAAGGAAACTTTGTATTTCACTATGATTTATACATGGGTAACTACTTTAGCCTATTTACTAGGACCCATCAATCTCTTTGCTTTATTTTTTTCACTCCCTATTCTATGCTTAAGGGAGGGTGTTGGAGTGGACATGTTCACACTGGCTAGTGTTTTCATCTTTTACTAAACCAATAATGTTTCTAGACATGTTTACACTCACTTTTAAGTTAAGCATGATTGGGAATTAGTTAATTAGTTTTTATGTGTCAAATATTTTTAGCCCTATTTTATGCATGAAAATATTCCATATCAACTAATATTGGTTTCAAACCAAAAAATATTTGTTGTACATAACAACCTATTATGCCTATTCTATAGTCACTCCTATTACTTCTACTATCTCGGTGGAAGAGAGAGAAAGATATGTTTGTAGTAATGGTATACATGAGATATCTAGGATAAATGAGAAGATTTCTCATTTACAGCACATTATGCCTTGACACAATTTTGTGGATTGTTATAATCCCTCTAATTATTCTATTTTTTAATCCTTGATACTTGGTATTTCCTATTAGTGTTAGATAAATTTAAACTACAAAAAAATAAAAAATCAGAGAAATACAAAAATGTTCAAAATATTCAAAAAATAAAAAATTAGCACATGAACATGAAATGAGTTAATAGATTACATTATTTATATATGTTGTTTATCACATGATTGGTAGATTTCATTTTTTTTAATACACACATTCATTTCATGGTATATGAGTGTGATTCAAGACATATTGGTTACAATGGACATATAGACGTTGGACATTTCTATACCCAGTGGCCATGCCAATATTGGGGGAATCTTATTCCATAAGATTCACTATAACACATTATAAATTTATATGACCTCTATACCATGTTGAGATATATATATTACTTTAAAAAAATTACTCATATCTTACATAGTGATACATGGATATGTTATTATCCTAAAATGTGGCATTGAAACATATGGATGGTGTAGACTAGTCTTTATTTATTCTATGCTTTATTGATGTTGTTACTCTCTTACACAATAAGATAGTTTATGATTTATATGGTGTGTGTCCCTTTAGACTTATTTATGTTATATTTATATTCCTTTCATGTGTCCCTTATCCTTTTTTTATGTGACATATTTATGCCCCTTGTTTTTGACATCTTTATGTCTCTTGTGTGTGTTTAAAACCTTATTTGTTGTGACATATTCAAGTCTATTGTATGCGACCCTTGGCCTTTTGTGTAACACTAATTCTGGAGATTTTTGACATTTTTGTGATTTTTGATCTTGCTTATATTTATTGGTGCCATGATATATATCACACTTTTACTATATTGTCCTATTCAGTTATCTTTCAGTGATGGTTATTATTATGTGCTTCATTGATACATATATCTAGACATGACACTTACATGACATGCATACATATGTTACACACATGTCTTGATTCACATACACATTACTATGATGAAACACTCTCCAAATTATTATACATGATGTTATCTTTATACATGGCATTGTATGATTAACTTTTATTTTGAGATGAGTAACTTACATGACACATTTCTCATCTCAAAAGGTGGGAATTATAGTGGGCTTGTCATAGAAACATAGGCTTCCATGAATATAAATTAGGATTTTTAAATTAGAGTATAGATTTTAGATATTTATAATGGTTCAAATATAGGGGTATATTCACTTACTTTATAGATACTTGAGGACATATGCACTTATCTGCTACATATTTATAAGCTATTAGACTTTGAGAAAATATACCCTATTCCTCCAAACTTAAAAATTAATCTCTAATATCACCCCATATAAAAGTATAAATCATAAAAAATTGAAGTTAAATCAAGAATTTTCAAGTATCAAATCTAGATCATTAGTTGTATTCATATAGTAAAGAATCACAATTACACAATCATACTAGGTGGGAAAACTACTAGTGGCTTGATTTCCCTCCTTGGAGTATCAGATACATAGGAAGTGGTAAATCATAAATGGAGGTGATTAAGATAATCTAAACCAATTAAATTTTATTATTTTTTATATTTTTTTGGTCCTCAAAAACATACATAGGGTTTTAAGGTGAAGAAACTTGATTTCTAGAGTTGCACACATCATCAAGGTTTTGCATTTCACATACAAAGCTTTCTAATGCAGGAGAATCACTAAAACTTGTAAAATTTGGTATATTTATATCATTTTGAGTGTATATAGGGTCATTATAGTCATATTAGGTTTGTATTAAACATTTTTAGGTGTCATATCTTTGTTAAATTTAAATTGGAATCATTTTCACATTTTCTTGCCAATTTCCTTTGTTTGAATTTTTGAAACTCTTGTCAATGTCTTAGGTCCTAAATAATGTTTGAATAAGACTAATTGTTATAACCTTGTTTTTTTAATCTATATAATATGGTAAATTTTGTTTATATACATACATAGATCACATGATTAATCATTGTAATGGTCATGATAGTGGTTAGGGTAGTTAGGAGTCCTTCAACGTTCATGGAGTTCAAAATTAGTTAGATTAGTTATAGGATATAAAATAAATTTTAATTGGTATGTTGTAGGTATTTATGAGGAATGAATTATATTTTTAATTTAGAATAACCCTAATAAAGTGAACAGATAGTTTCTAATTTGAAGACAAAATTGATGGCATTCCTTGTGTTTCATGTACATGAGTAATAACCATGACTACGTATAACAGAATAATGGAGAAAGATACAATAATTATATTAATTTATAAATTATTTTGATTTTATTAATATTTACACATGTTTCTTAAGGTTTATAAATCATTTATTTATTTTTCTACAAACTCCTTTGTGCGGATTTAACTTGTAAAGTCTGTGTTCTTTGTATACTATGTGATTATTGACCAAGTTTGTAACAAGGTGTGAGAAGTCACTATGAAATTTAATTAATGCACTATTAAATTTGTAAAATCTTTTTTCCTATGATTATAAGGTTATTTTTTCACTTTTAATTTTTTTTTCAATACATTTTGTTACACATTCCATTCAAAATCCACAAAGACTATGATGAGACCTATAGTCAGTTTAAGAATTTGAGATAAATGTTGAACAGAGACAAGAAGATGGGAATATTTTAATTGGAAGAAGTGTATATTTTTATAAAAGACCTAAATCAATGATTAAAATCACTTGAAACTTATTTGAGAGCATAACTCTTCAAATATCACCTTATTGGGTTACACAATCAAACACAAACCCTATTCTAGGTTTCAAGACAAGATTTGATTTTTGGGAGTTGATATCAATGAAAAATTAAAAAATTTGGTAATTAGATGAGGGATGATGTTTAATAAGACATTTTGAGAGTTTTATACTTTTAAAACATTTATACGTATGGATATAAGCAATTATTCTTGAACAAGGGTATGAGAGACCTAATGAGGTCTAGGTAAGGTTTGAAAAGTGCATCTAGGTGTGAATTTGGGTTAAAAAAACTTGTCAAGAGGAAGTATAGGATAGAGAGTGTCATAAAATTTCATTATATTCCCAATAAAAATATGTATGTATCCATACAATATAAATTAGACAAAAAAAGGATACTAGAAAGTATTGTCTAAGGAAGGAAACAGTGAGTGGTGAAAGCATTGTGTTTGGAAGTTTTGTGAATGGAATGAGACATAAAAATAAATTGAATAAATAGTGAAATGTCCTTAGGATCATTCACAAAATAAAATAGATTAAAATTCATTTAATGTGGTCTAAAGACCTATGAACCAAGTATGACTAACAAGAAAGGAAGAAGAGATTACTAAAGAGTTAAGGCATTGAGATGGTTTGAAATGGTAAGAGGTAAATAATGATATGAAAATGACATAGTGAATGAGTGGTTGGGTAAATAATAAAAATTAACATAATGGGATGAGAGGATAGAGTAACAAAGTACAAATAATAAACATCATGAGAGACATCATGGAGATCATTTTTTAGATTCAGAGCTAGGTTATGGCAGAGGTATACATATGAATCATGTTTCCATTCATAATATACAAGTTTTATAATGACATCTACATCAATTTCTAAGATAGGTGAAGGTGACCATACAATAACATACTCCTCTTATAATATAATTCACTATTGACCACTATAGGTTAGTATCAATAATCAATATTGACCCAGATCTCATGAAATTGACCTTGTGCAGACAAAAACACAATTTTAGAATCTTACAAATCATGGGCCTACTTTAGTTTGTTTTCCATTATAAAAATTCAATCACACTCAAAAATTTAATTAAAAAATCTAATTAATTATCCCTCTATTGTACTTACTATATTTATCATATGCCTCTTATCAAATCATTGAAATCTTAAAGCATTTACATTCATATTCATGATTAAATACCATGTCTATTAATATGAATTCACATACTAGTTTTATCATATTTAAGGTTTATAAAACCAAATAAAGGTAACATAATATCAAGTATATAGGGTTTTAAAACCTATGCCTAAGATATGAACTATGTGTCGAACTAGATCCTAAGGTAAATTAATGATGTAGCAATGGTTACAAAGGGGTAAGATAAACCTAAGGAAACTACATACTAAGGAAACTACATGCAATAGTTGAAAAACAAAGGTAAGATAAGTCTAAGATAGAAATAACACTTAACTAAACAAAAGGTAAATGGCACAATGATAACTTGTAAGTATATTCTATGCAACCTAAATTAGTAATGGAAAACGTAAGCACTCTATATTATACCAATTTATTTGATACAAGGATATTTAAGCAAGGACAACAACATACATGCTACTATAAAATAATAAAAACATATCTATCTACAAAAAAAGATATGAAATAGAAAAAGGATATAGATACCTACCTTTGGATTGATTTATTAGTGCATCAATCTCCCCCTTGGCTAGGCCAATATAGTCAAACAAGGGTTGGTTAACTAAAAATATATCAACTAATAAGTAAAAAATACAAAGATAAGCTCAGGCTAATACATTATATGGATAAACAAGAAATAAACACACTATATCAGTTTGATTGATATAATAGTAATACATGATGACTATAAAAATTGGATGTAGGAGATAGATAAGGTGTAATCACAAAATCTTATACCCCTCTTTCTTTAGAAAATTATTTTAAAAACTCTGTTATACCTTATGACTCAATATTTTTAATTGGAAAGGGATAAATTGCATATCTAACTTTATGATTTATTAGGATATGAGTTTATTTTTTTTAATTATGCTTGTTATTTCACACTTTATTGATTATTATTACAGTTTGACCTATTTAGCATTTATCACTTTCACATAAGGACAAAATACAACAATTTGGTATTATCACATTTGAGTTGAAAATAGTTGAAGTTGTTGACACTTATTGATTTCCAATGTTGTTTAGATGTCATTTTGAATTAATAGAGAATAATGAGAATATGTATGGTAATCTCTTTGATATTCACCAATCCTTTGAATTTTGAATGCAAGCTTCTAAAAAATTCAATATTTAGTCTAAGATAACTTTTTTCAATTACAACTCTTTTGGAATAATTATGTTCCATCTATTCTCAATATTTTAGATCACTAATTGTGATCCTTCATCTAGAGAAAAGGACTAATGGCCTTTTTATACTAATAAAAGATCATGGGTAGTGATCCAAAACATCAAGTAATAAGTGGAAAGATAGTTATTCCAAAAATGTTGTAATTAATTTGCATGGACTATGAAAGCATAAATATTTAATATGTTTTCTCCTTTAGACAACATTGTCAATGATAATGTTTTCAAGTAATATAATTGCATTTGGGAATCCTTTAACTTGGTAACAATATTCACATTGCATTTGTTCTAATTGCAACAAAAAAAATTACTAAGGTTGAAGAAAATTTGGATATTGAAGTCTAATAGAGTACTATGGTCATGTTTATGTCTATTGATATAGTCCCATTTTTAAAGTTTCAAAGATTAAGGTGTCAAGTGTGTGGTTTGAATTTGAATTGAATTTGACGTAAGTTACTATTATCCAAAATTTGATACCATGAATGAGTATCATTCAAAACTTTTATGTAATCCATCTTAACTTTGTTGATGGCCATTATGAAGGTCTTATATTGGTCATTAATGCTCTAATATGATAGGTGCTGTGTCTTCCCTAGAAACTTACAAGGTCATTTAGGATGGTCTAGTGAGTAGCAAGTTTAAGTCACTTTGTCTTATCATGTAATGGTCATTCATTGTAGTCTTCTTTATGTGTTTATCATTGTTTAAGGTAAGTTTGACAAAGTTAAGGTTAAGAGTGAAATCAACTCAATAAAGAATCATGCTCAAGGAGGTAAGGTGGTGACCCTTCAAAGAATAATCATGATCTAATTATAACCAAATTGACCAAGGAATAAAGCTAGTATGCTGATCATATTGTATTTCAATCAATTTGGAGAGATTAAGGTAGTTTTGATAAGTTTAAGGTATTTCATTTACTTTAATATTATTGTACATTTCAATATTAATATGATACTTGCTAGTAAAGAGCAAATAAGAAGGTTATATCATGGAATGGGGGTTTTTTAATCATCTAACACCTATGTTATGAAATCATGTTAGACATTCCTGTACACATCCTCCAAATGTGTTAAATAATTGTTTTTAGTGTTGGAATCCTAATTATAATTACCATTCATTATTTACTAACATCCAAATGAGTATTTATTGAAAGAGATGCAAGGAAATACAAGTTTGAATCATTTTTTCACACTCATACGCCTTTGTACAAGTTAGGGGAAGCTAAATAGTCACTTGGTACACCACCTCCAATAGTTCCAAAGGGTAGAACAAGTAGAATATTGAAAAAATCATGTTTTTAGAGGTCTTTTACAGAGGGTTTATATTGATGAAAAACATAAAAACTATTACACATGTCCCCATTGTCTTCTCAGACATAAATCCATGCAAAAATTATAGCTACAAAGTCAAATAGGGTAGAAAACCCATTCTTTTCTACATCGATCTTCTTGGTAGCCTCAAAAGGCCAACCAGTTTGTGGATGGTACTCTAAGGAGAGATAAATTTGGAACCCAAGATATTACATAGAGGAAGGGAACCTAATTCCATTTCACTTTGTGGAATTTTTTGTCTAATTAGGCTCCATAACTTTATGAACAATCATCAAGAAGTTAAGGGTATATAAAAAAGACTCAAAACCCCATTAAGATCAGTTTATCATCCCTATGTTGAACCATGTCAAGATTATGTTGATACTTATCAATATTTTTTTGACCCTTATTAGTCTCATATTGAGACATAGCAACCTTGTTACCAATAAAATTACCTTCCCACCCCAATTCAACCTCCTTGGCAACCTATTCACTCCTTTAACTAGTCTTATCAAAACCATGTTATCCCTAGCCAACATAGTTACATTTCCAATCAGTCTATCCCAAGATTCAAAAAAACTATTTTAGGTTATGAAAGGCATATGATAGAGCTTGATATATAAAGGGAGTATGGTGTAAGTGTCCCTATTCATCTCATTCATAATATGAGGGACTCATTACAATTGGTTAAGAGTAAGTGGGCACATATTGAGAGAGAAAACCAACAAAGATTAACCAGTGATATGTTGGATATAGGTTGCATAATTTAATACATATAAAAAAAGTTAGTGGTTCATGAGAAGTAACAAGTTTGATACCATCAAACTCATGTGCCTTTTCGGACTCCACATCAGCCCTCTTTTGCTTCACCCATTCTTCTTCAAAAGACCAACTCAAGTGAGTTTCAAAGCCTCCCAATCCTTTTATACATACCACAAGCCTTCCTATCATGGAGCTCAATCTAATAAAGCATCCAAAATAGGAAATAATTTCTTGTTAAAAGGGTTGAAGACCAAGATAAATTAGAATTGAAGTGTTTGATTGCTACTTGGAGGGAAAAGAATGAGGCTATCTTGACATTAAAATCCCTTCCCCTTCCCCAAGATCCTCCCAAAGGTCCTTTAAGTTTCCAAGATATAATCAAGTGGTGAATTCATGGGATAAATAGAATGGACAAATTTTAGATTGGGAAATTGAGACCAAACAAAACCTTTGCCCATCCAATCCCCACCCATCCCTCCCTAAAAACCTAAAACCTTCCCATCATGGAGGTCAATTCAAGAAGGAATTCAAATCAAGGAGGAAATCCTTGTTGATAATATTTAATAATAAAACGTGTTAAGAGTTGAGGGATTTATTGGTGAATGGAAGGAAAATAATGATAAGCTCATAGATCCCAAAGGTTCAAATCTTGTTTGTGATCTTGAATAGCCCATCATTGAGGAATAACATGTTCAATGGGAGGCCAATGAAGAAAAGTTGTAGTTGTAAATTAGCCTCAAGAAGGCTATGAGGAGATTTCTCCAATTGAATATGATTAAGATGTCATCATTAGAACACCTCTTTATGAAGAGAGATGTAAATAAAAATTTTAAGATGAAGATAAAGGTGACCTTAATGGAGTATAAGTTGATCAAGTGATGATAAACCTTGAAGTATATGATCATTCTCAATGTAAACAAGGTGTTGATTATATTATTACAAAAAAATAATAAGTTCCTAAAGACTCATTAAAATTGGATAAGGATTGTTTTGAGTCTCAAGAATATGATCAAATAGGTATAACCTTTAATACATTCTCAAATCTTGTTGTGACTACCTCTATATTAGTTCCTATCAAGCTAGAATAAATCCTAAATGAGTTAGAATCAAATGAGGTTCAGTTGGAGGACGTGTTTGAAGTCCTAGGATCAGGTTACACTCTTTTAGAGGAAGGTTTTGATTTGATCTAGATTGAGGAAGGCAATTTTGTTAAGGAAACCAACAAGCAAGAAGAAAACAACTCTCTAAGCTTGTCATTCTAAGAGGCTAATTCATTTGAATTTGACATATTTGATATTCTTAAGGAATATTATCAACCATTCAATTAGTTTTTAGGCACTTGTTCACTCTTGGGAAAAAAATCTCCATTGGCCTTGGTCTCTCAAAGAGTAAGGAGCTTCACCTTGTGAAGCCAATTCTACAAGCATGTTTCAAGGAACATGTCAATCTATTAAGTTTGATCCACCATCTCTTGAGGAAGTGAAAGTTTATTGTGAGTTAAGAATTATCAGGCCTACATCACTACAAGATCATGTCTTACTAGTTACTTATCTCGATTGGAATCTAATAAGGAGGAGACATTACCTATCATGTTCATTTAAAAACATGAAGATGAGCCTAAACATGTCTAGGATCAGTCCAATAATATACCCATGATCACTCATAATTCAAGAAAGGTGGAGGAGGTGTATAATGTTTGTTTTGAATAAGGGGATGTCAAGAAGATCAATATACATTTACCTCTATTCCATTCTCTCATGGCTATCATCAAACTTGTTAGTCACATGAGCTTGGTGAAGAAAGGTAGTTACTTTTCACTACCAATTAATGGTTTTGTTTAAGGTTGTCTTAAGTTGTTAGAGTAAGTTAGTATAGGGTAGATTAATTGATTATTGTCTTACCTTTCCTCTAGGTTATTTATAGCACAAGTGTGTGTGTGTGTGTGTGTGTGTGTTGTTTTGGTGTGTTTGCTTCTTGTCTTGTTATGTGTGGTGAAGGAAATCAGTTGTTCCATTCATTTTAAGAGGCTTTTAAAATTAGGTGCAAGGTCTAATCAGGTCTAAATTTGAGTGAGAGGTGACTCCATAGCTAAATAAAGGTAAAAGGCAATCAGTCTAGATGTATAAAAAGCATGTAATCCTAGGAGGTTGCTAAATATCTTAGCCAAAATTTGGATACCATGAATGAGTATCATTGGAAACTTTTATGTACTTAATATTAAATTTATTGATATCCATTATGAAGGTCTTGTATTAGTCATTAATGTTTTAAGTTGATAGGTGGTGTGTCTTCCTTGGAAAATTACAAGGTCATTTAGGATGGTCTAGTGAGTAGCAAGTTTAAGTCACTTTGTCTTGTCATGTATATTGGAGTGGATGCCAAGATATCTATATCAAGTGAATGCATGGGTTTATGATAGGCATGAGTCAAGCATGTACATAACACAATAGTTTAAATAAAATAACATCACATACATAAGAATATTTCATAAACAAGATAAAATCCAAAATTAATCTTCCATAGAACAATAACTCACCAAGAGAGATGTATAAATAGGAGTGCATGTGTAACTCCCCCAAGAAATGTGGTCAAAGATCCAATAATAGAAGAGTAACTCCCATACCCAAAACAATCAATCAAGGGAGTTACTTCATATTCATCTAGTCAAAATTTAACTCCAAGTACACCTAAATAAGCTTATCCACAAAAGTAGGAAAACTCTAAGTGAGGGAAAAATCCCAGAAATAATTATGGGAAAAAATAAAACATCTACTCTAACACCCCCCCCATAAGCATAACTTAGTTGGGTAGTGTAAAAAAATGGGTCTTAGCAATTATGCCTGATTAGGTACCCAATATAAATCAATCTCCCATAAAATAGATAAAAGGATAAAACCCATCGAAAACCCCGCCCCCCCCCCAAGAGAGACATAGAAGTGAAGAGTCCAAAAATACCCCCCAAAAGATCATGCTACTATTGATGTAGATTTCACCTCAATAATATCTTGTAGATGAATGAACTTACTCTCAGTTAAGGGTTTGGTAAAGATATATGTAACCTACTTTTAATACTAGAAAAATCTCAAGTCGATGACCTAACCATGAATAAGTTCTTAAATAAAATGCATGTGAATCTTAATGTGTTTGGTCCACTAGTACTGAAATAGATTCCTACATATCTAAATGGTTTTCTAGCTATCATAATAGATGATGGTGTACTTCCTAAATGGAGTGCCAAACTCAAATATAATCCCATAAATCCAAATAGCCTTAGTAGATACGTTAACATCTCCCTTATACTTTGCCTCTATGGATGATATAGTAATAGCATTTTGCTTCTTGATAGACCAATTAATAGGACCATAACCCAAAGAAAAGTTATAAGTTGAATTGGACTTGTGATTTTTAGTATTGTCATCCTGATCATCTATAAAATTAACGAAGTCAACCTCTATGAAAAATATGTAATGAATCTCAAATATATAAGATCCTTGAATGTAGTGGAGTATCTACTTGGATAATTTTCATTGTAACTCATGGGGTTCCTATATGAATCATGAAATAATTCCTACTACATATGAAATATCAGATCTAGTATGAGTCAGATAAATGAATCTACCAACAAGATATCAATACTAAGTGGCATCTACCAAAGGTGTAGAATAGTCACCTCAAGTTTGACTACTGATAGAAATGGAATCAAAGGTGGATTATAATTATCCATGTGAAATTGAGCCAAATTATCAAGAGTATACATGGGTTGTGCAAGTGAAATCCTTAAATCAAACTATGAAATCTCAATACCAAATAAGTAATGTAGAAGACCAAGTCTATTATGTCAAATATGTTCTATAGAGTTATATTCACCACTAAAATAAATGATGATGAACTCCCAATGATAAAAATATCATAATTATAAAGGACCAATATTAGTAAAGAATAATCCAATCATAAAAAGTATACATTGGGGTCAAAATGACACTTGGTGAAACCTAAAGTAAGGAGGAAGGAATCCATCTTAGAATACCAAACCCAAGGGGCTTGATTGAGGCCATAGATGGATTTACTAAGTCTAAAAACTAAGGATGAGTCTTAAGCAAACCTATGTGGTTGCTCCATGTAGATCTCCTCCTTAAGGTTTCTAAATAAATGTATTCTTCACATCCATCTGGTCCACATCCTAACCATGTGCTATAATTGTAGATTATGAGTAAGATTAGAGTCATATTGATCTTCCATTCATAATAGTTAAAGGGAGTTAGTAGGTTGATTGAACTTGAATCTATTAGTTCAAAAATGAGTTGTAGTACTAGTGTAAGTTGAAGTTGTTGTAGAAATGAAAGTGTAAGTAGAATGTAAAGAGTGACCAAAAAAATAGAGTACACCCCCCTAAACTATGAAATGGTGAATCCCCCCCCCAAATGCTGTAAATGCACATTCAAAATATGTCAGACTCAATCGATATTGCATCTTGATAAATCAATGCAATGAGTCAAAATATGAGATTTTGTAAATGAAAAATGACATCAAAATCAACTAATAATACATCCAAGGAAGCAAGTACAATGTGATCAAGTGAAAAAATAAATAACACTTTATTTTTAAATATTACTCACAATATATTATTTTATAAAAAATAAAAATAAAAATCTCCACTATAAATGTTAAACCTAACCAATCCTCTTATGCATTAATTGTGCATTAAAGGAAAAGTAGCCTATTTGACATTGTTTTAAATAAAGATTTTAAAAAAATTATTATGATAAAAACATTAGGGGAAACTTGAATAAACTTAGCATGTTTTGTAAGAAAATTTCAAGCCTTTGAAACTATAGGAGTCTTTTGTCCTATGTAGAGGCTACCTAGAATGGTAGTTCTAACTAGTTGGTAATAAGATTAGTTTTAATAGATGAAAGTGTTATAGTTGAGGGCCATCTATAATAAATTAAAAACTAAGGTCAAACACACAAAACCATCTGAGGTCAAGTAAATGTTGATACCTAACATAGGATATCAAACCTAAGGCTATATGGAGGCACATAGGTTTTTTTTTAGAAAAAATCACCAAGGCACACAAAACACGCAGTCATAAAGAAACAATAAAAACTATTGTAATGACTACCAATGCACTAATTTTGAAAAACCATTGAATCCACCAAAGATGAAAAAATCCCACAAATGGATTATAAAAACTATCTTTTATTTGCAAATAATAAATCTTATGACTTCAAATGAAACTAATAGCAATAAAAAAAACTAGACAATCGAATACTAGAGTGGCTCTGATACCATATCTTATTGGATTCTAAGATCTTTGGATCAAGAGAATGCATAGGGTTTTGATAGGCATGAGTCAAGCATGTACATAACACAATACCTATAATAAAATGAAATCACATACATGAGAATATTTCATAAACAAGATAAAAGCCAAAACCAATCTTCCAAAGAATAATAGCTCACCAAGAGAGATGTACAAATAAGCATGCATGAGTAACTCCCCCAATAAAGGTAGTTATAGATCCAATAATAAAAGAGTAACTCCCATACCCAAAAAATTTGGTTAAGGGAGTTACTTCTTATTCATCCAATCAAAATGTAACTCCAAGTACACCTAAACAAGTTTATCCATGAAAGTAGAAAAACTCCAAGTGAGGGGGAAAAATCCCATAATAAATAAATATGGGAAACAAGAAAACCCCTACTCTAAAAACGTAATGGTCATTCATTGTATTTTTCTTTATGTGTTTAGCATTTTTTAAGGTAAGTTTGACAAAGTTAAGGTTAGGAGTGAAATTAACTCAATGAAGAATCATGCTCAAGGAGGCAAGGTGGTGACCCTTCAAAGAAAAATAATGATCTAAAGCTAACCAAATTCACCAAGGAAGAAATATTGTAAGTTGATCATATTGTATTTCAATCAATTTGGAGAGATTAAGGTAGTTTTGATAAGTTTAAGGTATTTTTTCTACTTTAGTCTTATTGTGCATTCCAATATTGAGATTATACTTGCTAGTAAAGAGAAAATGCGAAGGTTATATCATGGAATGGGGGTCTTTTTAAGTCATATAACACCTATGTTATGACATCATGCCATACATTTTATACACATCCTCTAAATGTGTTAAATAACTATTTTTAAACATTGAAATCCTATTTGTAACTACCATTCATCATTTGCTAACATCCAAATGAGGAGTTATTGAAATAATTTTAAGGAAATATAAGTGTGAAGAGTTTTGACACACTCCTTCACCTTTGTACAAGATTGGGGAAGCCAAATAGCCACATGGTTCACCATCTCCAACAATTCCAAATGGTAGAACAGATAGAATATTGAAAAAATCATGTTTTTAGAGGTCTTCAATAGAGGGTTTATTTTTATGGACAATGTAAAAATTCTTACGTGGGTCCCCATTATCTTCTCAGACCCAAATAGATTCAAAAATTAGAGCTATAGAGATAAACATGATAAGAAACCCATTCTTTTCTCCATTGAGCTTCTTGGCAGCCTCAAAATCCCAACCAATTTGTGGATGGTACTCTAAGGAGAGAGAAAGTTAGAACCCAAGATATTGGGTATAGGATGGTAATATAATTCCCTTTAAATTTGTGTCATTTTTTTTATTTAGGCTCATTAACTTTATGAACAATCATTAAGAAGTTAAGGGTGCAGAAAAATGACTCAAAACCCCATTAGAGTTATTTTTCTCCAAATGCAAGGTTCTAAATTAGAATGAATGCATAAAGATTATTTTGGAAGGTATATTGAAAAATCCTTGACCACTATAACATCATTTTATTTTAGGTATCCTCATGTTCATGATTGGTATAGTACTAAATAGTCTTGATTTGATAGTTTGAGTATGTTAGTCTTGTTTACAAAGAAGTTGTGAGTTATCATGGTACATAGAATGAATGAATGAGTTGATTTTCAGTTGATAAAACCTCATAAATATCCCCTTATTCCTTTTTATACATCATAGAATCACTAAACTTTAATAAAGATAGAGAATAATGCATGCATAAGTTAAACTGTTAGAACTAGAAATCATGGTGAAGAAACCTTATCAAACAATTGTGTGATTTCATGATCTAAAACTCTTAAATAAGTAATATAATATTTATATAGTATTTTAAAACATGTTAATAAGGCATTATAGGTGATAATATATATAATTCAAGAGTTTTGATTCTTTTTTTAGGCCAAGTTCAAGAAGGTTTTATGGACCTGTAGTTCAACATTGACACCAAATGAATTTAATTAAGTGCATACATGGTATTTTTAAAACATGATATTATGCCCTATTTCATCTTACAAAATATCTAAACATTTTAATCCCATCAAATCTTAGATCTCAACTCAATTTACCCTCAAGTGGACTATGTAAACTAAGTAGACTATGTGAACCTGAAAAGGAAGACTGTGAAGGCTCCAAATGCATACTCAAGGTGTCTAAAAGGATTTAAAAACATTTTTAACCTTATTCTATATTCCCATCATTGGTTATTTCAGCTCAAAAATACCAAACAAGGAGAAATGAAGGTTTTGGCCTAAATGATTGCCTACCGGCTTGTAGCAGGTAGTAGCAACAAAAAGGGTTGATGAGTGTTTTGAAGAATTATAAAAATTACATAAATAATGTTTTATTGCTCTATTTAGTTCACTTTGGTGACCTAAAACTAAGAGGCCTAAATGACCACCTACAGCTTGTTGTAAATAGTATGACCAAAAATTCCATTTGTGTGATGTGGAATGAGGTTAGAAGGCCAATAGAGAGTTAAATAGGAAAATTAAAAAAAATCCAATAGTTTTTATCATCACAAGCATTCAAAATATCCAAAAGATGGATCTACATTCATAATTTTAGTCATGGAGCCTACACATAGACCTACAGGCCTGCCTATATGAAAATGTACCTTGTGGTTTGAATATGAGATATAAGGATGTTTTGGGTTGTAATAGGGCATGAGAGATAATTATGAAAAGGTATTTATTCCTTGTATTTAATATAAAACACCCAATATATATATTCTCAAATCTTAGTAAGGTAGTAGGCCTAATTGAAGACCTACATGCCTAAGTCTAAAGAATGAAGAAACTTGGTAAGTTTTGAGTTATTAAAATAATTAGGAATTAAAGAAGGTTAATATTACCCTAATGAAATATATTATGAATTTTTTAACTCATTTATTAATGAATAAAATTCCAAATAAGACTGTTAGGGTCATTATCAAAATGTTGCTTTTAAACCCTAACCATGTGCTAACACAAGTTGCAATGATTTAGATAGGAGAAATGGTGAATAATACCACCTACACACCTCATGTGAGGTTTAAAAATCCCCTAGGAGGGTGTTATATCCAAAACAAAACACTTTCACACCATATTATACCAAATCACCCTTCTCAAGCTCTCAAATAGACCTAAACAATCAAAAAGGGTCATTTCCTTTTGATTAGAAGTCAATGGTCATTGTGCATGGGAGCCAATGGATTTTATGGATGTTGAAGAGGTATATTTAATTCAAATTAGTGGTATTTTTTCTCAAGTTAAGGTTTAGAGACCTATGATTGATTGTTAAGAACCTAAACACCCCTAAACTTTACTTAAACCCTAATAAGAGCTCGATAGGAAAGAAAGTGAGATATATGGCTCTAAATGAATTTAATTAGCCCAATAAACACTTGAAAAAAATAATAAGCTCTAATAAGTCCATCACCATGAAAATTTATAGTAATTAATGTTGTACTTTTATAAGGTTTAAGTCATAAACAAGGTGTTTGAGTATATGAACAAATGAAAATCATTAGGGAGGGTGATTTAGATGGTCATATACCCTATAAAACCCCAAACTCCACTCTTTTACCTATGAAATTGTTCCTATAGGGCCAAACTCCAAAGGTAGTGTAGAGGTGTTTATGAAAGAATTATATGGTCACTTAAGAGAGATAAAGAAACATGGTTGGATCACTTTAAAGCTATGATTCATAATATAATATGGTTTGTAAGCTATGAGATATGCTCTTCAACCTTGTCTCAATTTATCATATAGGTCTTATTGCCATTCTAATGGCTAACTTCAAATAAACCAGACATAATTGACTAGAAGGCATATATGGCCAATGAAGAAGAATCTCTATCATGACTAAGGGCAAAGAAAAGGTGTCAATTGAAGATAGTAGAGAATGATCAAGTGTTAAAGAGGTAATATGGTATTTCAAGATGAGTTATAAGAGCAAGAATTCAACTTGTCAACTCTCAACTAGGAGGAGGGCAATTTTATGAATGAGGTTGATGAGTCATCCTAGAAGGTGAAGAGTCACTCTATGTCACCCTTGATGAATAAGAGGATCAAATCAAGTAAACACATACTGATATAATACTTCATAATTTCTTACTTGTATACTTTCTTGATTGTAACTTTTTCCTCATGAGATGACACTTGTCACATGTAACTCTTACACCTCCCCTTTCTCTCTTTCTCACACTTTTCTATATATATGCCTAATTTTGGCATTTTAATGGATCCTCCACTTGATTATGGTGAAGTCTTGATCCTTTTTTAAGCCATTGAAACAATATACAAGATAGTTTTATCTTCTCTTATGATTTTATTTTAGTATTTATGCATGAATTAGTAATCTTTTCTAGTGTTGATTCAGTTATCCTTGACATGTTGTCTCATTCTCTCATCTATGTGTAGTTTTAACTCACTCTTGTAGGTCATATGTAGTGTTCAAGAAGTTTTGTGAAGTTTAAGTGAGGTAACATTTCATCAGTATCCTTTAGACCTATTGAAAAACAACCATCCTTGCCTAGTCATCTTCTACCACCTTCATATTGAAATATAGATGTAAGAGGAGTGGAGTAGGAGTAGTGTATGAATAGATCAGTTTTATGTTCATTTATATTTGAATATGTGTGGTAGTGGTTAGCAATTTTTTTCATCACCTCCATAGTTTAGTTTATTTCTAGTTCTATCTACCCCTTTTCTCTTGTAAGTTAGTAGATTTAGTGATAGTTCTTAAGTGATGCATCAAGGGAGATAGCCTTATCTAGAGGTTTAATCCATTCTTTAGGTCACCCATAACCTAGGATTGTTCCCATGATATCATTTAAGTGAAGAGGCTTTAATAACCTCTTCAAGGGTGCAAATTTTGATGAAAATAGTTACTATAGTGGAAAAAAAACAGCACTTTGACATTGGTGTGAATAGGATGTTTTTGTGAACATTTTATATCCATAGTAATGGTGAGGAAGATAATTACTTGTAAGGATTCAACCCTAAATTGTCATTTTACTTAGTCATCATGGAAACAAAATGAAACATTGTTTGAAATATGATAATTTAGTGTTTTTGAGGTCATAATCATTTTTTTAAATGTTTTAAAGTCATATTTTAATTTTTCCACTCAATATAATTTAATATTCACTAATGACACTTGACATTAATAAAAAGTGCCTCCATTATATGTGTATGTAGATGCACATTAAATACACAAATAGTTTAGGGGTTTGAAGGCATATTGTAAAATTCTTGTTTTGGATTTTATGAGATCACTCTTTTATTTATGTTTTGATGAACAAGATGGGTGTGTAACAGAGCTCTAAAAATTTACTTTTAGAGGTTTTAATCTTGATTTCAATTCTAAGCTTAGTTTTTCTATTCATTTTTGAGAAGGTGAAAATAAAATGTTTCTATTTTTATGGTAGTTCATCATTATTTTTTTCATTGAGAATTTATTTTTATGGATCTAAAGTTATTCATTAAATGATATACAATAGAGATGTTATTTATGCTTGTTAAACCACTTCAAATAAGAGTAATATATTGAGTTTTTAGATGCAAGGAAAGGATTTTGGAGGTATGGTTCAGTTTAAAATTAAGGTTTGATAATAATTTTTTTTGTTTGTTGCAAGCTTATTTCATTTTGAAAATGAAATTTCTTAGTTATCTTTTAAAACCCTAGTGTCAAAAAAATAGGTATAGCTAAAAGGGCATCCATTTTCATTTTGAAGGGTTTATCTTATTGCAACTCTCTAATTGATTAAAGGGATTTCATTTTGAAGCAATGACATTATTTTATGGAAAATAAAATATTATTTAATTTTTTGAACTCTTGTGAGTAATTTGTAAACAATACTTGTTCTTTCAACAATAGCATTTCTTGAGTTTGTTTTTTAGAATATAGAATGTAGTTGATTTTGCTAGAAATATTAATGGATTTTGGATACTTTTACTATAGACTAAATTTTCATAAAATGGTTATTTTAAATTTTAGTGTTAATATTTACTAATATGGTGAAAATACATACATTATGTCTAAATCTCAATGAAAGGCTTTAAATTTCAATAAAATAACTTTCCTTTGAAATACACAATAAGGCATTGAAGTTGAACTCTCCAAGTGATATGAGTATTTGTGTTTTTGAGTTTTTAATGAATATGCCAATGGTTTTGAAAAAGATGAAAGAGAATGGTTTAATTATGTGCCTATTGTGAAAAATACATATGAAAAACATCTTGACTGTGGTTGTATTGTGTATTCATAATATCCTTATCTAACCTTAAAGTATAGGTGAATTATAAAGTTCTAAAAATTTTGATCTATATTCTTCAAAAATTATTCTATTTCAAAAGAAGTAAAGGCAAATACAAAGTTTAATTCAATCTTAATTTGAATGTTTCTACAAAACTTTATCAACAATTATCTTTTGGTTGTTACTTTTTGGTGTGATAAATATTTGGTGAAATTGTTTTAACTTTTATTCTTGAAAGTACGCAATGTTAAATATTAGGTATATGCCTTATTAAAGTAGGGATAATTGGCTAATAATAGAAACTAGATATGGGTACTCATTGGAATATCCATTATAATAGTACAAGACAATGATGGATTGTTTATTTTATGTTTCACATAAGGGTTACTTTTATTCATTTTTGATATGATATTCTAAGTACATTTTGAATCTTCAATAAGGTTATAACTTAGTTTTGATTTTAAATGTACTTGTAAATAGACATGTGATAAATTTATTTGGTGAAAGCTTTGAAAGTTCAATTTATTTGAGTTGATTTCAATTTGTAAAAGAATAATTGGAAGTTTATTAACCATTCAATCATGTTTTCATATTCTAAAATATTACATTGTTAAAAAGGAAGTCTGAGGAACTACATGTTTATTTTGGCATTCACTTGGAAATGTTTGCAATTGATTTACAAGGTAATTAATGTTTTCTAGTCTAATAAAATGTATGGTGTATATGATTAAATAGGAGTTGTGTTTTAATATGTTATAAATCATTCATTTTTTTAATAATGTTTAAGGTAGCCATGATGATTTGATATGTGTTTTTATTTAATTAATAAATTATTTTTAAGTTTGTTTTTTGTTTCAAATTTAAGGTAAAATTTTAGGTTGAAGTAAAGGTTTGCATAGTTCAAGGAGAAATAATGTATGAGGTAATGATAATTATAAAGAATAAAATGCACCAGCTATATGTGGTGCATATTGAGGTAGACCCTTCAAAACCCAAAGGGTCCTAGAGCATTTATGCAAGACTTTGGTCATGGCATTATAGTCTCCCTTCACTTCAATGTCAATAATCCATTTATTTGGGATGTTTTAATTCTCACACCCTATGATGCTTAATTTTTAACCCATAATGTTCCTACCTAAAGAGATCCTCAAATAAATAATTAATGACCTCACCTTTTTACATGTGGTTCACCAAATTTATTATCACCAATTATCTCTTGTTTCTAGTGATATTTTTGTACCTTCTTAACTAAATACCCTAAACTAATAGAATACCCCAATTGAAAAACCCTAATACCAATTTTTTACCTCAATATGTTTCCTCCTCAAATCATGAATATGCCAAAATACCTATTGACTTTCTAAGTCACCCCAATTAGTGAAAGGCTTATAGGAAGGTAGTGTACCTACGTGGTCCTAGGCACTCCAAGAAGAAGGTATACAGGTACCTCCTATCTACACCCAAGCCCAATATAGAGGCATAATTTTATGTGATAATATAATGATGACTTGCAATTACACAAAGCTCTTAACGCACATCTTAACACAAAATTTTGTGGTACACAAGATCAAGAGGCACACATGTTCAAGATGAGGGAACCCCAGGTTCCAAATGGTTAAGTAAAGGTAGGGTGTAGGGAATAGCTATAAATCATGAAGAGCATGCCTAGGGTCTTTAATATTTGTGTGCCTCCTTATTTAAAGTCTTACTCATGCTTAACCAATGTAATTTCATGCCTATATGCATGATCCTACATCTATGCCCTTGAAATGTGTAACATGCAACCCTCTTTCTACCACTACCACATGGCTACCCAGTGCTCATTTAATAGAAGGAAGTTCTTAGTTTGCATGAGATAAGTACAATCCCTCCACATGGTGATCTATCACTCATCCAAGGCTGGTCCCTTTATCAATAGAGTTCAAGTAGCACCATTGGTTGTCCAGGAATGAAAGGGTGCCCACCAAATATCCATAATGGAAAAGTAGCACCCACATGTCATGTCCATGTTGCTCCTATATAACAAGACAAAAGACTCTTCTAAGATCTCACCAAGATGACACATGTTCCCCCTAGACCTATGAGATGATGACATATGTCACCCCCACATAATGGCACCCAAAAATAATCACAAATCACCACATGTAAAGTGGTAGCAGGATATAAATAAGGTCATTGGAAGTAGTTGAGAGGATCTCAAGGTATTGTTAGAGTGATTAAATGCATAAGTGTCTACCAGACATCAAGATGTGGATACACACCACCCTCTAACCTTATTAGGTAAATCACCCATTACCCTATGCACATGTGTATCCAAAAAGGATCTTGCCACCAAATCTAGATCTAATCACCAAATAAACTTCAAGAAGTATGACTGCAACATCGTAAATGAACTAAAATCTACACCCACCACCCTAAGTGGTGAAATTATTGTAAAGCAAGCTTGTTCATTATAAAAACCTAGTTCTTCACTTGTAAAAGGGTTGGCATTTTTTAACAACCTCATTCTTCTAAAAATTTCCCTCCAAGAGCACTTTATTGGTAAAAACTTGAAGACTAATGAGAATTTGGTTTACCTCCTTCCATTCTTCTAATGTTCTACGTGATACTTATGTTTTTTATCCTTATCTATGGGTAATGTTTGCTCCTCTCACCATTTTCCATTCCTAACACCTCTTAATTAAACTTATAACTCACTTACAATTCATATTCTATGTGCACTTGAGTCTATGTAGGCATTGCCTATGGATAGCCTTCATCCCTCTCAATGCTATGTTGTGTTCTTGTGACTCTATGAAAAATACTTATGCATTTCAAGTGTCTTTGGTGGAATATGTGTGAATACATCTTGTTCTCAAATTTTTATTGTGTGTTTATGGTAGTATGAGTGCTCACTCTATTTTGGGTGCATCACCTCTTTTACTTTCAGTGTCTCTTAACTTCTCCCTCCCCTTTTCCATCAAAATTTTAGGTTTAGGCTAGCAGTAGATTTACCTTTTTAATCTCTAGGCTTATGCACTAGTATTAAATTAGGTGCATTTAGAATAGAATTAATTTTCCCTACTCTAGAGGCTCATCCCAAGGAGTTCAAGGTTCCCACACCTTGGTGACATTCCCATCATTATGATGAGATAAATCAATGCTCGCATGTGTAGCTAAGCAGTAATCCTTTCGTGCCTAGCACCATAGACTATTTTACCCTGTGTAAGGCATTCACACTTAGCACCCCACCTCAAATCTCCCCACACTATATAACATTCATGAGTCGACATTTCAAACACCAATAATCCCTTCAATCCCACGTATGGTAACACATTTGATGAAAAATATTAAGTTGGAGATTGGTGATGAATCATGTGGACTGGATAGAGTTGAGATACTTATGACCATGATGGAATATACTAAGTATAATACTAACATAGTTGTTTGATTAATTGATTTGATTTATTTAGTTGAGGGATAAGAGAATTAATTTTGTTTGTTCATTTTAGTTTTTTTTACTTCTAACCAAAGTTTTAGACATTTTTAAAATTTGATACTTGAGGATAATATCATAGCTTGTTGTTCTATTTTTTTTATTTTTTTATTTGATTTGGTAAATACTTTATTTCATCATTTGTCTTAAAGTGATAAAATGAATATTTTTGCATTGGTGAAGGTAAATTTTACATGAATCTAGAATTTGTGTGATAAATATAGTGGAAATTAGAAATAGGATTCAATGAACTTATACTTTATAACCACTTAGAAAAAGAATATTTTGCAACAAAATAGATATTACTAATCTATGTAATTTTGTGTGATTATTTTTACTACATAATAAATTACATTAAGTGAATAATTAGCATTAGCTTGTGTTTTTAGTGGGGCCCCATCTTTGAAAATATTTTTTGTTATTGGTATAATTATAAATAAATTAATTTTCAAGTATTTTATATAGTTAAATTTTTAAGTGACTTATTATTTAAAAAAAAATTGATAGCTTAATATAAAATCATAAGTAAATTAACTTAAAATAAATTTGAAACCAACTTAATGAAAGATTTTAATGAGATATTATTCATGAGGGAGGTCATACATGTACAAGAGCTCTAACTAGTTTTCATTCTACATTTCTCTTCTATGAAATTAATTTAAGATCAAGCATATGATTATAAGAAAGACCAATAATGCTTAACTGATAATGAATTACTTCACTTGGTACAGTCAGGTATGTCTAGTTTTTATAAATTATTAATAAACTAATTATTTTGTCTAGTTTTTATAAATTATTAATAAATTAATTATCTAAAAAAAATTTGAGTTCAACACATTTGATAATTCTAGAACTATTTCAGTGATATGCTTCAAACTATTTATGTATTTTCCATGCAACTGATATATGATTCACACATACCAATTAGATGTGGGTGAGTTGGTAAAGTGGCTTAGATGTTTCAATCCCCACCCAAGTTCAAATATAACTAAGGTATCTAAGGCTAGATTAGTCATCATTGTATTTTCAAGCTGAGTATGGCTGGTGTTGGTATTGTCAAGCCAGTTGTGGCCATTCATTAGTATTCTTAGGATACTTGTGGCTATTATTAGTATTTTAAGGTTGGTTATGGCTATTGTTGGTATATTTAGTACATGTGATAGATGATCACTTGGGGATATGGGCCCTCGATTGTGTCCCAAACTAGTTCATAACTTAGGTGAAAAATGAATACCAATTAAAAAAATGCTTCAAACATATACATTACATGATAGATTATTTGTAGTTATTTATGCAGCCTTGTAATTTATTTTGATCTTAATACATATCTTGTATACATTTATGGATACAACATTTTAAATTTTAAATAAAATCTTCATTTATTATTTTTCACAATGACTCAAATTTTAAGCTCTATTGTACTTTAATATTTCTATTCCAGTATATTTATTGACATTTTTTTAATTTTATACTTTTGTAGGTCTGTAAACATTTCAAATATATCTTTTATTTCATTTTTTTTATAAGTTAGCATAGCAACATTTTATTTATTCTATATATTTATTACTTTCTTTATTTTTGTTTATCATTTTAGAAAGTAATGTTCTATTAGTTTTCTTTAATATTGTTATTTTATGATTTTCTCTTTGTTTAGGATTTTATAGTTTCATAGTGGCATTGCTTAAGCAATAGAAAATAAATTTTGAAGTATTTTTATAGTATTAACAAGATACATTATCAAAATTTAAAGTGAAGAGTGATAAAAAAAATTGAAATATCTGATCAGATTCTAGAGTGTTAGTTTTTTTACTTTCCAAGATGATACCTCTTCCATAGGTACCACTCTGTCACTAAGTCAATAAAATTCAAAAACATGAAAAAGATAATTGATATAAATTTAAAAATTAAAATATGATATGATAAATATTAAGAGAATATGAAATTTAATCATTTTAGTTATGAAAGTTAACTTTTGTTTGATTGAAGAATACTTGATATTATTAGCTTTAAAGTAATACTTTTATAATTATATTCTCATTAGAGTTGATTAAATTGGTTAATTGATTTGGATTCTTAGATCTTGTTAATTTTGTTCAATGTTTTCAAAATATTTAACTTTTAAATTTTAAAATATTTATTTGAAAGCCTAGTAACTAGTTTTATAGTCAATTGGTCCCTATAATTAAACTAGTCTAATTTTGATTGAACTTTAAAGAGAGGTAAAGGTCTATTAGTTTACTGCTACAATTTTTTAGCATCAAAAAATTTGGTGACTCTAATGGAAACTTTAAAAAACCAATTTATATTTCAATTAATTGTGCTCTCTCTCTCTCTCTCTCT
>JARHVA010002608.1:620000-752500 GCA_037957365.1 Torreya grandis
ACTCTCTCGAGACATTATCAAAAAAGCATACACATATGAAAACCCCTCAAAAGAGTAAACCTAGAGCTATGTATAAATATAAATTGAAGGTAAAATTTTCATGTTTTCAAGCGTCAAATTCCAAAAATTACATTATATTTTATCATGATCATGATGGTGTGCACACAAAACTATGTGGGAGATCTATGTGTGGGTTGAGCCCTCTTTAGAGTATTGGAATGTTGACAATGCTCAATAGCTTAGTGGGGAGTATTTGGGGTTGTTTAACCCATTTTTAAAAGTTAATATTGTGTCAAAAGTGAGGCTAGGGTTTCAAGGCAATGAGAAACAAATTAAAGATTAATGCACAAGACCAAAGACAAGCAAATACAAAAAAAAATATAAATTTGTGGTCACAATGATCCGAGGTGGCATAAACTAACAAAATAAACCTAGAAAATTCCAAAATATAGAGGAAAATATTAGTTAAAATAGGGGTTTAAAATTTTCCAATAATGTCCACATAGGTTTGGAAGGTCTATTTCCTAATTTGAGAAGTTATAGATGTCACACCCTGCTTTTGAAAATATATTATATACTTATTTTGTGTTGATGTGGCGTGCCATGAAGACTTATCTAGTTGGACTCCAAAATATTTTAAGATCTGCCCATATGACCATTTTTCATTTTTTTAAACAAAATGACTACCAATTGAAATGTATCTTCTTATATTATGCAGTTTTGGATTAACATTGAATATACATGATTTTGAAATTGATGTGATGTTATATAGTAGGATAATGAAAATGAGTTGCATAGGTTCAAGAAAATTTAATACTAATGACAAGTGGAATATACTGATTCATTTTGAGGTAATGGTATGCTATTAATATTCAGTATTAAATTGATTTATTTTCATATTTCACAAATTTATTTAATATATTATGATTTAGTTAACCAATTAACAAAATTTGTTGAGTGCATAATTGTAGCACATGCTTTATTTTTCTAAAAAGAGAGAGGGTATCATTGAGAAGAGATGGATAGATGATATGTTAGAGGGAAAAAAAGAGGATGTGTCTTATATATACAATGAACTATGCATACTCTTAGGGATGTGTAGATAATTAAATTGAATATTTATCATTCTATGCCACTTATTCTATGTGTTATTGTCATCATTCCAAAAGCATAAATAAATCAAGGGAAGTTAATAACAAAATTTGGTAATTTATTTATTTTCTTCAGATCTTGTGATTAGTTTGGAAAATATTATAAAAAATACATATTGTACATTTTTCCAAAAAGCTCACACCACATTAGTACATAAACCAATATATCATAATCCTTATGCCAATGAAAGTGGTATTCATATTAATAAATTGTTGAATGGTTGCATCTTATTTAAATACTAATAATCAAAGCATTAGAATCTAAAATATTTAATCTTCTCTTAATATTTTTGAATGATTAAAACCTTACTTATTTGATATATATGTATACACACACACACACACACAAATATGTGTGTGTGTACATACATACATACATACATACATACATACACACATACATATATATGTATGTATTTGTGTATATGTATATGTGTGTGTATATATGTGTGTGTGTGTGTGTGTGTGTGTGTGTGTGTGTGTGTGTGTGTGTGTGTGTGTGTGTGTGTGTGTGTGTGTGTGTGTGTGTGTGTGTGTGTGTGTGTGTGTGTGTGTGTGTGTGTGTGTGTGTGTGTGTGTGTGTGTGTGTGTGTGTATTTATATACATACATACATATATATGTATATATGTACATACATACATACATACATGCATGCATGCATATATATAACAAATAAGGTTCATTAAAAAGAGGGAGGTATCATTGAGGAGAGATTGATAGATGATATATTAAAATGAAAGAAATAGTATGTGTCCTATATATACAATAAACTATGAATACCCTTAAAGATGTGTAAATAATTTAATTGAGTCTTTACCAATATATACCACTTGTTTTGTGTGTTAGTGTCATCATTATAAAAGCATAAATAAATCATGGAAAGCTAATAACTAACTCTATTAATTTATTTATTTTCTTTGGATCTTGTGATTAGTCTGGAAAATATTATAAAAAATATCTATTGCATGATTTTTTGAAAAGGTCATGCCACATTAATATATAAAACAATATATCATAATCCTTATGCCAATGAAAGTGGCCTTAATACTAAAAAATTATGGAATGATTCCATCTTATTTAAATATAAATAATCAAAGTGTTAGAATCTAAAATATTTATTCTTGTCTTAGTATTTCTGAGTGATTAAAATCTCATTTCGTTGATACATACATACATACATATCCGTCATGTATTAAAAAAGTATTAATAATTCAGTAGGAACACTATCTTGTTGATATCCTTTAACCATCACCATCAATGATGCTCTATTTTCAATGTGCATGCCTATCAAGGTGTTCATCATAATACTTATTAATTTTAAATCCATATTTAATGATATCTATTGAAATTAAAACATAAATAATTTTTTTGTGGGAACATAAAATATTGTTAATGGGATGGTTTAACAAGGCACCAACTTGTGCGTTATTGTGAAAACCCATGCACTCTCTATGTTGCAATTATATTAAGTTATAAGTTTGTAAAATTTCAAAAAAACCACAAAACTTATGTAATTATCTTAAAGGACGATTTGATTGGTCATTAATATATAAGTTGGAAAATTTGAATTTATGTTATGCATAGGTTACACCATGGATGACCAAAGAGTTTTAATGTAAATAAAACCTTTTGAGATATTGATTGCATCCACCAATAGATAATAATTTACACTAACTGCACCTTGCACAAGAATAGTTAGATATATGGAGGTATTAAATAACTCTAGTTGAACTTCCAGTTGTAAAGGAGTGATGCCTTCATCTAAATGAACACATTAAACTTAAGATACATTATTCAAAATGTTGGGATTTTTGTTAAATATAGAGAGGCCATCTTTAGTAGATTTAAAGAATAAGAGAATGACACAAGGATGTTAGAGACTGACAAGAGAAAAAACAACCTATAAATCCATTTATTGAACACATTAGAATACTGGTATGTCTCCTTACAATGGTTTTTACTTTATTAGAATTTGGAATTTATTGGTGTATTAACTTTAATTAAGATAATATGAATTGAAAGGTAGAAATTGTTGTAAATAACTTGCAACTAGCAGAATGAAAGTAAAATACTAAAATAGATAAAACTCAAATGAATGAAAGAAGCTAACTATGAGAATAAAAAAAAGGACAAATGACTTAATTGATTACTATCAATTAATTTGGATATGTTTGATTGAATGATAATTGAAATGATAAACTCATACTTGATTATACACATGCAACCAAAACAATAATTGTCATTATTCTAGGTCAGAATTGATTGGAAATAGGGTCAATAATTATTATGGATCTTTGTGGGTTGATCTTAAAATTCACGGTAAAATAGAAAAATAATTTTGAAATCACATGCATATAATTGAAATACAATTGTATGTAGAATTTTGACCTTCATCTATTCACTAATAACTTATAAATGACCTCTTCAAAGTTGAAACCCTATTAGGTTTGTTGTAGCTAAAAAAATTTAAAAAAAGAGAAGGGGAGTGTCATAGGCTAGACTAAACCCAATCACCCCTATTATGATTTAATGGTACATACATATACAAATTAATATAAAGAGGGAATCAAACCCTCATAGTTATACCACCTAGAGTGCGTAACACTATAGTGTTCATTTCCTACATGTTTGCATCTAAAGATAACTTGAATATTTGATAATAATTTGCTTGAATTATATAGAATAGGCTTGCGACTTGGTTAAGGGATGCTTCAAGTGAATATAATAAATTTTTGAATGAATAGGAAACCTTTGCTTAGTGTTTAATAGTATACACATGCCAAAGTGGTAAAATTACCAATTAGTATGATAATGGATTATATGTGCTTTTATAACATTCCAATGGGTGAAACCTTGTGATACCTATCATAAAAAAATGATAAAACCATAAGGAAGAGTTTAAATTTTTAAAATAGATATTGTTAGGTAAAGGGAAGGATAGACCCATAAAGGATAGGATCGACTGGTGATCCTAATCTGTATAGGTTGACTTTAACATGGGAAGGGTAACATTATTATTAAAGATTTGACATGTCTATATAGATGCTTAGAGAGGTTTTTAGTAATTAAGAACATTTTTATAGGTGTAAAATAAAACCTTAAAATGGATGAGATTATATAATTACTTAGTATAAAATGAGGTGGTGAAATAGGACAAATTTAAGTGTTCAAGTTAAGTAAAGTAAATGTGGGATATAACTAACATTATCAAGTATTCATGACAAAATTTGAGTATCTAAATTTGCCCCCCTTTAATATAAAAATGAAAATTAATAGAATAAATTGGAAGATGTACCTGAGTGTGTACAAAAAACTTTGTATTTGGAAGGAAACTCCAATCATGCAAGGTGTTCTAAAATAAATCTTAAAATTGTGTAAAAGTAGTTAATGTCTATATGTGAAATTGACAATTGAAATATAATTTGAATTTTAAAACATTTTAAATAAAAAAATGAAGGAGTACACTTGTATGTGTGAAACCAATGTTTCTCTTGTAAATTTTATTGAATATGATGCTTCCTTAAAGCATTGGAGAATTGGCTCTCATCATGATGTTAGTGTAGGCATTTTCCCACCTAGTGGTTTTACCTACACATCTTTTCAACTTTCTTAGGATAGTTAATTAAGTCATTAGGTATCATTTACCTTTAAGTGAGTTCTAATTATGAATTAATGTTTTACCTTTTTGGTGACCTAATTTCACTTTATATGTACTTTCTTCTTTTTCTAAGTTGGTTAATGCAAACATTTCCTTTATGAAATTTTCTTGTTTTTGGAGCTCTCATTTTACCTCTACAGGTTGACATTACTACATGATCGCTATTCTGAGATCTTAGTGAACTCTAACATGGTATCAAAGCTTTTTTGATAGCCTCAGACATTTATCTCCTTTGACATGATCCTCTTACATTTTCCATAGCTAGATTTGTTTTTTCATCGCTGCTTTTTTGACCTTGGAGGTGTTATTATTCTCTACCTCAAAACTCATGTCAAATGACCTCAGATCAAAAATCTATTTATATATTTTTGTGGGTTTTTTGAGATATCAAATGGGTCTCTTATATTTTTGAGAAAGTTCATGGATTTTAGAAATCAATTTTTCTTCGTATTGATGGACGTTTGTATGAATGAGTAGAAGAGCTTGCAAAACCTACAAATCCAGTGACTTAAGTAATCAGACTTCATAACCATAAAAACTTGGTAGTAATCAACAGTTAGTAATTAGACTTCTAAAACCTAACAACTTGCTTGGAGATTTAAGTTTTCAAGGGAGTCTTACTTCTCTGAGTTCTTGAGTTACAATTATTCGAAAGCCCAAAGTAGTAGTTGCTCCAAAGCCCAATTGCTAGACTTGTTCGATGTTTCAAAAGAGAATTAATTCTCTAAGTTCCTGAGTTGAAGTTTCTCAAAAACTTGAGTAGCAGTTGTTTAAAACCCTGAGCAAGTAATGCTCAGTCAAAACCCTGAGTAGCAGTTATTTGGAAACCTGAGCAAGTAATGCTCAGTCAAAAATATGAGTAATAGTTTTTTGGAACCCTAAGTAATTAATGCTCATTTGAAAGCCTGAGTAAGTAAAGAAATGTTAAAACCTTGAGTAAGTAAAGTAGCATAGAAAACTTGAGTAAGTAATGCTCCTTCGAAAGTCTGAGTAAGTAAGCTCTAGAACCCTATGTAACATTTAGGAAGACGTCAAATTTTAGATGAAATACAATGAAGAAATAGATTGAATTTTTTGCCATTTTTGGATTTTTGGATGAAAAAACACGTGTAGAAAAATATTTATATTTTTGAAAATGGCTCGGGAATGTGTAGAAGTAAGAACTTGTAAGTGCCATAACTTTCAATTCTTAGCTCTATTTTGGGTGTTATTTTTTTAAAAGTGCATAGTTTTTAAATCTCTATGCATTGGTGGTACTATTTTTGGTCTTTTATAGCATCCTTTTTATTCATGATGTAATGGATTAAATCTCACTTCATACCTATTGTAATCTCTCTTGGATGCATTATAAATTGAATTTGACCTCCCTTTAGTTCCTTATACTTATGCACCTAATTCTCAAGACACATTTTTGATTGAATCTGATGGCTATATGAGCATGCTTGTAATTGAAACACCCAGGGGGATCATTGCTAATATTTTTAAGTGGGTATTATGTTTTGCTGTGCATTCTTTCTTATTTTGCATTCTTCTTTACTTATTGTAATAATATTTACTTCTGCACTATGGATTCACTCTCTATTAGTCTACTTAAACCATTTAATTATCATGAATGGAAACCTAAAATGGAAAATCATCTTGTAATCTAAGGGTTACCATCAAATTATAATGAGCACTGAGACTAAACCTACTGATGTTGGAGCAAAAATCAAATGGTTTAACTTTTGTGACAAAATCCATGGAGTTATGTGTCTTTACATCTCCCTAGATGTACTCTTTCACATCAAATCTGCCAAAACACCTACTAAAGTGTGGGCCCAACTCACCAAGCTCTTTAGGGTGCAGGATGTGATGAGAGGACATGAGCTAGAAAATGAGCTCATTAGATTGAGCCCAAATAATTTTGACACTCTTCAGGACTTATTTAGCAAGTTTAGACTTTTGAGATTATAGTGAAAGCATGTGGAATTGACAAGAAATATTAACAACTTGTTTTGTCAATACTCTCTAAATTGGGTCCTAGATATTCTATATTTCTATCCACTTTTCATGCCACTAAGAGTGCTCTTGACACCGCATGGAAGATGCCTTCTTTAGATACCTTTGATGCTGATCTGATTTGAGAGCAAGATAAGTTGATACATATTAGCATAGTGAAGTCATATAAATCTCATGAACAACTTGCTGAGAAAGATAAGGCTTCTAACAATAGAGAGATAAAGTAGAGCAATAAAAATGATGAGAAGGTGAAAATATTTCCACCTCTAAATCAAACAATGTGACCTCTTCTTCTAGTCATAAGCCCAAGAAAGATTGGATCAAATTTGGGGATTTCTCAGGTAAGCATGACGAGAGTAAATGTTTGAAGAAACAAATTGACCACCCTACTAGCCTTCTTATTCAAAAAAATATAGGTGTTCTAGATTTTTTCAAACCATCTTCATCAACCCATGAATCCACTAAGGCAAATGACTTTGGCAAAGAAAATGCAAAAGAGAATAATAAGGGGAAACAAAAGGACAAATCCTTAGTTGAAGTTGTGCTTTTAACTCCTCCTACATGGGTCATTGTCTTTGGTACTTCACATCACATGGCCTTTTCATAGATTGAGTTTAGTTCCTTGGAACCATGTGACATGTATTCTATACAACTGGGTGATAATACTTCTAAAAAGGTTCTCAGGAGAGGGTTTGTTGAAGTGAGTGGTGGAACATTCAATAATGTTATAAGTGTACCCTCACTCTCAAATAATTTCTTGTCAGTCTTCCAGATCACTCACCTTGGTATGGGCATGTGAGTTAAATTCACTCTATATTCAGTGTACATCATGGAGTTTCACAGTGATACTATTTTGGCTATGGGAATAGTCAATCATTAGACTTGAATCTATAGCTTCTCATACTTTTCTCCTAACTCTCCTTCAGATTCTTTAGATTCCTCTTTGGAATCACCTATACCTATTGACACTTCTGAGGCTGAGCATTTTTTTTGATATTGACAACTCTTATTTTGTAGATGACTACAACAATGAAGTGCACACACCTCCACCATCTCATTTTTACCTCCAAATATTCAAGAGTTATTTATTGATCCATCTACCTTTGGTCTACTTCTAGAATAATAAGAAAATGGTCTACTAATCCAAGATACATCAGATATCAGGTACTATATTTCATAATTATATAGGATTCCACAAACCTTCTTCATCTCTAATTCTAGTGTACCATCTTGGTGTAGAGCATTTGGCCCATCTACCTCATAGTATGAGAATCATTCCTTTCATATGAATTACACCTTGGTTAAAGATCCATCAGGTACTTGGAAAACAATCTCATTATTTCAAGGTGAACCACTCTTCTCTGCATCTATGTTTGATTCACAGTCACTTCCGAGCATTCCTCTAGGGGACACTGGGTGGCTACAATCAATTTTAGACTTTAGTGGGGATTTTTATCTCTCTTCTCTTCTTATCTCTATTTTGGGGAGGAGTTTTGTTTCTATGGGTTTTCTCTTTTACCTTATTTTATGGGAGTTTCATTGTGCTTGGGTACCTCATCAAGCCTTATTGTCAGGACCCAATTCTTTTACCCACCTAAGCTACACTTCAGGGGGGGTGTTAGTTTATGCATTTTCCAGCCTAGTGGTTTTACCTACACATCTTTTCAGCTTACTTAGGTTAGTTAATTAAGTTATTAGGGGTCATTTACCTTTAAGTGGGATCTAATTGTGAATTAGGGTCTTACCTTTTTGATGACCTAATTTCACCCTATATGTACTTTTTTCTTCTTGTAAGTTGGTTAATGAAAACATTTTCTTTGTAGAATTTTATTGATTTTTGAGCTGTTATTGTGCCTAGAAAAATTTGACATTACTGTATGCTCACTATTTAGGGATCTTGGAAAATTATAACAAATGAAACACTTCGAGGGATTGGTTCCTTTATTGAACCAAGGAAAATTATGGTGATCAAGCCCCTATTTTAAGTGAGCATGTATATAAAATATAACCCATTGAGGGATGAAAAAATATCAATTTGTATTGTTGGTTCTTGTAACCCCAAGATGGAAATGGGTTGGAATCTATAATAAATCCATAGGTTATAATTTTATAGGGCATTAAATCTCCAATATGCATTATGAACTTTAACTGAATCAATCATTGCATATAGTCAATCACTTTGTTTCTATGTTATTTTATGCATGATCAAAAGAAAATGGATAAAATTTATGCTCCTACCATTGGACTCAGATAAAAATCAGTAATGAAAGTATAAATTTAATCTATATCATGTCCCCATGTGATAAATAACCCTATAATAATATGTAGATGTAAATTTTATAATTTTTGTTTGGATCTTGTGTGCATATGCCCATGCATATGCAATAAAAGGTATGAAACTATAATATGTTCCAATAATGTGAATGAATATGCATGGCATATTCCCCCATAATTTGTACAAATAATTAAATTTTGAACCATTTTGAATTTTTTGAAATTGTGTTCTTTACCCATAATTGATTTCTACTCACATAGGATTATCTCTATATGAAAAGCCTACTGAAATTCCCCCTTTTGAGATAAGGGATATGTCCTAATAGTCATTCATATCAAAATAAAAGTTAATTATATCATGCATGTAAAGATATAATAATTTAATATCATAATCAACTAGCACGAAGGAGGCCACATCCCCAATAATGTCTAATTGTCCATACAAAAATGACAACGGGCTAGGTGGGCTATTCAACCAACACACAAGTGAATAATTCTTATCAAGAGATGGGTTTTAAAAATTTTAAACCTCCATTATGAAGTAATGATGTGGATTAATTGCCTAAGGATGAAGGCAACATGTATTCCAAGCCTATTTTATATAGTTCAAATTAGACTATTCCAAAAATGCCCATCCATTTATCTCAGTTCTGCTAGCACAATGTTAATGGGGGGAGACAAAGAGAAATTAGTGTAGACATCCAATTACTAACACCATTTGTGTTAAAATTGTCAATCTTACTTGAATTTCACTCAAATGCACATTTTAGGTCAAAATCTATAAAATGTCCTAAATGGTTCAAACTTGTCACTTACAAGTGCTAATTTAGGTCAAAGTATCCCTAAATAGGGCAATACATTTTATGGGCTAGCTAAATTTGATCTATTCATTTTGATTTAAAATGACCATTTCACCATTTAGTGCTCTGGATCACTCTTTTCTTCTAATTCATTGGTACAAATAATGTACCTTTATTATTTAGTAATGACAACATCCAAAATGGGAATACAACTCCAATGCATCTACCATCACCTTCTAGTTCCTCTCCAGTTAAATTACAACCTAATAATATAACTTTCTGACCATTTTTATTAACTGTGCACCAATTTTCAAAGAATTACACTAAACTTGATTAAACTTACTTAAGCTAATTAATCCAATTTAAGAGCTTAAGTAAGAATTCCATAGATCTTTTTGAATATCTCATTATTGGAAATTGATTTTGAATATCTACATCACCTAGTGACATCATCTATGGGGTGGCATCCATCAAGCCATAAGTGCATAAAATATCAAGATTATGGGTCACCCATGCCTAATTAATGCCTCCCATGCCTCTTCAATACTTATTTATCTTGAGGATATTTATGAGTTTAATTCTAAATATTAAGATTATCCATGGCCACACATCTCAATCTTGAGATGGATGGTCATGGTTGATCCTAAACAATCTCAAAAATATATAAATAGAGAGGCCATGGACATAAGTTTTAAGCTTGAATATTGCAAAGTTATAATGTTAAATTATTTCCACAAGGCTTTGCATTTGATAATAGATTTTGATTGCAAGTTTTATTGATAGGTTTGTTTAGTGATTTGGAATCAAGAACCTAGGTTTTATGGAGTGTTCTTGAGGCATTAGAGGAGATTACCACCATTGTTGATAAAGACAAGGATGCTTGATCAAGGGAGAACATGTTTTTGAGCCACATGGGTATGGTGAATCCATTTGGAAAGGTAATATGGTGTTGATTTCTTTCATTTATTTCTTGCTATCTTTTGTAATTCCCATAGGAATAGATAGGCTTGGTTAGTGAGTTCTTTATGCACATTTTATTATTTATGGACTAATGCTTGATTAAATTGCTTTGTAATCCTCTCTACATCTTGGCACACTCGATGGGACTAGATGCATCCTACACATGAAAGAGATATTTTTTTAACTCTAAAATATTTATTTAAACCTTTAAAACTCTTGAAAATTGATTTTCTAACTTTATTTTACCATTTTTGGTTGCCACAATTTGACATAGTAACTGACATTGGTAAGAAATATTGACATCGATTATCTATCTACACTGACGTCAGTTAGAAAAATTGACATCGATTAGATCTCAGTTAGCCAGATTAACTGATGTCAATGGTAATAACCGACATCAGTCACTATGTTTTTTCAAAAACACAGACCCGAGAGCTACTTTTTCAAAGTTCATTATTCCAAGATAAAAAGAGATTCAAATATAAAGGACATGCTAACAATTTTTCTACAAGACCAAACTTGATATTTGTTTAAAACATGTTTAAATCACCTTTACAAGCTTAAAAATCAATTAGGAACCTTATTTTAGTGTTTAACAAAGAATTTAGATATTTTTGGTGAATGTTTTCAAAATTTGCAACTAAGACTGAGGGGTCAAATAAACACCACCAAATATTTCATTTTGAGTTTAAAATTGAACACACTTGTCAATTCTTGTTTGCAATAGTTGTTTAATCTAATTTTTGTTTGGCAAAAAGAGGAATGTTGTGTGTATGCTCTTCTATTTATCCCCTATAGGGAACCCTTAGAATCAAAAGTGCCATTCCTATTGCAAATAGCCTAGTCCAAGGCTTAGAAAGAATTTTGCCTAAAGCACTCCCCAAAAACTCACCAAAGTTTGGGTGATCTTGAAAAATGACCCTAAAGTCTTTCTATTTTATGCTTTCTTTATTTTCATGCAAACTTGGCTTGCAAGGGGGATGTCATTAGCTCCCATGAGTTATTTAGGGAAGCTTTGAATTGAGGTTTCACATCCTAGCATTGACTTCATTTGACTCCTTTAGAGTTGTACATGGGATGTATCTGCATTTGGACATCACACTGAACTGAGTGAACAACAGGATGTAGTGGTTGTAAAAAGGACTAAAACTTTTTACAACTAACCAATGCCACGGTCACCCAATTTTTATGCTTGTCTTTTGCATCATTTGACTTGAAAGTCATTGTGAAATTGATTCCCCTAAAATGATCGAAACCTTACTAGTTTAGTAGACCCCACTTTGCCATACCCTATCAGTTTAGACTTAAGACATTTATTTTTTGTCATTAGTTTACTTGGTCTTGATTTGTGTCTAAAACTACTTGTTAACTCAATTAACTTAACTAAAACATATTATCCTCAATTTTATTAAGCAAGGGAGGTGTTACATTGTCAAAAAGTAAAATTCAACTTTTTTTTGTTCAATTTGTTATCAAAATCTTTGTGTCATGTCATCCACTTTGGTGCAGTCATGCTACCCAATTGAGTCTAGATCTTTTACCCAATTTGTTTAATTTCTTCATTTATAATCCACATTTGAAATTGAACCTTTCTAAGTTCTAAGGGTTGGTGCATCATGGTGGGTTTTCCATTTGTGCACTAAGCTTGTTTTAACTTGGGTTAAATTTTCTATTTGAATTGAAGGTCATTTATTAAGACTTAAAATCACATTATCATCTTGGTGGACTCAAGTCATCTTGTGTATCGCTCATGCTTTAGGTCCTAGAACATATTTTATCTTACTAGAATCATGTGGTGATGTTGTGTTACCTATTTGGTCCTAGCTATATACTTAGTGATTTGCTTATGTTTTTGCATTTTTAGTTTCTTAGTTCATTTTGTCTTCTTCTTAATCTGGAGAGCTTTCCTTAAAATTATAGGGTTAACTTGTAAAAGTTGAAACTAGCTTTTATAGTGTGGGTGTATCACAAAGATTTAGGCTTTGATGTACTAGTTTTCACCTTGGATCTTTGAATTGCATTACTCTCTTTTGATCTATATGATTTCAAATTTACCAAAGGTTGAGTAAACTCATGAACTGAATCTTCTAAATTGTGCGTGGTTTCAAACCACCCTCCCTTATAGTCTCATTAGTACCTTGGTTATTTGTTTAAAAGAGAGCCAAAACATACTTTGATTTGTTATGGCACATTGGTCCAAAGTTAGTCAATACACATAACAACTCTTTTTTTAGACATGAGTCAATGGTTCACTCGTAGTGGGGCCTCTTATGGCCTTAGTTATGAGGATGAAAAAATTTATGATGGTCAAGATAACGCCATTATTTTTGATGATATCCCCACAATAGTTCAATTATTTTTCCATTCCATCGAGCTAAAATAGACCCTTGTTAAGCAACCACCAAAGGTTATGGATATCCCCTGCCTGATATCCCCAATTTGACCCCTATTAAGAAAACCCCTATGTAGGTACAATGATATAAAAAGTCGTGCATGATCCTCCAAGGTGATGATGTAGAAGGACTTGGCAACAAAATTATGGCCAAAGTTTCCAAGATTAAGTATAGGGTACCAAAAAAGATACCTGAGGAGGAGAAGGAAATACAAGAGGGTCCCCCTTCTTGATCTATTTTTATGCTATTTTATTTCTCTAATTTTGTAACTTTATAGTTAGTTTTTTGTTGTTTTTTGCTATTCTGCCTTAGTGGCCTATTTATTTTTTGTATAAAACTTTTATGGTTCCTCGATCCTTGTAAAACTAAGTTGTTTACTTGATCAAATAAAAAAATAATTGAATATCATAGCATATGTGAAATTTTTGTTCACCATAGTAAGATATGTATCATTCAAGGCATGCATGTAACATATAAGGCAAGACCTAATTTTTTAAATCTAGATAAATGTATCAATGAAGATCATAGTAATAGTTATAATAGAATAATCCTATGTAATATTTATTGTATGATATATATCATGGCACTCATCAAAGTCAATAAGATCAACACACACATAAACACAACAAGTGAAATGCTACTCAAAGGGACAAGGGCTAACATGCAAAGGAAATAATAATGTTAGACACTCAAAGAAAGCCAATGACCACACATAATAAGGCCAAGGTCCTTTCACTGTATGGACATGAACATGTCAATATCACACATAAGTACCAAGGGCCATTCACTGATTGGAAATGAATATGTCGTAATCACACACAAGGGGCAAGGGATATAAATAATAAACAAGAAAAATTTAATATACTATGTACAAGTAATAATATCAATGGAACTTAGAACCTAAAAATTTATCTACATAATGTATATGTAATGTGATCATATCCTATAAAATAACATATCCATGCACATATTATAGGATAAAGTGTTAGTAAGACACTTTGTAAAGAGTATATAGTTCAACATAGTATATGGGTTATAGAATAATAACACCTGTAAATACAATAAAATTTGGATAAGATGTCCACAACATGACATGGCCAATGGATAGAGGAGATTATAACATCTAATTCCATGTAAATTATGTATGTCTTGCATAACACTCATAAGTACTAGTGAAATGCAATTTTGATTGAAAAAAGATTATGTTATCCACTAATCATGAAATAAATAACATATGAAAATGATGAAAAATAAATGTCTAATAATGCTCAAGTATATATATATATATATATATATATATATATATATATATATATATATATATATATATATTTGAAATATTTGATTATTTTTCTAATTTTTTGAATTTTGAAATAGAAACTATAAAGGCTAGAAGATAAATCATGGGTTCAAAATTGGATTAAATGGAAGGGATTTGAATAATCCACAACATGTGTCAAAGTAAAGGATGTACTGAATATGATGGCATGGCCATGTATGAGTAAGATGCATCTATTGTATATGGGAATTATAGATGAAAGGTATGTGGGAGATAAAATAGTTATGCAGAGGAATGATTATACATCCCCATATCATCAAATGTATGCTTGTCAAGGTATGTAATGTGCATGTCTAAGAAATATAGTACAACACAAAATAAATATTTTACATGAATGATTGTGTTGTGTAAACTTAAACTAAGATAATATCAAAAAATTAGATGTATTAAGGCTATATTTTCTTAGTTTTTGATTTGAATGTGTAAGATATTTAGGTTAATATCGATGTGTTTAGGATGGTAACAACAATCAATATTGAATATTTTTGGTTGACACTATCTATGATGGAAAATCTAGTTTACTCTATTCAGACTATGAAAATAACATGTTAAATAGAAAAAAGGTGGAAATATTAGATCACTGGTTTGGATTGTTTAGATTGGGAAAGTGAAAAATAAGAGCCAAGAGGCCAGAAAGACACAAATATCCAAGGGATAGAAGTTTGATCGAATATATCATGTGTAAATATTGAAATATTAACATGATGAAGCAACCAAGAAGATTTATATTATAAGTTTGATTATTTGATTATTTGAATGTTTTTGATTTTTTGAAAATGTGCTAACCAATTATGCCTTTAATAGGAGATTCACCATTATAATTTTTAATAAGCTATGCAAGGATCACATTTCATGGAAAAAAAATACTAGATGTAGATGGATCAGAATCATAAAAAACACCAGGTGTTATAAAGTAATTATCTATATCAATAATTGTGTATTTTTGTGTGGAAGTATTATCTCTAGGGGATCAATTTTTTATTGCATAACACACCCTAATTTCACATTGAGAAATCATGATACCCCTTCTTTTATATTTTGAAGTATGGTACTGCTTTTGGATGTAATTTTTAATGAGTACTTTGAGTATGTAGTGCAATTTCCATTTTTTTGAGTAAACACTTTTTGAATCTATATACGCATAGTCAAATGATATCCCATTTAATTAAAATATTGAATATAATAACTTAGTGATATGATAATACAAATGAGTGGTTCAACCAAAATAAGGTGATGTGTTTGTATGTTTTTTTTAATCTATTTGATTTCTATTTTGGCATGTATAAGTTGATGGATATTTTACCAAGACTCAAAAACTTATCCATTGTGTAGACCTAGTCAAAATGATGAATTTTCATATGTGAAAATAAGTCTAGAAAGTTCATCTCGAGTCTCAAAATTTGAGTTCTTGGAAGGTCAGATGCCAACATTCCATTTGGAACTAAATTGATCCACACAGTTGTTCATTGGAAAGGGTTAGATGCTAATGTTCCATTTGGAACCAAATCAGTCGACATAATTATTCTTAGAACATGGTTGAATGTTGACATTCCATTTTCCAAATTGGATGACATAATTGTTCCTAGAATAGGTTAAGATGCCAACATTCCATTTGGAACCAAATTGGTCAACACACTTATTCCTAGAACATGGCCATTTCATGATAGGCCTTAAAAGATTGACACTATGCATAAACTAGAATGTGAGTGGTTTTAAAACCATACCTTGTGATTTGTGGCTCCATTTTTTATGTTATTTAATGCATGAGAAAGGTGGTTTAACTAGATTCAAAATAAATTATGTTTTATATGGAGTCAATGTAGTTTTTAAAGCCTATCATTAATTTAATTTTGTGAATTTATTACTTAAATAATTCCTTACACATTTAATGTATTGGATATTAATGGATCTTATCAAGGAAATGTGATGCTTCATTTATTATTTTTTTAGAATTAAATAAGGATGACACCCAATTCAATGTAGGACTTATCATCGGCATTTAATGGAGCTATGATGTGCATATAATAAATGGGAAAAAAAGATAGAACATGAAAAAATATTTCATAAATGAATGAGCCCTTGTGATGGACATGGGCACTTGGGATCTTTTATTCTTTCCAAAATATTCCTTTCCACGTGAATTTAATATCATTTTATCATCAATGATATGGAATTTATTGCCTTAGGATTATGTAATTTCACATTGAATCTTGAACTTTGATTGGTCTCTTTCATTTAATGTATGTAACTACCTAGTGGGTGCATGTATTATCATCTTTGGATTGTAAGTCTATATAATACCAACAATAAGAAGAGAGATGGGGGGGGGCAATAGATAGATAAAGTGAGATGGAATCATACATTTTCTATTTTTATTAGTTAGTTTTATATTATTTTCAATGATGGGCCATTTTATAATGAGCATATTTATTTAATTCAAGTGAGTATGATGAATCCCAACAAGTTTTTTGTGTAATATATTTCTAATTTAAAGACTATGAAGATTAATGTTCATTATATACACATGAGTATGGTTATTTTATTCATCTTTTATTTATGAATGCATGTATACTGGTCAAGTAGAATATTGATTTCAAAGGATTTATCTAGTCAATTGAATTGAATATATCGTCATCACAAAAAAAACCTATTTATCTTTGTATTTACCCTTACATTTTGTTTTTTTAATCAAATTTTTAGGTTATGTTTAAAAATAAGATTGAAAAATTGTAATATGACTTTGTAAAGTTAAATATTTTGATTACAAGTGTTATTCATCATTGATATGGAAATGAATAATGTATGCAATGAGATGACGATGTAAAAAATGTAATTATTTGTTAGATATGAATTTAATGATTCTTTTAGGAAAATTCATTAATAATTCACCTTGTTTTTGTTTTTGCTTAACCATCAGGGCCCTTGATCGAAATAGTAAACACATCAGCCACTAAGTTATCCCAAAATACCAAGACCTGGTGAAATATAACTTGAGGAAATTTCATCTCCTTTCAAGAGAAGCCACGTGGATTTACACCCTATTTAAGTTGGTATGCCAAATAATGTATCAAAAAATTGGTGTTAGAAGGAGAGTATAAATTAGGCTTTAACATTTTAGAGGTATTTACTAAATTAGAAAATTCTAAGTAATAAATTGTAAAATAGAAGAATTATCACATGGTCAATGTATATTGAGGGTGATTTTGAACTATTATACGTAAAAAAACATAGAAAAATTAGAGTTGAGAAAGGAAAAATCAAACTTATATATATCAATTTAGTGAAGAGTTCACCAAAAGCTATTGTTAATTTTTTCAATCCTTTTGCTATCCCTCTAAATCCACTAATGGCTGTTGCATAGATTGGAGGAGGAAATTTCCATGTAAATATTATGAGAGTTGTACATGATTTACCTAATAATTCATATGAATTTTATACAATATATTTATATGGTGGGATTCAAACTACAAAATAACATATAGAAGATTTCAAAGATGTCATTATAAGAACTCAGATCCAACTTGAGGATGTGACTTTTCAACTTTTCATTTACAATTTAGATGAAATAGATTATGGTTGGTAAATTGGATTTCCATATTGATCTATTAAATACTTGAATGATCTCGAGACTATATTTTTTAATCATTTTAGAGTGCCTATTCATCATACGATCTTATATCATCAATTTGTAGTTGTTTATAAAGAACCAAATGAGCCCATGAGTATATTTAAGCCTCATTTTCACAAATTATACAAAAGGTTGAAAACCCATATACACAAATGGAACACACTTCTATTCAAACTTATTTAATATTTTTAGGTCCAGTGAATTCTATGTTTGCCAAAATAACTAAAATAACACTTGACTCTCTTTATTTAGCATATAATGAAGCTATCAATGTTGAAAAACAAATTATTACATAAGGAAATGGTGCTAACCCATTACCTAAATTAGGATATCATGTTCATATAACTATATTCCAATGGTTAATCAAGCACTCAAGCAAAACACCCCACTCATGAACCTAATTGTAGGTACCCCATATTCAACCCACTACCAAGTTTATAATCAAACACATTTGAATTACACCCCCAAGAATTAAATCATTCATTTAAATAATATTTTTCCTTGAGTGAATAATCAACAAATTATCCTGGTATCCTATAATAAAACTTGTATTGACATAATGTAAGTGGTCATGCTAGTTTAACTAGTAATCAATAAGTTGGCTCAACATTTTTTCATAATCAAATACCCACTAAAATTATTTATTATCAAATGATATCTATAATTTCCATGTTTATGAATGTTAAAACACCTAGAATTAGTATAATTCATAAATTATAAATAATCAAAGTTTAAATTTGGCCCATAAATATGAAATTTATAGTAGCTGGTCCAAAGGTTGACTAATGACATGGTTAACTTATGGTACAAGTGCCTTAACATCAAAATCAATTTATGAATAGCCCTCATAATATAAATTTTAATTTCAAAAAATAATTTTCAATGGAATACTAGGAATCATAATGGAGGCATGCCTAATCCTCTTGATAATGTAAATCAAAATAATATCAACATTGGAAATTTAGTGAATTTAGCATATTACACATTACACACTTGGTGTAGTCATATAATATTGTCACTTGCATACTAATAGTGTTACTTGAGACCACCTATTCATAACTTATCCCTAGACCTATCTTAGGGCCTATTTAGACACCTATCTAGCTTTCATGCATGCCACCTACATCCCTAAACATCCCTAAAATAGTCCCTGGCCCATAGTTCCTCAGAGTCTACCAACTAGACACTAACACCATAACTTGAAAAATAGTGCTAATGGCATTAGTTTCCTCATTTGGGCACTATTTTCCCTTTCCCACCTTTTATCACCAACATATATCTTTTCAAATTAAAAACCACCTAGGGCCAACTTAGACCTCTTTTAAGACCTTCACAAGCACTAGAATAATATATATATATATATATATATATATATACATGAATTTTATCCATTTATTCACTAGATGGGAATACAATGCAATAACACAAACTAACACAAAATAAGTTGCGCACAATCAAGGTTATTAATCCCTATTCTACCTTACTTCTACATACAATCATCTGCATCTATCCAAAGCTTAGAATACATAGATTTCTAGTCTCTATCATCACCTAAAGCACTCAAACTAGCATTCATACTAGCTTCACTTGCACTTTCACCATCACTTAAGTGGGGATAACTATATTGGGCTTGATACCTCCTTAGATTATTGGTATGTAGGAAACTCTCATCACATCGAGTGTTGAGGATGTCTAGCCTACCCCATTAACATCATACTTTGATACTTGTGCCAATAAGATTCCTTAAAAACATGGAGGTCTAAGGTTTACATGTAAAATTAGTCACATTAGGTCATCGATAGGGAATCAAAACTTGTGCATAAATGAACAAGCTTGGTATACTATGACATAAGTGCACTTATAATCTCGTAGTAGTTCTGCATAGAGGAGACTAGCACCAAAAGGATAACACTAGCACCAATGGTGCTACTATCTAGTTAGGGAACTACTATATAGGAAGGGTTATAACACTTGGATCCTATCCATGACACTCATATTATCTCCAATCCTAGTTTGTAGTCTCTAGATATTCTATCTTAATCAATTTATAGCTAAGTATTTGTTTGTATCATTTATTATTATTTTTAGGAAGGTCAAACTAGGTAAACTCTATTTAAAATAAGTGGCTATATATTTTCACATTTAATACCTTTATTTACTATACTCAGACCCTTTAACAACCTAGGGCTTAAACTCCACAACCCTTAAAAGTTAAATCATTTGATGAACCCAACTTACTTTGAATAATACCCAAACCCTATCCTTAGATGCTATTAAGGGTTCTATCTTTTTGTTTCCTATTTTTATTAGCTCTATTAGGGTTTTAAAACTTGTTATTTTCTACCGTATCAGGCCTCTTCCAAGTTACATTGCCAAAATTTAATGGATAAAGAAGATTATTTTCCTCCTCCTCATCTCCAAGAGGGTGATAACTACTTTCCCTCTAACTAGGTCCATGATATCACTCCTCAAGGAGGTAAGGCAGCCTATAATAATATTTTAAATGTCTATACTTATCCTATCCATCCTTCAAACACTTACCTTCCCATATCTCCCATTCATTCATGTTTAATTGGAAACAATGAGGGTTTGTAGTTGTGAGACTCTATGTGAACAAATTATCAGTATGGACAAGCTAATTTAAGAATTATAGAACCTAAATCATTTATTACAATAAAATATTAAAATTTTGGAAAATCATATTACAAGATAAAATCCTCCATGGCACACTAAAGTCAATTGTGTATATGCATCTTCACCTAGTCAATTTTTGCCAAGCAATATTACATATCAAAATAGTAATTCAAAATAAAGTTCACCTACATCTCATGATTCCAACAATACTCAAATATAAAATATAATTTCAAGTGAAAATTTAAGGTAAATGATTAAAACTAGGTTGATCAACCTACCTCCTTTACTTACAATGAGGAGATCCATATATTATTGTGCATACCATAGAATGCATGGTCATCACATATTCATGTTTGGCATTGAAAGAGCATATACAATAGATAATTGATAATAAGGACCCTATACAAGATAAATTATTTAAGCAATCCATAGTGATACATGAACATATTCAAAAAAGGTCAAATTTATAAATAATACAAAAGTGGTTACCAAAGCATAACTCTAAACAATAGAAGGTTCATAAAGCACAATCAAAACAATAAAAGGTACAACAAGCATAGGTAAAGTAAGTAAAATAATAAATAAACCAATACATAGTGAGGTCTCACTTTCAAATCAGTATGGGTTTGGTAAAAAATATTTATAATAATTTGATTATCATGGTCAAGGTTTGGGCAAACATGCTTAAGGCACCATTAATCCTATTATAGTAGTTGATAATGTTGGTCAACAAGGTTTGGAATTTATGGTGAAGGCAAAATATCAAGATACAAACGTCATATTACAAAATGAATAACCATATTAGTTACAAAGTCAAAATCATGATAAGCCAACAAGCATTTTCAAAAGAGGATTTATAACAAAAGATCCTCCAAAGCAAGATATTCCTACAATAGGCACAATTTCAAAGGGTAAAATCACAAAAAATATTTTAAAGCACAATTCATAATGGTTAATTCCATAGTATGAGGCAATTCCCTATGCTCATCTAGATACAATAGAAGTCAACACTAACATTCCATTGGTTCAAAATCAATATGATAATGATGAGTGGAATAATACAGGCTATTATGATTTTTAAAATATTGAAAATGAAAAATACATAGATAAACACTGCAACTCAATTCAACCACAACATATCAAACACACTACATGAGAGGTCACCAGTCTTATTTTTTAAACAAAATCCATTTAAATTGGGTCTCTTGTGAGATGCATTGGTTAGTAGAGTCTATCCTTGTACATAGATTTAATTTTCCCAGATTACTTGTACATAGTATCTTTTTCATATTTCCTATACATAGTTTAAATATTTAAAATGCAAAAAAAATATAACATGTCATAAAAAACATTCAAATATTTTATCATAAAATACATATTATAGATTATATGAATTGCCATGTTTACATTTATTATATTTTCTAGGGACTACATATGCTAGATATCTTAGTATAGTCAATTTTTATCATACATATATGCTTCACTTGTTCTTGTCGACTGTTCAAAAATACTTATAGGACCCTTGTCCACTACATAGATATAGATTTTATACTATCTACCCACTAGGGGAAATACATAGACACATGGATTACTCTTCACCCATTTGGGGGTATCCTATATATAGTACTGATTGCCAGGTTACATATTTATAAACTATATATCACAAATTTATCATTATTATATCTTGAAATTGATTAGCCTACATTACTCAGATTTATTATCAACTACTATTACTCTAGATTCAATTTATGTACATCCTTACTCTTATACAGATTTGTACTACATGTTCATGCATACTTTCATTTCTTGATTTCCTAGTTTATACTTGATTGTGTCTCTTGTTAGGAATATAGAACATAGAAAAATATTAATGAAATAAAGTTATAATTAAAACATGAAAAAATAATACAAGATAGACACAAATTTAACGTGTTTCACCCAATATGGGATACGTCCACACAGAACAACTAGTTCTTCTCTTTATTTAGTCCAATAAATGAAGGGAAGAGCCTACAATACATCTACTACAATATTCTCTTCACTTACACTTTGTATGCCACCGTGATTAAAATTCCCTCATATCAAAGGAGGGTTACATATTAGGGCAAAAATGCATACACATAATTTATCCATTATATTTGTGACATAATAGTGAACAATCTAGATTTACTATGAAATTTTAATATATTACAATACATTTTTAACAAAATTTTTGCCACCCCCCTGGAACCCCATGGTGATAATAGTGGGGGGAGTTTCCCCCCACACCCCCTATTAAGAATCTTGCATTATAATAATATCAGGATCCACCATCCAATAATCTCTTACTTGGAGACTGATTGCTGCAACTCCACCACTACAACTTTTCCTTGGACTTTTCTTTGAAATTTGACCTTGGCATGTTTCTCATCTTCCTTTATATTCATGAAGACCTATTGCAGCTGAAAAAATCTCTAGATTCTCTTTTGTGACTACTTTTGTTAGTATATCTACAAGATTCTAACTTGTATGGATCTTTTCCAACTTCAATTGACCATCCTCCAAAACTGAATGAATGAAGTGATACTTGAGTTGTATATTTTTGGTTCTTGAGTGGAATGCCAAGTTTTTTTCTAAATGAATCACACTTTGCATATCACTATACAACCTAAAATCTTCCTACTTATACCTTAACTCTTCCATGAACCATTGTATCCATATCATCTACTTGCTTTCTTTTGTAGCTACAACATATTTTGCCTTTGTAGTTGATAATGCAACTATCTTCTACAATTGTGAAATTCAACTAATTGCTGTGTCACCAACAATAAATACATAACATGTGGTGCTCTTATTGCCATCTAAATCTCTATCCATTTATGCATCAACATATCCTTGTAAGGTAACATCTAACCCTTCATAACATAACTATCTATCAATGGTACCTCTCAAGTACCTAAGAATCCACTTGACTACATCCCAATTCTCTTTTCCTAGATTATTCATAAACCTGCTGACAACTTTCACTGCATGAGTAATGCCTAGTCTAATACACACCATAGCATAAATTAAAATTACAACTATTGAAGCATACAACACTTTGGACATGTAATTGATTTCTTCCTATATTTTAGGACATTATTCCTTGCTTAATTTGAAGTTCCCTCCCAAAGGTGTACTCATTGGTTTTTCATCTGCATATTGAATCTGACTAACACCTTATTGATGTATTCTTCTTGAGATAATGTCAATTTTTTATTTTTCCTATCTCTTGTTATTCTCATACCAAGGATTTATTTTGTAGCACCTAAATCCTTCAATACAAATGAATCTACTAGTTTTATTTTGAGCTCATTTATATCATGCATGTTAGACCCTACAACAAGCGTGTCATCTACATACAATAACAAGATAATATAACTGCCATGATCTAATCTCTTAAAGTAAACACAGTGGCTATAATGACATGTACTATAACCTTGTTTTGTCATAAACATGTCAAATTTCATATAACACTGTCTTGGATCTTGCTTTAGGTCATACAAACTCTTCTTCAACCTACACACCATTTTATCCTTACCTTTGACTTCATATCCTTGTGGCTGTTCCATATATATTTCCTCCTCCAAGTCACCATGAAGGAATACCATATTCACATCTAATTATTTAGGGTAAAAAACTTCTACTGCCACTAAACTTAAAACAGTTCTTATAGAAGTCATTTTAACTACTAGAGAAAATATTTCATCAAAATTTGTACCTATTTTTGGTGCAAAACCTTTTCCAACAAATCTATCCTTAGTCTTCTTTTTGCCTCCACATTCTTCCTTCAACCTATAAACCCATTTATTCTACAATTCTCTTTTACCTATAAGTAATTTAACCAAATCCCAAGTTTGGTTATGTACGAAGGAGTCCATCTCCTATTTCATGCCTAACTCCCACTTCTTTCTAGTTTCTACCTGCATTGCTTCTTCATAGCTTTCTGGCTTACCAACATTAATCAATAAAAAATAATAAAGTGAAGAAGAGTATCATTTAGAGAGTCTACTTACTCTGGTCGATATTCTAACTACACTTCTAGGAGTTTGAGGTACTTATTATAGTATTTGTTGCACATTCTAATTTTTTGGCACTTTTAAAATTTCATTTCCAATAATTTTACCAGGTATTGCATATTTAATATTTGGATTTTCTTGTTTCTTTCCCTACAATTGATCTCTATACATGACCTTCTCGTTAAAGATAACATCTCTACTCTTAATGATTTTGTGATTTTAAAAATCCCATAAATGGTAACCAAAATCATTAACTCCATATCTAATAGAATTACATTTCTTGGATTTCGCTTCAAGCTTGGTTCTATTTTCTTTTTCAATATGGATAAATGCTTCATAACCAAAAATATTTAAAAAGGAATAATCTACCTTTTTACTTATCCATGCTTCTTCTAGAATGCCACCATTCAAAGGATTAAAGGCCCTTTATTTATTAATTAAATAGTAGTATCCACAACATCTACCCAAAAATATAAGAGAAACCTTGAATGTAATCTCATGCTCCTTGCACACTCCATGATTGTCCTATTCCTCCTTTTTGACACACCATTTTTTTGTGGTGTTCTTGGAATTGTCTTCTCTCTACAAATCCCATGGGATGAATAATAATTATCAAATTCCTTTTTGTAGTATTCACCTCCATTATCTGATCTGACATACTTCAACTTATTTCCTATCTCATTCTCAACCAAAGCTTTCCATTTCTTAAAAGTATTAAAAACATCATATTTTTTTTGTATGTAATAAACCTAAATTTTTCTAGTTGCATCATCAATAAAAGTAACATAATAAAAGATCCACCAATGGATGATACCCAAGCCAGTCCCATTCATCTGTATGCACAAGATCTAACTTTTCATCCTTGTTTGTCTTCCCAACTCTAATAAATCTGACTCTCTTCTATTTTCCATACACAGTGCTCACAAAAATCCAAATCCACCTTCTTCAAATTTGACAACAAATTCTTTAAGTGGAGAACTTGCATCCCCTTCTCACTCTTGTGCCCATGTATGTGGTGCCATAATTTTGTATCCACTTATGTATAATATAAAGCAGTATAAGAGTCAAAATTACCATTAGATAAATATAATTTACCTACCTTCTCTCATTTTTTTATTACCAGTGATCTTTTAGTGACCTTCCATGAATTTTATACAAATATAACTGTGCAACCCTCACTTCCTAAATGCTTTGCTAAAATTAGATTTATTCTCAACTTAGGAACATGCTTCACCTCTTTCAACAACTAATTTTTTCCATTCTATAATTTTATCTATATCTTAACCTTTCCTACAATTTAGAAGGTTCACCATCACCCAAATAAACCTATCCAAAATCACCTTGAACATAGTATTGATAATATTTCTTATAGGGTGTAGTATGAAATGAATCCCCTGAATCTAACACCCAAGAATCATTAATATTAAATAAATAAAGGATTAAATCAAGTTGTAACACATCGCTTGCTATATTTGCTTCATGATTTTTATTTTGTTGTCCATCTCCTTGTTTTCCTTTTTGAAACCAACAATATTTCTTCAAGTGTCCTTTCTTCTTACAAATATAACTCACCAAAATTCCTATGGATTTGGATATGCCCTTCTTAAACTTACCATGATTCCCTATGCCCTTTCCTTTATTCTTTTGTTTTCTGCTATTCTCCATAGTCAAAGTATTACCTGATGTCTCACCTATGCTTTTTCATTGTATTTCTTCCCTAAGAATAACACCAATAACATCATCAAAATTTAAAGTGTTTGAACTAGAGATATAATTGCTCACATCCATGACCAATCCATTCCAATTTTATGGTAATGAGCATAGAATTAAAAGATTCCTAACCTCATCATCAAAATTTACTCCTATAAAGCTTAACTAATTTGTAACCATGTTAAATTCATTTAAATGATTAACAACAAACCCACCTTATGAAATTTCCAAATTAAATAAATGATTCATAAGAAATACCTTGGTAGAGGCTGAGGGTTTTTCATATACTGCATCTAATGCCTTTATCACATCTGCTATTGTCTTTTCTTTTTAAATATTGAAAGCCACTGATGCTTTCAGGCATAGTCTTATTGTTCCTAATGCCTTTCTGTCAAGAACCTCCCAATCCTCATCCTTCATAGTCACTGAATTCTTTACTATTCCACCCAATGGTAGTAAAATATCCTTTTGATATAGATAGTCCTCCATTTTCATCTTCTATAGATAGTAGTTTTGGCTACCAAAATTTTCAACCTTAAACTTGCTTTCTTTTGCCATTGCTCCCACTCGAACCAAGAACCCTTTTTTCCTATGAGTTTATCTACCAAATAAACCTTTAGCTCTGATAATAGTTTTTAGGAATATAAAACATAGAGAAATATTAATGAAATAAAGATAATTAAAATATGAAAACACAATACAAGATAGGCATAGATTTAATGTGGTTCACCCAATATGGGTTACATCCACAGAAATAACCAGTTCTTCTCTTTATTCAGTCTAACAAATGAAGGAAAAAACTTGAAATACATCCACTACAACATCGTTTTCACTTACACTCTATATGTTTCCATGATTACAATTCCCTCATATCAAAGGAGGGTTACATATTAGGTCCAAAATACACAAACATAATTTCTACTATTAAATCTATGGCCTAATAGTGAACGGTCTAGATTTACTATGAAACTAAAATATATTACAATGCATTTTTAACAAATTTTTTTCCACCCTACCTAGACCCCCATCATGACCATAGTGGGGGGTGTTGCCTCCTACACCTCCTATTGAGAATTGAGCATTATAATAAGTTCAGGTTCCACCATCCAACAATGATTATGTCTCTCTATTTCTAAATTTATTTGAGGGCATTTGCATATGCCATTTTTATATGGCTCTATGCCACTTTCTTTCATTATATGTATGATTTGGACATGATCACATGTCCTTGTCTGTGACTTATTGATTGTGTGTAGACATTTGAATATGTCCTTCCATGTGGATTTATGCCAACCTACTTAAGTTTTGCATATGTGGACATTTAAACATGTTCTTGTATGTCTTGATTTCTCATATTTAGTGACATGTGCCCATCTCCCTTGCATTATGTCCCCTTGGCCTAATTTTCATGCCTTGTGAGTTTTGTATGTATGCATCATGGCCGTGACACTTGCCTCTTGTTTATTTCACACTCCAATTATAGATGCCATGAAGGACCTCATACATCTCCCCTTCCTCCTTGGGTGCCTTGATGGACATCATGCCATATTCCCATAGGTATTTACTCAATTTATTTATTATATTTGTTGTTCATACACATTTTTACATTATTATATCTATCTTGATAGCCTTGTGAATTATAGATCTAACATACATTATAAATTATAAACTTATGCATCTTACATTCTAATGTAATGTACACATATTATATTGGTTTATTATACATATATCATATATGCTCCAACTAACACACATCTTGTAGATCTTTTTCTTTTGAGTACAGTTCTTGCATAGGTTCAACAACTCCCCTCAAAAGAGGGGGAATTCATAGAGGTTTTTCATAGAGATTAGGCTATCCAAATGCACTGAGAGTACAATTGCTAACACATTGGAACATACTACAAAATTTGGTTTCAGGAAAACACAATGAGAAATAGTCACATAGAGACCAATTTTATTTCCATAAAAATAAGTACAATTAGACATTAGCATCCAAAGTGGGACACTAGCACCACTAGTGCTACTATTCAGATATAACACTATTATCCAATATCCTCAATTTTAGGAAATTCCATATTGGATATAAAATTATCATAGGTGCAATATAGGTTTTACATAGGTTTAATTACACATTACTAGTTTTTGCTCAATTTAACATAAATTCTTACCAGTTTGCTCAGATTGGGGGAACCATGTGCAACATGATCATTACTATTTTAGTTTTAGATACTTAGATATAGATTATTATAACTCAATCAAAAATACATATACATAGATATCAAATTTGGGGGTATGTGCATGACATATTGTTTATATATGCTCACTTTTGCTCTAGTTGATCAAATGGAATGACAAACTTCATGTCATTATCTATGTTATTAATCCAGACACCATTCACACTAGCACAATATAAATTTAATGCCTTAATCCATCTATAATGGTTGGAATTATTTAGTGACCCAGAGCTATCTTAAATTCTTGAGGGGCCTAGATCCATCTTACATTCCAAAGTGGCCCAAAGCCTTTTTACATTTCAAAGTTTCCAAGTGGACCAAATCCATCTTATATAATTTTAATTACATCACATAGTTTCAATTTTAGATGCATCTACTACCAATGGATAGGCAATGATTGAGTCAAAAATTGGATTGTGTTCTTAATCTACCCACACATGGGGATTGAGTAAGTCATCATCTCAGTCCAATCTATTCACAAATTTATCATTATCTACATGCACACACATAAGATGTCACCAAGTTTAATCATTTGTTCACGTACCCAGTGAGGTGTATTAATTCCTTTCCTCTTTGATCTCTTTACTTAGTTTTATCTTTTTTTTTGATAGCTCTTAAGTAAGGATTTATTCTATGCATGTTTCATTTACAAGACATGCAATGGAGCACACTTCACATACTAAGATCCAAATTCATGGGCTTCATCTCTTGGGTAAGTCTAGGTACATTTATTTTCCTTTATCCTAGTCATTTCACTTTTTTCCATTTATAGAATAAAGGGAGGGTAAATGTATTCATATAAAATTGTCACTTGATTGCAGAGAGTGTTACTTGAGACCATCTATCTATAGCTTAGACCTAGAGCTATCTTAGGGCCTATTTATACACATATCTAGCCTTCATGCATGCCACATGCATCTCTAAACATCCCTAAAGAAATCTCAGACCCTCACTTTAGTATACTAACTCCTAGTGCCTCAGGTTTTACCACTTAGACACTAGCACCATAACTTGGACAATAACGCCAATGGTTCTAGTGTCCTAATTTAGGTGTTATTATCCTTTTCCTACCTTTTTTCACCAACAAATATCTTTTTTAAATAAAAAACCACCTAGGGTTAGCTTAGACCTATTTTAAGACCTACATAAGCAATATAATAGTATATATACATGAATTTTAGACCTTTATTCACTAGAAGGAAATCAAATGTAATAACACAAACTAATTAGGAACAAGTTTTGCATAATCAAGGTTATTAATTATTATGTTACCCTAATTATACATATAATCATCTACAACCATCCTTAGGTCATAATACATAGATTTCTAGTCTCTAGCATCACTCAAAACACTCAAATCAACATTAATACAAGCTTTAATTTCACTTGCACCAACACTTATGTGGGGATAACTACACCATGTTTGATCTCTCCTTAAAGTATTGGTATGTAGGCAACTCTCATCATAACAAGGTGTTGAAGATGTTGAGTCTACTACACTAACATCATACTTTGTTACTTGTGCCAATAGGATGCCCTAACAACATGGAAATCTATGGTTTACATGCAAAATCAGTCAAAATAGGTCAATGATAGGGAATCAAAACTTGTGTATAAAGGAACAGTCTTGGTAGACTCTAACACAGGTGCACCTAGAATCTTAAAGTATTTTTTCACAAAGGACACTAACACCAAAAGGAGAACACTAGCACCATTAGAACTACTTTCTAGTTAAGGATTTACCATCTATGAAGGGTTTTGACACTTGGATCCTGTCTATGATACTCAGATCATATCTTATCTTAGTTTGTAACCTCTATATCTTTTATCTCAGTCAATTTATAGCTAAGTGTTTGTTTACATAATTTATTGATATTTTTAGAAAGGTTAAACTAGGTCAATTATTTTAAATATTAGTGGTTATATTTATTTCATATTTTAGGTCAATTCTATGGTTTACATGCAAAATCAATCAAAATAGGTCACTGATAGGGAATCAAAACTTGTGTATAAAGGAACAATCTTGGTAGACTCTAACATAGGTGCACCTAAAATCTTAAAGTAGATTTGCACAAAGGACACTAACACCAAAAAGAGAACACTATCACCATTAGAACTACTTTATAGTTAATGATTTACCATCTATGAATCATTCTGACACTTAGATACTGTCTATGATACTCAGATCATCTCTTATCTTAGTTTTCAGCCTCTATATCTTTTATCTTAGTCAATTTATAGCTAAGTGTTTGTTTACATCATTTATTGATATTTGTAGAAACGTTAAACTAGGTCAATTCTTTTAAATATCAATGGTTATATTTATTTCATATTTTAGAATGTGATTTACTATACTCAGACCCTTTAATAACCTAGGGATTAAACTCTATAAACATAAAAAGTTAAATCACTTGGTGTAGATTACATAATACAACTATGCATGCTATAGAATGAGATAGAGAATATATAGATAGTACCTACACCTAAAAATAATGTAAATCAAAATGAAATGATTCTATACATTACCTTAGTTTTAAAGATTTATGAATTTCCAAGTGAAAGTGATAATGAACCAGAAGATAATTTGGATGAAGTTCAGGCCTATTAATAATATAAGAATAAAATAATTACATGTTGAGGACAAAATAAAAACACCTTTGAAAACCTCTACTCCTCCAAATAAAACTCAAATTCCACTTGATGAAAATTATAATAATAACCCACTTCCATATAAAGGACCTATCACATATTCAAAACTAAAGAACAATGTCTCATCTCCACATATAGACAAAACTTTAGAGAAAAACAAATTTGGACATAACATTGTTGAAGATTTACATAGGACCAAAGTTAATATATCAATGCTTGAATTAATGACAAATAAAATAGAGTTTTTATTGACATTTTTTTTTACTCCAAAAATAAAATAAACTAATAAAGTAGTTGATTCTCATGTAGGCATTTATAAGGAAAAGACTGAAACTCTTCCATTATTCAAAAAAATCATTTTTTTGTAAAAAAATACATAATTGTTTGTTGGATTTAGGTGCCTCAGGTAATGTGATGCCATTCTCATTATGTTAGAAGTTTGGATTGAATCCAAGCAAATCAAGTAGGAAAATGATGCAACTAGATAAGTTAGAATTTAACATTGTTGATGAATCGAATCACATTCATATACAATTAGCCTCAAATCCTAGGGTAAAATAATTTATTCATATTCATGTGGTAGATATACCTGATGTATATAGTATTCTACTTAATAGAGACTCGTCTAAGAACATTAAATGAATATATAGTAACTGATTTATCTCATATATGGATTTTGTGGCATAATTTGCATAATCAAATCAAAATTGAAAGAGAGAAAAATGAAGCATTTAATCACATAATATAAGCAGAACAATGAGACAATTTATGCAAAATTAGAACTTAGAATCTATACGATTGAAAATAGAACAAGATCTAAATCAATCATGTTTATTATAGTTTATTCATCTATTAAGTAAAAGACAATAAAATGAAATTTCAATAATTATGATTTTGATAATATAATGATTATTTTAGACAAGTTAAATTGTAAAAATATGAGTGTCAATATGTTATCCATACAAGAAGTACGAAATATTGAACATGAAATTTTGATAAAGAAGATAAGTCAGCAAGGTTTAGATATGAAGATACCTCCATTTAAAATAGTTATGCCTTTACTTCAGCTAATGAAAACATGATTAAAGGATTATTTTCAAATGAATAACAAATCATTTACACTTTTGATTTAAAAAGCAAGGGGAATGAAGGTTACATTTTTGGAATACCTAGGTCATAGAGTCAACAACAAACAACTAAAAATAATTTATAGAATTTAAAATTTTATGGTTATAAATTTAAACAAGGCTATCATGCTAGAATAGAGCTTATTAACCCAACGTAAAAATCTTATTTAGATGCATTCATGTTATAATTTACTTATAAAAACAATTCAACTAAGTATGAAGCATTAATTCATGGACATCAATTTACTCTAAAAAATACAGTTAAGTATTTAAAAGTATTAGGAGGTTCAATATTAGTGATTAAACAAGTTAGCAATAAGTATGCTTGTAATGATAAATGTTTGTCAAGGTATCATAGTAGAGTATGGAATCTAATATAATAGTTTGATGCATTTGGAATACAAACTATTCCTCATAGGATAAATCATATGATTGATGCTCTGAAAACAACTGTAAGTACTCTAGAGCCAATTATAGACTCTAAGTTAAAAATGTTTTTTGTGGAGTTGGTATAGACTCCTTCTATTCCAAAGAATGTTAGAAAATTTTAGGTGTTTAATGACGATCAAAATATAATTGATTTCATCACAAACTTAGAAGTATTTGAATCCTAGAATATACACAATGCTAATAGAGATGATTTTGAGATGGATGAAGATGGTGTAATAAATCTAAAGATAAAAACATACCTAAATGTATGGTTTCATTGGAAATACTATTTGACATTGATTATCAAGGTGAGAAATAAAATACAACTCCTAAAGATACACTACACGAGCCTTGTAATTTTGGGAATGTAGATGATTCAAAAAATGTTCTTTTAGGCATATCTTGTACCAAAATAAAGAAACATGGAATTACAAAAACCCTAATGATTATAAATATGTTATATCTTGGAGTTATGAATATATAAATGTATTTTACACCTCAATCATAATTGAAACCATTCCTATTAATCTAGGGGTTAAATCTTTTCATTAGAGTTAGAAGCTTGTGAATCCTTTGTTGGAACCTTTAATTTTTAAAGAGGTGCAAAATTTATTAGCAACCAAAATTATTTTTCCTATCAGGCTCTCCACATGGGTTGAAAATCTTGTTCCAATTTGAAAAAATGGAGAAATACATTTGTGTGTGGACTTCAATAATCTGAACTAGATTTAGATAAAGATAATTACCCACTACCATCACCAGATTAAGTATTGTAAATTGTGAATGGTTCACAAGTGATGTCATTCTTAGACATGTATTTTGGTAATAATTAGGTGATGGTTGATTATGAAGAACAAATCAAGACAACCTTCATAACAAAATGGGGGAAGTTTGCATATAGAAGAATGGATTTTGGTATAATAAATGTGGGTGTTATTTTTCAGTGCTTTATAGACATTGAATTCAAGGATTTAATCAATAAGTACATTACTATTTATATGAATGCTATTACAGTCTTTTTAAATAAATGAGAAGACCATGTAAAATACTTGAGAATAATTTTGAAAAAATTATTTCTATTTGAATCCAAAGAAGTGCATATTTGGGATTATAGAAGGAAAGCTGTTAGGCCATTTCATTTCCTAAAAGGCCACATCAATAGATCCATATAGAGTGGAATTTACTTTTAAAATTCCATTGCCTAGAAGTAGAAAGGAGTTGAATTCATTCTTTGGTAAGATCAATTTTGTGTGGAAATTTGTTTAAGGTTTTGTTGAGATAGTTAGACCACTAGATAATATGCTTAAGAAAGATGAAAAAATTTAATGGATTACTGAAGCTCAAGCTATTTTTTCATAAATTAAGAATTAAATTATGAATAATCTAGTGTTGATAAGTCTATATTATAACCAATCCTTATATATTTATTATTTTTCCTCTAAGAACTCAAGTGTTGTTGTTTTCAATTATAAAAAAGTAGGAGATGAACTATTAGTGGAAATCATGAGTTATCCATTAAAAAATGTTGAAATCAAGTATTATACCATAGATAAGCAAGCCTTTGCATTGATGAAATTAGTTGAAAATTTTAGACATTATATCTTACACAATAAAGTGTTTACTATTGTATCTAATCCTGATGTAAAGGCACTACTAATGCAAAATAAGCTATGTGAATGGATAGGTAAATGGATGACCATTATGAAATAATTTGACTAAGAAATTAATCCAATGAAAATTTTAAGAGGTCAAGAATTAAGTTCAAATAATTGTTGAATTTCATTCAAAAATTATGTGTCAACAATATACTATGCAATCTATCACTGATAATGAGTGGTATTAAAATATGGTTTATTACTTGCTGCACAATAATTGCATAATATATTTGAATTCCACTCAAATAATACAATTATGATTTAATATAAACAATTTTATGATCAAATCAAGAACATTTTATAATAATGACCATGAAGGTATATACTTGAGATGTTTGAATAAAGATGAAATAGTTGCAATGCTAAAGATTTTTAATGAAAAATATAGAATTGGACATGGTTGAAGAAGAAATACAACTCATAAATACTTAGGGATGATTGTTATTGGCCCTATATTTTCAAGGATGGTCACTCGCATGTTATAAATTATAACATTTGTCAAGTTACATCGCACAACCTTGTTATGCCTTTGTATCCTATTCTTGAACTTATCCTTTTGAAAAATTAGGGCTAGACTTTATTGGAGATATTGATGATAGTTATTCACCTACATACAATTTTATTTTGATAGCAATTGTTATTGTACCTAATAGACTGAATCATAGGCATTTAAAAATTATACAACTTAAATTGTGATTAGCTTCCTCGAAGAACACATTGTTACTAGGTCTAGAATTCCATTTTATTTGGTATGTGATAATGGCCCTACTTTTTTATCTTTTCATTCTATTATATGGGCATATGGAAATAAGGTAATTCTCAAATTTTCTTGAAATTATTATCTACAAGGTAATGCTATTGTTGAATCTATGACTAAAAATTTAATAGATGCGATTAAGAAAATCTTGGATAAGAATAATTGAGATTTGAATAATATGATAAAGTAAGCATTTTGATATGATATAAATAGGATTAAGTTATCCATAGGCACGTCTCCATATCATCTATTTTATGGTCAGGAACCAATTTTTCCCATAACTATGAAAATTCCTACTTTACAATTCATGAAAGACTATCTTGAAATAAATGATAAAATTGAAACTCTGCTACTAAATTTGATACAATTAGAAGAGACAAAAAATGCAACATTGCTAAATTTTAGTAAACACTAAGGAGTCATGAAATGGTATTTTGATAAGAGATCTATAGTGAAATCCTTTAAGATTTTTGATTTAGTTTTACTCTAGGATAAGACACATGAGAAAAAAGGAAAATAATGAAAAATTGACATTATTTAGTTAGGTCCCTTTCAAATTTTAGAAATATTAGGTGAGAAAACATTTATACTTAAGAGTTTAATAGTCAAGGATGTCCCATTACTTGTAAATGGGTAGTTCCTCAAACACTATTTTTAGGCATGAATCATCTTAGCGGGTCTTGTATATAGTTTTCCTTGATTAGTACATCCATTATTTTATTAATGTTTGTTGTTTAAGAATAGATGGTTGTTTCATTGCTTATTTGTGGTTGGTTTTCCCTGAATATTTTCTTATTCATTGCATCAAGTTTTGTTTTGAATCTTGTGGGTACCTTTTGATCACAAGTAAAGGGTTGTTAGTAAGCATTATCAATAATGTTCTATTGGTAAAATATTTTTGGTATTCTGAGATATTTTTTTGTTTAGGAGTTCAAATATAAATGCTTACGATAGTCATACATATTTTTAATTTATTCATGTTTGGTGAGTTTGGATGAACTATATGAATTTTGAAGATATTATTTTTAAAACTCACATAGAAAACACATATTAATGATTTATGGGTTTGATAAATGAATTTTTACAGTCAAGATATTGAAAAATATGAAAATTTTACCTTTTGTATTGCCATGGTAGTCCTCAACTCAAAAATGGGCTTCATTTTTGATTAATTTAGATGGTTAAAAAAATATCAATTATCTAGGTGATTTAGGTAACCTCTATTAGGGTTATGGATGCTTGATGAGTGGGATCAAATATATCTCCATCAGGGCTATTGATGCCTGGTTTGAAATGATTAAATTTATAAGAAATCAGTAATATGTCTTCTTGAAAGTATGCTTGCTCTAAATAAGACCTATTTTCATTTAAAGGTAAAATTAAATATTAGATTCAAGATCTTGGTTGTAATGACTAGTCTTTGTGAATTTCATGGAAGAAATGAATACATATGTACACACTATCATTTGGGTGAATATATGATTTTGTCTTATGTACATTCCATTCTTATCTTTTAAGTAATTTATTCATGTAATTTTATTGTCTTAACCAAATATTCTAGGATCATAAACATATTTATTTTATTTTGGAATACTTAGGAATATTTACCAACAAAGTTACCATTTGTTGTTTCTTTCACAATACACCCTAATTTCACATTGATAAATCATGGTACTTGTTGTTCAACCCAAATATTTGTACCATAAAATACACCTATTGAGTTAGGCACACTAAGAAATCTTGGGAAAAAATTGGGGGACTTTTTCCCTCTCATTTTAGGATTGCTGCTAAAATAATATAGGGCAAGAGTTACAAGTATTAGGCTCCATGAAAGAGACTGCTTAAAATATATCTCCAAGAGATGTAGTGCTACCACCATAGATTCAATTCCTATTTCCCATTAATATAAATCTCCTTCACACAATTTGATCCAATTCAATGAGTTAATCTTCAAGCAACTTCACTTCACAATTTATAAATAGAGGGGATGAATCACATATAACAAATAAACATCAAAATGGAAGAAGGATAAGGTAGGATAAAGATTTCTTTGGTAAAAAGTGAGAAGTTAATAATTTTTCAATCCATATTCATCCATCTATAGTTATCCCATTATATTCAAAGTTTCATATATGGTCAAATTTTGGTCACATAGGGAAATGAGTTTAAGGGGAGACAATATGCTTAAATCTTATAATGATTTATACAAATTAGCACAAACATAAATATTTTAAATCACACAAAGACTTAAGATGATTTGAAGAAAATTAAAGAACTATATAATCTAATTAGGATACTAAGAAACACATTCTAATTACACATACACTTGCAAAAGATGCATATTAAATCTTTAAACATTATTTCTATCTACTTTACCTAAAAATATTAGAATAAATTAAATAAAAGACAACACAATGAAACAAAAAAAAATTGTATTAATCAAAGTGTGTTATGCTTACAAAATGTTAAACTTTACACAAAGATACTCAACAACATATATAGGCAATGAGATGGGGCTCATCTACAAATATAAAGATATCTTAATCTTGGCCATCATGGCCCAAAATAGTTACAAAACCCAATCATTCCCATGATGTTCCTAGAAATGACAAAGAAAATAGAAAGATGACCCAAGGTATGTATAACACATCCATTGCTAAGACCAAAAGAGAATTCAAGTTGAGATCCATGGGGGATCACCTCACATTTTATTCAATACATATTATTGATCTATCAAAACTTGTGCCACCAAGTTATCCTCCTGATCAAGCTTTGGTAGATTTATAGGTGGCTCTCAAAAGAGCACTTTCATTCAAGTCTATATTTTGTCATGTATTTTAAGAGTGGATTCCAATGAGACTTTTACCTCATTTACTAGGTTAATAACTATTACCTACTACATGGAAAGATACATGGTAGCCTTGGATTCATCCTTGTTGGATTTTACCACCTTTATTTTCATCATTGCCTTGAAGTGGTTGAGTTGGACCCTAAATTTGCTAAGATTGAATAATGTGCCATTTCAATGGGAGTGGAATGTGATGTTGAGCTCTTTGAATTATGAAAGGATCTAGTCAATGCTTTTCTCTAAGAGCTTGGTGGTGTCTTGGATGTCCCTAAGCCAATATTAAAGTGAGGTTGTCATGATCCCAATGAATGTTTGATACAAATTCAAATCAATGAGATGCATGAGTCTAAGCTCTAGGAACATCCCATTATTGATAACCACTATCATCTTCTTTCACTTATTGTCCACTCAAATGATCAGATGAAAATATTGTTGTGTTTTTTGGAATAACACATTGATCTTTGAAAGATCATCAACCACCTTCCCGATGGCTATGATTAAATATGCAAGTGCAGCCTCAACTTTGGTAATTAAACCAAATAGGAATGATCTCTTTACTTTGGACTTGAGGGTTTTGATATTCTCTTTAAGGTATTTCATTATATTTTTAGTGAGGTCATTGGTTTTTTGTATCACATAGACTAGTTCTTATACTGTCTTCTCTTTTACCATGGTATTCCTCACTCTTATGAGGGAGAAGAGGTCATGTTATATTATCTAGACAATAGGATCTCCATATTGTGTGAGGGTTTATGTCATCATTCTCTTCATCTATCCAAAATACTTGTCAAATCATAGATGGATATCTAGGTCCCTATGTTATATCATTTATTACATTTTTGTACTTGAATATTTAACAAGACACATCTATCCTTGCCTGACCATGGTCCCCAAGGTAGTAGAAGATGAGGTAGTAGGGGTGGTGGTAGCTAAAGTGGAAGGCAGAGGCATGGGTGGAGGAGGTAGGGATGAAGGTTAAGGGTGAAATGGAATGAATGATGAAGTGGTAAAAATTAAGATGAAGGAGACACTACTAAAGGGGAAGCCTAAGGAAACCTATGAGACCATAATTGATTCAAGGTCATAAAGAGCTGGGGACAAATTGTGCCTAAGAGCTATGCGTTTAACAAGAAGAAAGATATTGGATCATTAAATCCAAATCCTTATGAGCCCAATGTGGTTGATAAGGGGCATAAGGAGACATAGATGTAATCAATGGTTGTACATGTGGTGTGGGTGTAATTAACATGTCTTTTAGTAGGCCTATTATTTAGGTCTAATTGCGTTAATGTTTTTGTAGTTGAAACTATATAAGATGGATCCTATGGGATTTTTGTCACTACTATTAGGATTAATGAAGTGTTAGGTGTAGCTAGATCAAAGGCACTATTAGTCTTAAGAGCCATTAGATTAGTTTACCACTAGGGAGAACCATTATTTTAGGATATATTGATGATAATAGGGTAATTGTAATCATAGGGTCCATAAATAACATATGATTAATTAAGATTCATGATAAACCAAGAAATGAGATAACTTGTGATGATGGTATAAGAATTAATGATGATGTAGACCATGTTAGTAGGGTTGAATAAGGACACAAATGGGTTGTAGGGTGAATATGAGGAATTATAGCACTATGAATACCAACCATAGATGAAGCCAAAGGAAAGTAAGGGAATTGAGAAATCATCACCACAAGAGTAAAGGGAAACATAATAGGGGTGGGTTGTTCCTTAGGAAAAGCTATAGGCTAGTCCCTAATTAGATTGAACTCTAGACTAATTTCAAAGTGGAGGGACCCAACATACTAGGGTTGCCTACCTAAGGAATTAGTGTGGATAAAATTGGTGCTAAGGCCGATGGAGTAGTAAAAGAAGTTGGGAATCCTTGTAGGAATTATTGGGGGAGTTTATTTTTAGTCATTAGGACTTAAGCAATATGAATTTGTGGAGGTTTCTATGGAAGGGATGAATGCACTAAAGGTGGCTATGGATGAATTGACCTTTCTTTGAACATGAGTTCAAATAGAGGTTGGGTCCTTTTAAAAGAGGCTACCTCTAGCTTTAAAATTACCTCTAAATCATTTTATAGTTTAAGGTGGATTATGTCCTCTAGGTGGTTCTCATGGTGATATGTGATGTTAAGGTACACCTAATACTTCTCCATGTGAGCATGCACTACATATTAAGGATCTCACCATCTGTCTTTATCCTTGCCTAGGTTGTATAAATCTCTATGTTGGGCCATTTATTATAGTGCATGAACTCTCTTATATCCATGGAGACCAATGACCATAGGGAATGATGGGTATAAACTTGTATTTAGTCAAGGTAGAAACCCAAGATACCATTGGCCAATTACTAATTTATTTCCTACTCTGTAAGGTAGTTTGGGACTATGTATGACAATAAGAGAGGATCCATTGAAATAACATCCACTTTGATTATATTACTATTTATATAGTGCTAATAAGTGCCAATGGGTTGGAGTGAATCCTATATCTCCTCTAAGAGTGTTGACATCAACTTCTCAATGATGGTGTGATACATAATGGGGTAGAAGTGGTTGTAGATGTCTCAATGTGATTATAGAATGGTGAATGTAGAGTTTTTAAAATACTAAAAGCACCATAGACACCATTAGTATGCATGGAGGGAATATCATGAGAATTTTGTGTAAGGTGGTACAAATTGCATCCATTATGTGTGAAATCATGTAAAAATTACCTCTAGTGTGGGCTCCATTCACTTGCCAAGTGAGGTTGAAAGTGATGAAACTCCCAAAATATGGGACCTCCTCTCTCTTCATGATGATGCTGAGGAGGGCAACTCAAAACTTATTAATGTGTTCCATGTCACTTGCCCCATACAAGTGATTCAACAATAACATACTAGTGTACACTCCTCATAATGTTTTGATTGTGTATGAATCAATATATTATTTATTAACCCACCTATCTATGTCCTTAACCTAGTCCTTGAGGACCTCATAGATGTTATGGGTTTCTTCTCATGTGTCAAATACCTCCTTGTAATAAGTGATCATGTATTCCTAGAGGTTTTAGTATTATTCAAAAGTAGACCCAAAAATATCTACAATTTTAAATTTGGCATTTGATGAGTGAATGATGTCCATAATATAATTATAAGAGAATAATAGATTGCTAAAGAGGTTTGTGCTTGAGAATAATTATGGTTTGGCCACAAATTTGTATAATCATAAAGACTTGATGGTGACAAGGTCATCTGCATACATAATATCATCCTCATCAATCTCATTATCTTTGTCCAATCTTTGGATGTCCTCAATTATTTTAAAAATATCATTATAATGATTAAATATAGTGATACCCTATAGAAATGTGGTGTCCTAAAACTCTAGTTCCAATTTTAGGTTGGAAGTGGAGGTAGTCATTGCTATGTGAGATTTTGGGTGTAAAAAATATCATAAGATATTCTATGCATTTCAGAGTGAACTCAAGGTAAAGGGATTTGAATGATTAAGAGGTGAAATAATGATAATGAAAAATATGATATCGATGTGACCTTATGGGGATATATGATATTTTTGTAGTAATGGATTTGGTGGGCTGATGTTGCGTGAAATAAACTCTAAGTTGATGGTGAGAGACCAAATTATCTATTTCATGATTTGGAATGAATCCAAAATTTAAAAACAATGACCATTTAGTTTGGTTGGTGGAAATGGGATTCCTCCATTTATATGATCATAATCCCCTTAGTCAGGATAATAAATACAATGAGCATGGTAAACACACTCCTAGTTTAGTCCTTGTGGCACAATGAAATTACTTAGGGTCGACCACTTGTCACTTGGTGAATGGAAAGATAATTGAATAAAATGTTAGCTTGGGAACTATAGGGAGCTCTTTGTTATGATAGATATACCTATATGATTTGATCACTTAAGTGTAAAAAGTACACATGGTGCTTTGTGGTTGGGTCAATGGTATGACTTGTACCTTTTCTTGATTCCTTCTAGGCCTTCCATGACATTTTACCACCTAGATGTATGGAAGTACCTATGGATATTTATTAATCGATCATGCATCCTAGGGATTTGACAATTTTGACACTTCTAGGTGCATGGAGACACATGGTGTCTCATCATTGGTTCAACCCTCTCAAATATTTGTTAGCTATGAAACTTATAAGTACTTGGGTACATGTGGTACTTATTGATTGGTTCAAGCCTCCTAGGGCTCTAATGTTTCTATCACCTCTAGGTACATGGAGACACATGACACCTCCTCATTAGTTCAAGCCTCACATGTCTCTTATAAATATAACACCTCTAGGAATCATAAAACATACACAAAGGGGATAAGTCATTCTAAAATTTCCTTTCAATAAAATTGATGCTTAAATATTTATAAAAAGGGATTTGAGAAAGCCAACTAGGACTTCAAGACTGAGACCTTGATAAACTACTTGCATGAGAAATTTCTATAGAAATAGTTAGCACCAAAAACTATGAAAAACACTTTTAAAATCAAAATGGGCTAATAATATTTTAAACATACATAGTGTGATTTTTCAAATGTAAAAAATATTAATGGTGTTTTGTAATATTTTATCAATTAGGATTGAGTAAGCATCTACATTTTTACAAGGGCAAGGATCAAATAGGGGTCAATTGGGGCATTTATTTTTTTTGCATTTGGGTAATGTAGAGGTGATGCACTTTGTTCCCTATATTCTGATACTAAAATGTTAGAACCAGCACAAAGATAAAAGATATTCCAGCCCCAAATCACCTTTGGCAAGTTACTCCACTGAGCTATATGCAAGCCCGAGATCCTATTCACAAGTCGGATCTCCCAGGCAGCTCCTGCGAGCCCCTACACTTCCCGTGCTCAAACTTTCAGATCCTATTTGGGATCTCTTCATACCAACTTGCCTTTGTTGCACAGATCCTTCAATAATGACCTAACGAACAAGACATTCCATGCATCGGCAAGCTCATCTTTCAACAGGCAACATAGCTTTCCACTATTTTGATTTGCACGCATTTTTTTTGTTTCAGTCAAAGCACACAGTTTCACTACTTTGCATTTTTTTTTAATTCAACTGTATGCATTGTAATCAACTCCATCTCACCTCAGACTCGGATCTTTGTGGAATTGTATTGGCTTCTGCTTGCCTGCATTCCATTACACCTTCAAATAACCTTGACTCGATCCGTGCATCCAGATCTACAGGTAGCACTTGGACCTGTTTCAACCACTCGGCAACTCCCCATTTCTCAACATTGTCTTGGCACTTGGATTCTATACAATGATCTTGCACTCATTGGAACTCGATTTGCTTTGATATCTTCACTTTAACTCCTACATATTATCACATATGGCAGCTCTGAGAAGGTCCAAAACTTTGTCCTCCATGCGCACACATTTCCAACTTGCCAGCCTCGCCATGGTTGAGCCAATGTTATTCCATGGGATACACGGCCATGTCAAATGGACCGAAGCCCATCCTTTTCCTTTGCTTCCCTCTCCTTTTTTCTTCCACACTTTCTTTGGAATCTACTTACTTTTCCAATGCTTCTGCTATACTGTTGCATCGAACAAGCACTTATTCTAGAAGTTCTGTTCAATTCTACAATTGATACACTTTCTCTTTTCCATCTATTTCAGCAGATTGACCAGATGAAGGAATCTATATACCAGGTGACTTCCACAACTGTGCTGCGTGTGAGCAACATACGCTTTAGGCTTGGATGTGCATCTGCAAGCTTATCGTATATTTTTTCACTTGACTGCATCAACTCTAATATCAATTATTGAGCGGAATAAGAATGCAGTTAATTTGTTTTATGGCCGGTCCAATGGATTTCATCAAAAAGGAAATACAAATCCTTTTCAATCTCCTTGAATCGTGCACTATCCTATAAAGGCTCAACTTCTCATCTAATAAGGAATTCTTCAACTATGCTGGACTCCACACCATCCGTGGAAGATTAAAACAATACTAGGATTATTAAAATCCTTTGACAACTAATAAATCCATACAAAATATATTTAGGCCTTATTTCTCCTCCATATGACAAGTATGAATATTTGAAAATATAACTTGGAGGGAAACTTATATAATTGCTTAGGCTAATGCCTATCGAAGGCTTATTCAACTAGTCCTTGCTAGATGCTCCTGCATCATACTCTCCCTCTAGAAACAATTTGAACCTTAGTTCAAATGAGATGTCTCCTTAATGTTTTAGTCTTCACTCTATGCCTGGATCCCAAGGTCTTGTTGCCAATACCAATGCTACTGTTTGTCTTTGATAGTCTTTGTGCTTCATTTTGCTTTTCTTCCTCTTTAGATATGTCCTTCTTCTCATTTCTTTCTCAGCTACCATCTCCCACTTCCATGCTTCTTCATCTTCATACATGTCTTCTAGATCTTCTTGTTGTTCTTCTTGTTTCATGAGCTTCTCCAATGACTCATGTATGTCATTCACTTTAGCAACCTTCATACTTGCATACAAAACATTCAAAGCCACCTTAGAATCAAAATATTTAGGCCATGAAGCCTCTTGGCTGTCTCCATGTTCTTGTTCCTTGATCAAAACTATCCTTGCCTCTTGGGTTTGCTCTTTTATTGCTTCACTCTTCCCAATGGTGTCTTCACCATGGCTTGTACCTTCATTCATCTCTCTTGAATGACCAAACAGCTCCTCCAACATTCTCAACTCTTTCTTTAGTGAGCTTTCATCTATCTCCCCATTCACTTCATCAAACTTGGGTCCTTCTTTCTTAAGGATTACTTGCCCTTTACCTCTTATCTCATCTTTTCTTAGCTTGTATTCACATAAACCAACTTCTTCATTAGTACACTTATCAAAATCAATTGAAACACCATTACCTTGTGTCTCCTTACTCTTTTCAATCTCTGCTTGAAGCCATCTTGTTTGTTCTTTGTTTTCAATGTGGCATTTCTTTGCTGCATACTCTCCCCTTTCCTCATCATCCATCCATTTGGTACTCTCTTCTTGCTAAATATTATTTTTTGTAGACATTTTACATTCCTCATTTTCCATAAAAAGATCATTAAATGATTCAAAAACATCATTATAAACAATTTGTTTACCTTTTACCTCTTTGGTATACCTCTCAAGCATCATGTCTTCATGGAATGCCTCTTCCATACTTACCATCTCACCTTCATTCTCTTGGTTGCTTGAATCACATTCAATCCTCTTCCATTGACTTCTTGGTGTTGTTGCCTCAACACTCACATCTTCTGTCTTTGCCTTCTTAGGCACCCATACTTGTTTCTCGTTCTCATCATTTGTCTTCTCAAACCATGTAGGCCTTCTGCATCCATGCTCTTGTACCAACACTTCCTGTTGCTTGGGAGTTTGCTTCTTCCACCATTTAGGCATCACATATCCATGGTTAATTGGAAACTTCACCTTTCTCTTTGCTTCTCTAACATGTATATCAATAGTTTCATGCTTATAAGAAAAATCAATTTTTGATTCACCTTTACCTCCTTAATGGGCTGCTCCATTAGTTGTTTAACTTGCATAGCTTCTTGATTATTTGTACTTTCTTCTTCCTTTATACTTGACTGTTCTCTTTCATCTTCTTGGAATTTAATGGCATCATGGAAGTCATCTTCATCTTCCATCTCTTCTCTTGCTTGTATGGGGTCCTCAACACCTTCCTCATGCATTAACCAATGCATCTCTTCTTCCTTATCAACAACATCAAACTTTTTCTTTTCTCTTACACATTCACTTGTGCACTTGGTGTCTTCTCTTGCACCAATTTCTTCACTCTCCAAGGCCCTTTTCTTGACCTTCATAAGGCTGCTCATACCTGCAATTACCCATGCAAAGACAACATTAGATATACAAATAAGAGACCACAAGGTCCCTATAGTGCTCTCTTCACCCACACTCTTATATTTTCAAGTGCTCTTCTTGGCACTTCATCTTTTCTTTCTTCTCTTCTCTTGTTCTCCACAATGAGAACCTTCTTCTCCACCTCTTTCTCTTGTTGCTCACTTGGCAACCTACTCATCCTCTTGCCTCTATGGTCTTCTCTCTTCTTGGCAATCTCATTTTGCCTTCTTCTCCTCTTCATTATGAGATCAATTGGCCATTTCAACCTTTTCCTCATTGGCCATACCCATGCTTTCCTATTCAACTGCATCCAAGACTCATATTCATCTTTAATCTTAGCTAACTCTCTCTTTAAACTAGCAATCTCTTTATCAATTTCAATACTAGTCATACCTTTCTTCTTTTGGATGTTTGTTTTCTTCTTGGTGCCCTCATGTACCTTGCTACTATGCTCTTTTCTCAGCAACATTTCCATTTCTGAGATCTTCACCCAAGTCTTTTCCACCTTGGTCTCTTGATCCCTATAGGTCCACTTGTCTCACCCAAGCCTTTTCTCCTTGACTGGTCTTTTGACAATCTCCTTGATCTCACCTAGGCCTTTTGCATCCTAGTCTTTTGATCCTACTTAATAGTTTTATTGAGCTTCACACTAAGTCAATGGTCTGAAATAGGACACTAATTTAACCAAATATCAATAATTTCACAAATCCAAGTTTACCTTGGTTTGGATCTTCCTCTTGAGCATTCACTTGCTCCCGTACTTTTGAGCTTTCCAAGCTTCTCTTCTCTCTTGTCAAGCCTCAATGGATTTAAGGCTTCATTTTCACCTGTTTACTTCTCAAACACAATAAACTCAAATCAAATATCAAAGGTTACTCATACCTTTCCTCAATAGGGTCTTCTAGTGCTTTGTCCTGTTGATCCTTTTTCCAAATCCTCTAACAACTGCAACATCATTAACAAATGTAACCATTCCAAAGATCTCTTTGGCTCTGATACCAAAAATGATGCACTTTATTCCCTATATTTTGATAATAAAATGTCAGAACCAACACAAATATAAAAGCAAGTCCAGCCCCAAATTTCCTTTGGCATGTTACTCCACTGAGCTATATGCAAGCCTGAGATCCTATTCACAAGTTGGATCTCTCGGGCAGCTCCTGGAGCCCCTACACTTCCTGTGCTCAAAATTTCGGATCCTATTTGGGATCTATTCATACCAACTTGCCTTTGTTGCATAGATCCTTCAATGGTGACCTAACGAACAAGACATTCCATGCATCGGCAAGCTCATCTTTCAGCAGGCAACATAGCTTTCCACTATTTTGATTTGCACGCATTTTTTTTGTTTCAGTCGAAGCACGCAGTTTCACTACTTTGAATTTTTTTTAATTCAACTGTATGTGTTGTAATCAACTCCATCTCACCTCAGACTCAGATCTCTGTGGACTTGTATTGGCTTCTGCTTGCCTGCATTCCATTCCACCTTCGAATAACCTTGACTTGATCCGTGCATCCAGATCTGCAGGTAGAACTTGGACCTATTTCAACCACTCGGTAAATCCCCATTTCTCAATGTTGTCTTGGTGCTTGGATTCTATACATTGATCTTGCACTCATTGGAACTTGATTTGCTTTGATCTCTTCACTTTAACTCCTACATATTATCACCTATGGCAGCTTTGAGAAGGTCCAAAACTTTGTCCTCCATGTGCACACGTTTCCAACTTGCCAGCCTCACCATGGTTGAGCCGATGTTATTCCATGGGATACACAGCCATGTCAAATGGACCGAAGCCCATCCTTTTCCTTCGCTTCCCTCTCCATTTTTCTTCCACACTTTCTTTGGCATCTGCTTGCTTTTCCAATGCTTCTGCTGTACTGCTGCATCAAACAAACACTTATTCTAGAAGTTCTATTCAATTCTACAATTGATACACTTTATCTTTTCCATCTATTTCAGAAGATCAACCAGATGAAGGAATCTATATACCAGGTGACTTACACAACTGTGCTGCGTGTGAGCAACATACGCTTCAGGCTTGGATGTGCATCTGCAGGCTTATCGTATATTTCTGCACTTGACTGGATCGGCTCTAATATCAATTATTGAGTGGAATAAGAATGCAATTAATTTGTTTTATGGCCGGTCCAATGGATTTCATCAAAAAGGAAATAAAAATCCTTTTCAATCTCGAATCGTGCATTATCCTATAAAGGCTCAACTTCTCATCTAATAAGGAATTCTTCAACTATGCTGGACTCCACGCCATCCGTGGATGATTACAACAATAATAGGATTATTGAAATCCTTTGATAACTAATAAATCCATACAAAATATATTTAGGCCTTATTTCTCCTCCATATGACAAGTATGAATATTTGAAAATATAACTTGGAGGGAAACTTATATAATTGCTTAGGCTAATGCCTATCGAAGGCTTATTCAACTAGTCCTTGCTAGATGCTCCTGCATCAAGAGGCCCCATTTTCTTCTATTAAAAGGGATTTATTGGCCAACAAATGGTAACAATGTATGGAAAGTTCCACCCCAATATTTATAACCTAGACTGTAGGTTTCCATTATTAAACAAGGGGATAGGCAACTGGAAACACTTTTAGATAGAACCAAAAAAGAAGAGAACACTTAAGTCAAATTTAATAATATCATACTAGGATGTGATTTATTTAATAACCCATATTGTGTGAAGAATGAATTATTGATTTCGATCTCCTTTTAAATTCATTAACCAAACTAGAATGGGTCTTAGGCACTCAGATCTCCTAGAAGGTGCTTGATTTACATAATTTTTCTAAGGAAGGGAAGGTTTGGGCATTTTTATAGTTCCATAAAGGTGTTTATAGCCTTGAAATAAGTACCTTTGATACCAATATAGGATTTGATCCATTTCAAACTAGGTCATAAATCCTACAATGAAGGTTACCCAAACCATCCTTTATCAAGAAGAAACTTTTGATTTCCTTGAGGTTCCAAATTTCCTTTTAGTTTTGATATTTTATTTTTTTATAATCCATGAGGGTTGGGGATAAAATTAGTCAAATGGAAAGGTTAATATATTAATAAATTTCATACCAATAGTATCTTCACTTTTTCAATGACTCCATAGGGACTTTAGATGTTCTTTTGAGTGAATTGATGACCTTCTGTTAAAAATAGAATGTTTCTCAATTTAATTTCTTATTTATGAATCTAAGGCTTCCTTTTCTCTAATAACCATAAAAATACTTGACCTACCTATCACATTATTTAAAAATGGGAGCCTACCTTCTATTTATTACTTCTGAGAATATATTTTCAAGGCTTTGTCCACCTTGTAAATGACCAAACCTAAGGGTGTGGGGACCACTACTCGATTCAGACTATTCCTTCCCTTGGTGATAAATACTTCTTAATATTATAGTGGGAATGGGGTTCCACTTCTATGGTGTAGGGATAAATTAATTTGGGGTCGACAACACATGACAAATATTGGGGGAGCAATGTAACAAAACCAAATTAACAAATGAGAATAATCAAGTTATAAACACACAAAAAAAATAAACACACAATAAAAGAAAACCAATATAAAACTAAATGAAATATATTATATATTTACATTACTAGCCCTCACCAAGAGGGTTATTCTAAAATTGAGAATTGATACTTCAATAAATGTCCATTCGTAGGTAACATGAGATCACTTTTTTGGAGGTATTTTAGTCTAAAAGCATTTTGCTTAAGTAACTCAGAGATATGGTAAGGTCCAATCTAGAGAGAGTCTAGATTGGAATGTTTCCCTTTCTTCTCATGCACTTTGTCCCATAGCAGGATTATGTATGATATTCAAAAGGATTTCACCTTCTACCTTCTATCAAACCATGTTTTGACATTGTCTTGATGTCTATTGAAGATTTGTAGGGATTCTTCTAGTGTGTCTTCCATTTGAATAATATCCAAACACCTTGAGTTTGAATTCCCATCTTCTTCCATGTATTCTTTCATGAACTTGTATGTGGGTAATTTGAGAGCCATTGGGAATATTGGCTCTAGATTGTATAGTAATAGGAAGGGTGAGATCTTGAGAGCTCACTTATATCTACTTCAGTTAGCTCACAATGTATATTTAAATAATGAGTGCCAGTCCTTAGGTCACTTTTATGAAAATTTATATATTATGTCTATGAGATTACTATTAGTTAGCTTAGCTAAGCCATTCCTTTATGGGTAGTAGTTTTATGAGAATTTAGGGTGATGCCATTCTCATAAGCCCATTCAATGAGTTTGGCCAAATGGAATGTGGGACCATTATCAAAAACCAATGAGGTTTGGTTACCAAACCATGTAGGTATGTTCTCCTTAAGGAGTTTGATGACTTTATTAGCTATGCTATTCCTAGTTGCTATTACCTCAACCTATCTAGTGCAATAATTAATGGATTTGAATATAAATTTGTGTATTGATGATGAATTTGGGTTGATGACTCCTAACCCATTGAGAAAAAATGATGCTCTTATATTATAAGTTGGAGGGGCATGACTACATGAAACACATTCTTGGTGAATGTTTTGAAATTATGGCAAGTGCAAACATGAGCATGGGAATCTTTGAAGATGGTGGGCCAATAATATCTAGTTCATAGGATCTTAGGGGATATTTCCATTCTTGAGGGGTGGCTATCACCCAATTTATCATGAAATGTAATCATGAATTATTATGTTTATTATTTTGATAGACACTTGTTATATATGTGTTTGGTTCAATCTTAGAGGAGGAATCGCATAAAAAAGATAATGGATAATTGGATCATACTAGTTTTGATAGACTATTTATGATTGGTCCAATTACACCACTATAATCCTTGATTCAATTTTAGTAATAAGCCAAGTGAGACCTTGGACTCTCACCAACTTGAATGGTTTGAATTATATGTCATACTCTTGTATCTTGGCCATCCAGAAACCTCTGTGCTCTCCTAACTCATTCTAACCCAACATGAGCTTTGTGGTGGTGTTAAGAAAAATGTCATGTACCTTATTTATGAGGATGTGATGCCATAACTTCTTCATATCATTTACCAAGGGATAATAATAATTTTATAGGTTAGATTACATTAGTTTTATGTACTTAAAGTTTTTGCTCATGAAAGCTATCAAGTGCTCATCTTCTCTAGTTTTTGAGTGAGTACCATGGATATGGTGTGTTTCAAATCAAAGGAGTAAAGGTGAAATTCCCTTGTATAGTCTAGGTTGATTTATAAAAATGCCTACATAGTAGTGTAATTTATGTCTTAAAAGGATTTCATAGCTATAGGGGTCCACTCCTCCTTTGTTTCCTATTTCAACATTGTATTTAGAGGCTTAACAATATAAAAAAACTAGATATAAACTTAGATACAAAGTTAATATTTCCAAAGAATAACTTTAATTCTTTTTAATTGTTAGGAAGAGGTATTATATAAATTACATTAACACTTTGAGATTGATATAAATACCTTACTTGGTGATAACATGACCAATGAGGTTACCTTTCATGATGCAAAAGGCACTTTTATTTACGCTAAGAGAGATACCATACCTTATGCACCTTTCAAATATCTTATATAGATGGTGGAAATGATCAGATATATGATTTGAACATATAAATAATTATGCATTTACCAATAAGAGCCTCAAAAGAAAAGTCCATGGCTATCTAAAAAGTGTCCTCTATGTTAATGAGATTGAATGACATCCTCTTATAAGTGAAGGTGCCCCTCTTTGTTATGAACATGGTTTTCACCTTGTCCTTGTGGTTTAATAGGACCTAATTATATCATAAGAAACCATATAATAAGGATATAATCTAGGACCAAATTACCATCTAAATTACTTAGTCTAAAGAGGGAAGGAGATAGTTGTCTTTATCAGAGTCCTAGTTTAGGTTCCTAAAATTTACATAGTCTAATTTATCCACTCTTTTTATGGATAACCACTAAGTTAGAGACCCATGTGGAATTATATAATGGGAATATAATCCCATCTAAGAGAATATTATGGACCTCTTTATAGATGATGGGATCTAGAAGTAGATTTACAGGTTATTGCCTCTACCTGAATGGTTTTTGATTTTGCTTGAGTGGGATGGTGTGCATTATCACACCAGGGTCAAATACCATGAGATATTTTTATGTTTAAGTGATGACATTTATGTAATATATAAGTAATCTCTTGAGATGTTCTATTTCATTTGAGGTATATTTGGGAAAAATATGCACATTTTTGGGTTGGTCAATAGACCCTAGGTTGATGGTGAGTGATTACTAGTCAACACATATTGGTCTCATTGATCTATGCATAAATTTATCTAGATCGAATATTCTCCATAATAGGATCATGAATTTCAAGATGAAATTTTATCTCAAGATCATAATACCATATTCATCACATTACTTACTAATAGGACTACCTATATATTTCTCATCTATGATTTGAGCACTAAAGACCTTAGATCTATTTAAAAAATCTAGATATAGTGACCATCATAGAAAACTTGGAAGTTATCAATAATTTATAGGATTAAATGGAAGGGTATGAACTATATGGAAAATTTATTTAGTTTTGGGTCATATAATGGAAATAGATTTGTAGTTGAAGATGTTAGAGAATACACAACTTGGTTCTCCTCTCTAAGGATAGTAATGACATTGAATGCATCAAATGTCTCTATCCAATCCCACACTCTATGTTTATATTTTATTAAATAGGAAAAATTAAATTGGAACTTAATTCTAAATTTATTTATTACTAACTCAGAATCCTTAAATGCCTTTAGCTATTTGACATTATGATTCAAGGCTAATTGCAGCCCTAGGATCAACACTTGATACTCTATGAGGTTATTTGTGCAAGAGATTTGTAACCTATACGCATCTCAATGTCAATTTACCTATGGGTCAATAAATAGTATCCAAACACTATAACCTTGTTTGGAATGGGCCCCATCAAAGTAAATAAACCACAAGTTTGATTACTGAGAATCCTCATCAGTTTTGTCTTTTGCTCATTTTATAGACATGGGATAAATACCTAAGTTAAAGGATACTATGCTTATCTTCTCATTGATTGCATTGTATTATGTGATCATGTGTTTATTTCTTGGCTATTTGTAAACACATATTTTATTGGCCAAGCCTCTCCAAGGAAGCCACCTATTAGAGAAGTCTATGGTCATATACCTATTTAGTGTTTTAGACCAATCCCTACTAAGAAACATCTCATAAGCTTATAGGATGTCCACCACTTGAATTTATATAAAATATTAGACTTTGGGTTCATATTATAGTTGTATGTGGATATTTAAGAACTCACCTACCACCTTAAATTCAAAATTATCAAGTTAGACCATTATCTTATCTGATTTAATAGGTGTTAGTCCTAATATTTGATAAATTCTAGTAAGCATGGCATTTTCCAAGGCTCTCGAGTCAACTAGATAGTTATGTAAGTTATTAAAAAAAACCTAACTATAAGGAGGAAAGGAGGAACCTATACCTTATTCTTATGTATGAGAACATTAGTGTGTGCAGTATTAGGTTTGGGCTGAGCTAGTTTGTTTATCAGGGACTTTAGGAAGAGGTATATTTACTTATTGATCTAGGTAAGCTCATGCAATGTGATGTTTACATTGATTTTTTTCATGTATTATACTACATTATACCTAGTAGTACTAGGATTAGGTTAAGCCTCTTTATGGGTCTTGGGGTTATTATATTTTTGAGGTGGAGGATCATATATTTCTTTAGGATCATGAGGGGTGGCACCATTGTTAGGAGGGGGACATAGTAAGGGGTTATTGTTATGTATGACTCCTAAGGGAATAAATGTTTATTTTTTACTACTAAAAATCATGTATGTCATTGGTGGCCTCTTCTGGTTTATTATCCTCATGGATAAGGAACTTCAAGATCTCTAATACCATAGCAGTGATCAAATATATTAAAGATCTAGGGACAGGGTGATTGGTGGTATTGGGGTAATTTAGGACCACCTCATATTCTTCCATTTACCTTTGAAATATGTTGAATAAAGTATAGAAATTGATATAGTAAAACTCTCCATGTTGTGTTGTGTTATGCAAATGACACTAGTTTGGTAGTGCCGAATTTTTGAGTTAGAGATTTGGTTGGTTGTTGGAATGGTTATAAGGGTGATCATGCCTTTGATAGGTGAAATTTATGTTGGAATTCTCCCCATCATTATTTATAACTACCTATAAAGACCCATTAAGTAATTACTAAGATTTTTCACCATACATTATATGGCGTCCAACTCATTCTTGGTGTTGATACTTATATTTCACCACTTTCATGCTGAAATTAAAAATGAGATGATTTCGTAAAATAATGCACAAAGTCACTATTTATTCTAGATTCATTTCAACATGTCACATATACATTATGTATCCCTAATTAGGGTAATACACTATATGCAATTTTCAAATTCATCTAATTCATCTTGAGTCAAATTATAAACTTCTCAAGTGACATTTTGGATTAATTAGATCATTAATTTTCATTAATCTAATTAACTGATACTAATTAACCTAATATTATTCTAATTAGAAATTCCATAGATTTTTGAATTACCTATTTTATTAATTCATTAATTCAATTATTATTAGAATCATGAAAAGTGGCCAATTGGTTAATGACATCATTAGTAAATATCAGGGATCATGACATCATCATGAAAGTTGTCAAACATTTGCATAAATATAAGAAAATATTAGAATTTGGCAAGCCATGACTAATTAATGCCAAATATTAATTGAAATTTATTACATCTTGATTTCTCACTAAGGTAATTTACCTAATTATCCATGGATTATTATGGTTATTAAATTGATTTGATACTTTTTAACTAAACTATAAGTCATATGCTGATATGAGATAGTTATATATTACTTAGATTTCATAATTTCATTACTATGAGTTGGCTATATTGTGAATTTTGTATATTATGACTATGTTAATTATTGTTACAATATTGTTTTATTATATATATATATATATATATATATATATATATATATATATATCATTATATATCAGGATAACTACCTTCTTGTCATGAGTTAGATGCAGGAGAGTTCATCTGTTAGAATATGACGGAGGGAGAGCATAATTAGAGAGGTTGATTTAGATGGAGATGTTGAGGGATGATAAAGGAGCTATTAAAACCCATACACACACCACAATAGTTAAATACATGTTATATGCATTGTGTGGATTATTAGAGTTAGTACTTTTTTAGTGTTATTTGCTTTAGGTATTAGATTTTGCATGTTAGCAAGTGTTAGTTTAGTTTTAGTACTTATATATGAAATAAATCTTGTGTATGGTTGCATTATGTATATTTTATGTAGACTTAGTGCATAATGTTACATTATAATTGTCTTGTGTTACTTTAATCATGTTGTTTATGATTACGAGAATATAAATCTATGTGGATGATATCTAGTTACTATTATATATACTAAAAAAAATGTCTTTTCAATGTTATGAAACATTAGTTTGTTATCATTGATATTCAAGAATATCAATATACCCCTGAAGGTAAGAATATAAAAAAATATGTATATAGTTTATATAAAATAGTAATAGTGAAAATTATATTAATATAACATTTTTATGGATAGGATACTAATTATCTAGTTTATATGTTAGATAAAATGATATTATCACTTTATTGATTAGTTACAATATTATTTAAAAATCATGATATTATTTATCTTTACAAAACTTTTTTAAATATTATATTATAACCTAAGATATAAGCCTAATCTTGTTTCCATGTATAGACTACGTTGAAATAAAAGTAATAGTTATTATTTGTTAATAATGTTTTACATGGAATTTTAGAGTGAATTACTTGGGCATGTAACATAATATTGAACATGCAAGGTTTTTTAAATTAATAAAAATAATAATTAAATAATTAGGGGACATTCTAGGTAGGAATTTAGGGATTTATGGTAAGTTTAACAAAGGTTAACTATGAGATTAGTGGAGGTTTAAATGTAATGAGGATTTGCATAGATTGCAAGCTAGGAGTGAATAAGTGCATGAAAAATTTGAATGGTAAGAGTTGGATGAGTAGAAGTGAATAAGAGGCAAGTCATGGAGGAGAAGTGGAAATAATGAAAGAGGAGAAAGATGGTACATATCAAGGAAGAATCAAAATATATTGGTTCATTCTATTTTAGATTGGAAGCGACTTAGGAGGTTGGTGAAGTAATTACTTTCATTTTCTTATAGAAATTCTATTTATGGTTTGGATTATTAGGGTTTTGAAAATGTATAAATATTTTATTGAGGATACATTCTTAGCCTTGTGGATGGATCGACCATCGACATGACTAAGACATATAACTTCTAAAACCCTAAGACTGCAAACAAGTTTGATTTGGTGTTAAGCCATTAGCGTAAATTGAATGTAGTTATTTAACAATACAACATCCTATCTTAAGATAGAACCCTGGGTAGTTAACAATGTTATATATATATATATATATATATATATATATATCAAGTAATGGAACTTCATATATATATGTATGTATTGTACGCTCAAAACTAAATATATTCATATATATTTATATACTCATATAGAGAAAATCAACCCTATGAGTATATACTTATATATATTTATACTCAGTTATGAAGATAAACAATATTTAAGTCATAATTTTTGATACAAATAAAACTAAGACAAAAGGACTTCGAAAGGGTTAAAGGGGATTCTGGTTTTTTGTTGATTTTTATGGTATAAATATCTATGGATTATCGTTTGGGTTGCTTGAATACACATGAGGACTATGTGTGTGTATTAAGTCATTTATAAATGATGAATGTATACATAAACCTAAGTTGACTGTGTGTTTAAGTAATTTGTGAACAAAATATACACATATATACTTATGACAACTATATTTTAATGTTATCTTTGAGCAGTGAGTATATATATATATATATAAAAGTCAACTATGTGTATTTGAGTATCATATGAATACTGAGTATACATACATACATACACATATATATAAAAGTTGACTATGTGTATTTGAGTATAATATGAATATTGAGTATATATACATACATATATATGTGTGTTTCTTGTGTCTTGTCATTTGGAATATAGTACACTAGAGATTGTGTGCATATACGTACATAAAATAGTGATTATAAATTAGAACGATTCATTGATATAAACTATAGTTGAATAGGGTATATACATATATACATATGATTGTGTGTTTTTACTCAAATAAGATTCATATACATATATATAGTTTGTATATATATACTAAATAGATGAGTTTATGAGTTTTATGAATATACATCTTTAGTCATATGTATGGAAACACTATGAGCATATACCTTAAAGGATCGTGTATTTTATTTAAACTGTTAGTATAAACATATATATGTGGACTGTGTCTGAAAAAATAAATATATAGTGTATTCGAGTTCTAAAACATGAACACATGAAGCCAATGAGCCAAAATGGATCGATAATTTATGAGCATTGAGCTTTAATTGAAAACATACACAATTGTATTAAGGTATGTATATTTTATATCGAATATAGTTTATCTTTTGATACATATTCAAGAAACTTAAATTGGGAGAAAAGTTGGGAAGTTGTTTAGTAATAAATTTGAGCCTAAAATATTGAATTATATCTTTTATGTTAATATAGTGAAATAAAGGCTGTGGAATAGTTGAGACCCTTGATGATTCTCAAATCCTTTCTCATGAAATTTTTTTAGCTATTGCAACATTAAAGTTTAAAAAGAATAATGAAAAACACTAGTTAGAATAGTATTTGTGTTTTAATTATATATATTATGGGGCATATAATACTATTATATATAATATATGAAATATACCTATAAGAGAACTTAGGTTCTCATAATACGTATATAGACTATATTTATATAATAAGAAGCATGTCTATATTTATAGAGTGTGAATAATCAAATAAGTCATAAAATATTGAAGGATTGGGAACTATAAATATACGCATGAAGCCTAAGTTCATAAATGAAAGAATAGGTGTTTGTTTATGAGTTAATTGATCTTTTATAATAATTATGACTATTGGTTTGTATTGAGTACTATGAATAATATACCAAGATATTGATACATGTAAACATTTGTTTTTAATTAAAGATTTTGGGAATGCATTCCAAGTTTATATTTTAACCATTTAGGGAAATAAACTTATTTTCTATGTTAATTATAGTGTTGAATAATATAGTAGAGATTAATTCATAAGTTTGACAGACTAAATATATGTATTGTAATTATTTTAGTATTTATCATCTTTTGTACTTGCTAGTAGAAATAATTTACATGAATCTATTGGTTATATTAATGTTAAAAAAATCTTGCATTGTTGGTACTAAGTAGTGAGACAAACTTCACTAGCTTAGTTAGCATCACCAATGCTAGATGAAGGTAATATGATCATGTGGTGTGTATGAATTTGAATTTATCCTTGAGATCATTAGCTATTTGAAAACTTTGGCCAAATTAATGTTTAGATAGACATTGCCATTTCATATGTATGGTTTATATGTTTGTGCGATATCATGTTAGAATGTATTTTATTTATGGTACACATAATGTAGTAGAAATCTTATAGCACAAAGGTACTAAAATGTCTCTCTGGATTCCCACACCATCACTATCTAGCCATTCATAAAGGGAGGGCCATTCCCTATTTAGGGGATTGTGTGGGGGATTGATGTTCTATGGTTTGTGTGGAAAAATGCTTAGATGATGCTCTCCATCCCTATTTTAATACTTATTGGAGACTACACTTGAGATTATCAGAGATACTGGAGTTAGAGTGACTCATTCTCAATGTAGAATTGTATCTATTATTTTATTTATGTTGAGACATAATGCCATTTAAAAATGTAATTGATTACTTACTATACATTGACAATAGTGGCTGTATTATTGTACTAGCTAAGGTTGGATTTTATGTAATATTTCTTTTGCAGTTATGTTTTATAACATTTGATACTAGTGATCAGTAACTGTTAAATGTTACATGTTTGATTTATGTATAACATACTTAGTTAGTATGATTAGATCACTAATTATATTCTCATGGTGTAATCTAATGAAAAAATGTGTGGAATATATATAAAAAAAAAAAAACCTTTATGTTATTCTAGTAAATTCTAATGGGGATGTTACACATTTTGCATATCAAGATTGAATTATTCTCATTCACTCATCTAGATTGTCATCTGATGATCAAAATTAGGTTAAAGAGTATATAAATACAATATAAATTTACCATTATTATCAAAGTCTTGAATATACAATGAAGCGCTACTATTTTTAGTAGCCTTTCAAGCATCAAGTGTCAATCATTTATTTTATTTTCTTATATTTTATCAATCACTCCAAAGTGTAAGTGGAGATGCTGCCCATGTGATCACACTGCAACATTGATGAAAAATCTAAGCTCTACATCTAGGCATAAACATGTATGTATGCTAAATTTGAAGAAAACATCTAAATAGAAAGTAACATTGTATTTTTTAACTTTATATTGTTATGTTTGTTGCTTCAAGTCTTTCCCATTTCAAGGATTCATTATTAAGAAGTTGTGTTTCATGAATTTATTTGATTTTGAATAGCTAACAAAGAAACTAACCTCTCTTGTAAACCACAATTAAAAGAGAGGTTAATTTCTTTGTTAGCTATTCAAAATAAAACAAAATCATGAAATACTTCTCAAGAATGATTATTCAAAATGGACAAGACTTGAAGCAATAAACTTAACAATAGAAAGATAAACAAGATGTTTTAACCTTCTAATTAGATGCTCTCTTCAAATCCAACATACATACATGTTTATACCTAGATGTAGATCTTGAAGTCTTCATCAATGTTGCAGCATGATCACACACATAGCATATCCCCTTTCACTTTAGAGTGATTTATCAAATAGAATAAAATTAAAGAAAGGGTTGAAGGATTGATGCTTGAAAGGTTACTAAAAATGACAACACTTCATTTTATGTGCAATACTTGTAAATAATGGAAAATGGCCCTTGAATTTATAGATACTTCATCTGATTTTTATCATTGGATGATGATCAAGATGATTGGATGAAAATTAGTCAATTTTGGATGAATTATGCCATTAATAATTATGGTTGAGTTTGAATTGATTAGGCATGGCTTGAAAATTCTTAATTTTTTTTGATATTTCATAAATGATTAACAAATTTCATGATGATGTAATGATCCCTAATATTTTATTATGATGTCATAATGATGTCAACAACCATGTGTCCACTTGTCATGAGAATTGAGGAATAAATCCAATTAATGAATTTATAAAATAGATAATTCTAAAATCTATAGAATTTCCCATTAGAGGAAGGTTAGGTTAATTCATGAAGATTAATTAACTAAATGACAAGTGATGTGAATATTGAAATTCAAAGAACCATTTGACCTAATTAATCCATTAACATAATAGGAAACTATGGTGAATATATTAAGGGTTCCCTAGACCACATCATTTGAGATATTATCATACCTCACTCATTTCCTCAAAATTATCAAGTGTAAGGGTGATGGAGACCCAAAAGTCCATATTAAGGCTTATGCTATTTTTATTAGAAATATTCTCCCTTGGGATGGAGTAGCAGAAATAATTTTACCCAAAACTATTAAAGGGATCACCCTAGATTGGTACTATCATCTTCCTATGGCCTCTATTAACTCAGTCAAACATATTGTATTTAAATTAATTAAGACATTTGATATTAATAAGTTAATTCAAATTGAAATATAATAATGAATATACATGAAACAAGATCCTAGTGAATATGGTGCCCACTTCATTACGAAGGTTGTGACAAGTAATATATTTTTCTACTAGTGCCCCAATATCGATCAAAGAGAATTGTATGATCTCTTCCTCCATTAATTAAACCATGATAATAGTGAATAAATTCATAAATTACCCTAGGTCATACAAGGAATCACTAATGAGTTCTCTAGGAGTAACCAAATGACCATAGATAGTGGTCATATAATCTATGGAACTAATGGAAAGATTGTCACCCCAACCCAACTAGTGGTGGTTATCAAAACAATAACTAAAATACTTAGAAGAAAAAAGGGCACAATGTTATTAAATTAAACTATAATTCCACTACTAATTAATTTACATATAAGGACAAAAAGAACAATGTTGTCAATACCAATCAAACTAAGAAGAACAATAACAAAAAAAGGGACTAAAATTCAAAGAAACCTCAACCCAATTCCTATTATCCATGTCGTGGGTTTAAATTGTCCACCACCAACACAAAAAAATCATTGAAATGAAAAATTTAGATCCTAAATTCATAGTATCAAGGCCAACATTTCAACCAAAATTAGCCTTACCAAATTAATAACCAATGTTAGAATTTTAATCAAGGATTCAACTAAAAAAATCAAAACTATAGGTTGAGGGATTATGATCCTAACATATATTTTTTATTTCACATATTAATTATTCAAGATACTTATAGATATAGGGAGTAAAATTAATTAATTTAGATACTAAAAATTAGAGATAATTTTTTATTTTTGTAATCTTGGGAAGCACTGATGATCAATCCCAACCTTCCAAAACAAGTCCTGTGGCACATAAAAATTACAATCTATGGATATAACCCTTTTTTTAATAAAAAAACCTAACTAAACTAAAAAATACAAAAAAATTGTCATTCCAACCAACCCATACCAATTTTGAACTCATGAAATAGTAGACTTGATCTCTGAAACTTCTGATATCACCCCTCACCTTAGTCCTTATGGAGAAACTAGGTTGATTAGATTTGTAGAATTAGAGGATGATTAAAAAGATAAAATAATCATGTACACAAGGTAATATCAACCAAAAAATCCTCATCTAAAAAATATTCTAGAGGTTTAAACTTGAGGAACACTCAAACCCATTGGAACTTATGATTTTGTAACATACCTCACAAATATTTTTTATTATATCTCATTCAAGGATTTAGTAAAAAAACTCTTTTAACCATCACTTGGAACTCTTTGATGTCCTAGGTATTTATCATAAATAAAATTCCACCACACCTCCTAAATCTTAAAGTAATCACATTAACCGAGATATGTACCCTGATAGGAAAAATTCTAAGGAAGTTGGATATTTAATTGATATAAGTTGATTACCATATGATGTTGACATGTATAGGAGAGGAGATAATAACTTATAATTTTCAAGTGTGTATTTATAAAAACTATGTCAAAAATGTCATGGTTTATTATGGGGCTATTTTTAACATAGTCCCATTTTATATTATTAAATAACTAGGTTACAATGAAAATAATTTCTCATCCACGAAAAATGACCTATGAGTTCATGACCTCCTCAAGTCTTACTTTCAATGTATCTCATAAGAGATACCTTCGATGTATTATAAATAACTTCAAGGTATCTCATATGAGATAAATTAAAGCTATTATAAAGAACCTTTAAGGTATCCCCTATGATATACCTTAAAGGTATTACAAGGACCTAAGAGATACCTTGAAGGTCATTGTAATATCTTCAAAGTATATCGTAGGAGATATGTTGAAGGTCCTTGTAATACCTTCAAGGTATCTCCTATGAGATACCTTCAAGGTTAGTATTATAAGGACTAAAGATACCTTGAAGGTCTTATTAATATCTTCTAGTCCTTACAATATATATCTTTAAGGTATCTCTTAGGAGATACCTTGAAAGTATTACAAGGACTAGGAGATACCTTGAAGGTTTTTGTAATACCTTCAAGGTATCTCTTAGGATATTTCTTAAAGGCTAGTTATAATACCTTCAAGGTATCTACTAGGAGATATTATCAAAGTATATCCAAGGAGATACCAAGAATATATTAAAGGTAACCTAGGATATACCTTGAAGATGTCACAAGGACATAGGAGATACCTTGAAGGTGCTTGTAATCGTAAAATCCTATTAGATGCAATATTATTACACTTATTTCTCTATTTTAATTAGATATATCTAAACCTAAATATGTAAGCTTTGATGGAAATGAATTTTTTTATTATCATAGATGTGGTGGGGACTCAATAAATATATGTATGAAGCTTAAACATAAGATACAATATCTCATTAATGGAAATGTTATTGATGTTAGTAACCTATTGAAGGTGTTAAGCCATAGTAAAATGAAAATTCAAAGCTAAAAATGTATAAATATCCTTTTCCTAATAATGGGGCATATCATAACAAGAAAAAATCTTAAGTACATTATGCATATAATGTTCATCATCCTCCATATTTATATGGGCATCTACTCAATAACATTATTGGTATAATTATGAGAAAGATAACATCTAAAACATGCATTAAATTTGATGATTTAGAAGTTTTTGATTATGATTTTTGTATAAATTCATCATTAATTATAACATATATTGGCATGAAACCCATCCATGGTATTATAATAGATAATGGATCAAGTGAAAATGCGTGTACTGTAACACTTCTACATTCTCTTGGCTATACAGAAAATTATATTCAACACACATCTAGAGTTGTGAAGGCATTTGATGGCCATACATAAGATACTCTTGGAAACATTATTTTCACCTTAAAAATGGTCCCTCTCATATTACATACTTATTTCTTAGTGTTAATAAGCACATGTGTCTTTTATATGTTTATTGGGAAGACATTGGTTACAAATAACTAGATCAGTCCCTTCTATGGTTAAAAAATGTCTAAAGTATATTAATGTTAATCAAGCAGTAAAAATTTAAAGCATTGAATATAAATATTCATTATAACCCATGGTATTTCATCTTATTCCACAATAGTTGGTTGGTACATTTATTGATAAAATTGATAATGAACTAGTTTACACTATTGTTTAGGTTAACGATTCACATTCAAAGAGGTATACTCCAAAATCAATTTTAACATCTATACATGAGCATGATCATATTTAAGTATATTAAACTACTAATGAACATGGATATATTTCAATTTTTCATGTATTATTTAACATAACATGATTACATATGATCATGATCATTTGGTAAAGGAAATAAAGATATCTCCTTTCATATAGGTATAGGTTATTCAAAAGGATCCTACATATGTATAGGTTGTGGCATCATCTCATATCATACATGAGGATACATGTTTGGATAGATTTATACATAGTGATTTAGAAGGTTACTTGACAACATGTGGCTCTTCTTAAAATATATAATTTCCTATATTTGGAACTACTTCTATGGCGTAAGAGATGGATCCTTATTAATGAGAGGTTGGGTACATATATGAGAATCCTATTGATGAGATAATTGGTTGACATGTTCTATCATTCCATTATACATTCCTATTTTAGTTATTTCTCTTGATTAGATCCCTTGCATAGTGCCTAATTTTATATAAATTATTTGTTGCTCATATTTTTCTTGCTAATTTTTCTCCACCGATTCAAAATTATTCTAGATTTTAGCTTTATATTTCACTTTGGGGACCTTGATCCCTTGTTTTCTTCAACCCAATTCAAACAAACCAAGGAAACCATATTAATATGATTTGAAATATACACATCTTTCATGGAAGAACATACATTATATAAGCTATCATATGTACTTTCATGATTATAGATCTACATAATTCTACAAGATTTCACATGGCTATGTTGCCATCTTTAAAAAAACTACATTTACATTAGGAGAATATCACATGACTTCCTCCTTGGCATAATTTTATTCAACATATTTTTGAAAAGTGTTTGAATCTTCCTCTCATTATTATACTTTTTCAAACCATGATTTATGTTACTTTTCATAGCATTTTCAATTATGAATGATTCTTTATTTCAAATATGTAAATACAAAAACATTCATATATACTAAAAATATTAATAAAAAAGGATATTCTATAAAAATAAAAAAACCATGACTTGTAGGCATATCTGTATGTTGAAGAATGTGTTTTTTCTTATGTCATAGAGATTTATATTTCAATACATAACATATTTTCAAGGAATATTGATTATTACAAGGTATTTTATTGTGCAACATGAAAAATATCATAGTACAAATCATTCTTCATACAAAACAAACCATTTTCTGTTTGGAAATTTTTATATATAGTCAATATGGATAAAGTCAAAATAGGTAGACAATGATTCATTATACACTTGTCCCCTCCTATGCACCTATCCTCATGAAGCATCACTTTATATTTACAATGAAAACTAGTCATAAGGACTTATGGAAAAAAAATTGCATTTAAAAAAAAATTCACATTTAGATATTAGTATAATTTCAAAGCTAAAACATCATTTTCACATGGTTCTATGATTTTCATTGGTCAAGCCTTTCACCCAACAACCTTGATTCATTTGGGGAATCATGTTGTTCTATATAAACACCTTACATGTTTTATTTACTTATAATCTTGTTTCTATGTTGAGTTATAAATGGAAATAAATGCTTTAATTATTCATTTTATGTTCACATATGTCATGGTGAACATGCTACTTGATAAACTGAAACATAGATACATGTGATATAATTAATCTAGCTTCATTTTATATATTCTAATATTATATTCTTATCTCAATTATATAACATGATTTAAAAACTTTTTTGCTCATTGTATGTGGCCATTGGCCTTGTATGTGTTCAATATATACCTTGATTTTATGGCACAGCATGACTTATGTGTGTGGCATTTTTATCCTTATATGCATTATGAAACATGTTCATGTCCCTTATATTCATCCTTTGGGATCAGTGTGTGACATTTACGTAATATTTCTATACTCTTTGTGACAGCTTACATGTCCCTTGTATGTGGTCTATAGACCTTCTTACATGAAAAATTATGTGACTTTGCTTACATGCTTTATATTTTGATAGTATGGTGCCATGATTCCTATCATGCACTACTATGTATATAATTATCTAGCTATGGTAAGATGATACATATCATGTACAATATTATCTATGTGATTCAATGCTTCAAATTTTCAAACATTATATGCTTACAATACATATTCAAAACTTGGAAGTTCTATATAATTATTCATTTTAACAATTACAATGCTATATCAAACTTACATGATTGCAAACATATATATATATATATATATATATATATATATATATATATGATTTAATGTTACATCTATGTTATTTAAAAATAAAATTCAATATATGTAAATTCTATTACATGCTTATCTATCTTTCATAAATGATCTCACTTTTTTCTTTTGAGATAAGTGATTTCTCAGGAAATCTTCCTCATCTCAAAAGTGAGGCATCAAAATGGGCCTTTTAAAGAAAAAAATTATTAGTTTTTACAACTTATAATGTGAAAAAATCATCAATTTCAAATTATGGGGGCATTATACTTGCTTATATACTCAACTCTTTCAATTAATTTAGTAGAGACATACTTGTGCGAAGACAATAAAAGGATTCAAATGATTTTAAAAAGATCACATTTGATGCTCTATATTGTATAGGGTGAATGCTATGCATTCATGATCAATATAATACTTTTTTATAAAAATAAATTATCTTTTTTTCAAGTATCAAATATCAATAAATTTTACAAATTTATGATTTGAATTTAGATACATCTATAGTGTTGTGATTCATAATTTGAAAGTAAACCAGAATATGAGCTTAGTGACGCTACATGACTCGGGTTGAAATTTTAGTGATCTATGTGTTGGTTCCCACCTCTTCTCTTTTAATTTTACAAGTAAACCAACATTTGAGCTCAGTGATGCTCCACACCTTGGTTTCAATTTTAGAAAACTACTTTGTGGATCACATCTATTTGCATATTTTTAAAGTATTCTCTAAGGATTGGAACATTCATCTTTTCAAATCAAGAACCTACATTATTTTTTAAAATTAAGACTTGATAAATCTCAATCCAACACTTCTCCACATACCTCAATAAGGGGGCATGCACATCTCCATGATTGAAAAAAAGTGTGTTTACACACTAAGGTAATGTTTTTTTCAATGTAGTAAGTTATACATCACTAAAATAAAGGTGGGGGGGGGGGAATGTATACATTTAAATTTAATAAATATATACTTGAAAAAGCTTATTATTTAAATATTTACCTTACTTGGACAACTCAAAATTATGATAACCATTTATCTATATTAAATCCTTCCAAATCTTGTAATTACTAGTAGCATCTTCCAGACTTCCATAATTTATTCATAAACATCCATAATTAGTAGATAATTCACCATGAATCTAGTTTTAGAAGCCTCTGTCTAATCAAGACAAGTGTGCACTAGGAAGATAGGGACACACTATGTATTTGTCCACTAGTGTAGACTTGTCTCGCAAACTCTAATGACTAATTTTTCAAAATGGCACACTTCCTAACAGTCCTCCCATGCACAAAAATAGGTTGGTTTTTGGAAAAAATTAAATGATTCTCTTATAAGATAAAATAAAGTGTCACACTTTAAATAAGCCAAGTTAATCTCCAACACTCTCTTTCAAAGGCAATTTAAAAATCACTTATCTATTCAACAAAGATCCCTACTATAATTTTGTTGTACTAATAGAGTCATTGGCCAAGTTATCATTGTTTTATTTTAGGTTGAGGTAATATTTTGTCCAACATTCTAATCAAATTTTATAAGTTCATTTATTACATTTATATGATCTTCCCCAAGGTCCACATGGACTATCTAAGTAATACTATGTCAACAAGGGTTTTTTTGAGGATAGATCAGCCATATCCCACTTCCCCAATTTTTTTTCCCTTTTGATTTTATTATTATTTTTCATTGTGTAAGCTAGGGATTATGTTTTGAAAGTGATCCATGCCTCAAAATAGACTCCACATAAAATAAATTAACCTAAAGATAGAGGTAAACCATTTCAAACTCTTAGATTTAGTGCACAATCATTTAAGAAAAGTTGTAGTATATAACAATGGTGTACTACAACCTTATTTGTCTATTATGCACTTGTTCTAAAATACAATGAAGTAAAATTTAAAATTAACGTTGTGCTTAGGTCTTTGTCAAAAGTTTTATACAATCAAAATTATTGAAAACATAAAATAGTATGAATAAATTAGTTTTCAAGGACATCTCTCTAACCCTAATGTTAGTTATTATATTTTTATTAATTTACAACTTCTATAAATTCTATATATCACTATGTTTTATAATAGGCTGCATTATTTATCTCTTTTATATCATATTTTAATTTTACAATACTTTATAACTAATTATATCACACTTTATTAATTCTAAGGGTAAACAAATATTATGGACAATTTATGCTTAGCCCTTATGTTTGTTGCACAAAAATTGTGATATTATATGCTTAACAATGAAAAACAAGTTATCAAAAAGGTGAACCAACATAAATTTATCATGTAAAGATTGAATATATATGGGTAACATTACTCATGTTTTTTGATTTAAATTATACCTTATAAATTAGTAAAATGACAAGTCATCACACATCATTTAGCTTCATCATGATCCATAGACACATTACAAATCAATGATGATTTTTGTGATGAATTTACTTTTTATCATATTGAAAAAGATAATTGAGTCATGTAATTTTATGGATCTAAATTTGCCACAAGTGTCAATGCTACCATAGTTTTCATGTTCCTCAGGGTTAACTTGTTTTATTTTCATATCACTTACTATTTACATGTATAAATAATGTAGTAGAATATTATGCATTTATACTAAAATTATATACAACACACACTTTAAAAATAAAATAACTATGGGTATATGGGGATTACTAGCTAGTTTATAATCAATTTTTAGACATTAAAAAAAAAATATTAAAAATTAATCCCATATAAGTACAAACTTTTATCCTTTTTCAATAGAAAGCATGCCTCACCAAGATAATCAAAATGTTGATTTCATGGATAGTGTAACTTCTATGATTAAAAATCAATGATGATCATGCATTTTTTACCATATAAATATTATGACACTCATCAATTACTGTAACATGTGTGTGTGTGTGTGTGTGTGTGTGTGTGTGTGTGTGTGTGTGTGTGTGTGTGTGTGTGTGTGTGTGTGTGTGTGTGTGTGTGTGTGTGCGTGTGTGTGCGCGTGTGCGTGCGCGCACGCGTGTGCACTTAGGTGCATGTATTATAAGTGATACTAGTTAATCATTGTGAAATAAATTCATAATGGTATGGTAACATATATTAGTTTTTGTATAGATATACTTTTTTGGAAATTCTACATGAAATGGTAAATGAAAATTTCAATGTGAAGCAATTCATTATTTTTTAATTGGAGGGTCTTTTCTTAGAAGGTCATTTGATGAAAAAATACTATGATGTTTTAAAATTTTGAGAAAAGGTTACTATTGGACCAAAATGGAATAAGAGTGATAAGAACATTCACAAATATTCCAAAAATGTCATAAACATAGTAACCTCAATCATTCACCATCACAAGTAATAAAACCCATTGTTTCACTATGACCTTTCACACTTTACGGCTTTAAATTGATTAGAAAGACAAGTCTAAAATCATTGGAAGGCCACAGTTCATTATTTTAGCTAAAAAATATTCCACAAAATGGGAAGAGGCCATACCAATACAAAAAAAATATAGGAAAGAACATTTGTAAGTTCCTCAGGAAAAATATAATTTCATGCTTTTGGCTACGATAAGATATTGTCATAGATAATAGATCATTTTTCAAAAATAAAATAGTTAATATATTGTGTAAATTAAATATTTGTTGTACTTTCTCTACCCATATTGGCCATAAGAAAATAGATAAACAGAATAAACAAATATTTTTTTTCCAAAATAATAAGAAATACAGTTGAAAAACATGGTGAAGATTAGATAATTAGATTATTTATGCACTTTGGGCATATCACACAAGTGTTCATATACCAAAAAAGGCTACAAAAAATTATCTTATTTATGAAATAGAATAAATTTTAAATTTAAATCTAGATATACCATATTTGTGTCTTCTTAAAATATTTTATCAATGATAATGAATATTGGGAAAAATTTCTACATGAATTAGAAATATTGGATGACAAACACATTTAGGTTATTGAAATTATCAAAGTTTGTCAAAATCATATCAAAAGGGAATACGTGAAAAAAGGTTTGAAACCATGAATTTCAAGTTGGGGATTTATTATTAAAAGAGAATCAAAAGAACACTAATGCAGATAAGGAAATTAAAGGAAAACTCAAGCCAAATTAGTTGGACCCATTTTTTATTACATATAAAACAAACAATAGATCCTATTGTTTAGATACACTATAAAATAAGCCCATGAATAAACCTATGAAAATCATGAACTTGTGTAAATATTACACATAATAAGATAAAAAATAAAATAATTAAAAATGTAAAAACAGTCAAAATATTTAAAAATAAAAAAATAGGACTTAATCATGACTTGATTACTAGATTATACTATTTAAATATGACATTTATCACATTTTTGGGAGATGGCATATTATATATATACACACATGTATTTAATGGTATATGAATGTGATTGAGGACATTAATATCACACATGGATAAACATATATTAGACTATTTTATACCTAATGTCCATGCCAATGCTAAGAACATATTATTTTACAAATCATGCTATAACAAGTATATATTTTTGTGACCTTTCACCATGTTGACCTATATAGAGTGATTACACATATATTTTTAGTTTCTCATACCTTACAATACTACATATATATGACAATTTATTATGATGTGACATTTTTTTTATTTGATAGGGTTAAAAACCAAGTTTTATAAGGATCCTGGAACCACAAAAATGAAATACAAAAAGCATCAATAGGTTGACCAAAGGTCATCCAAATAAAATATCAAAAAACCACTAAACTAAACCAAAATCAAGAAAAAAAAACCAAAAACAAAGATCAGGAGGGAGGAGCCTCTAGCAAGTCTTCAACATCCTTAGGATTCTTCACTAGAATGCCCTGCTTAAACTTTGAGATCTTAGCCCATGTGTGGTTCCTAGGTCCTTCAACTACTTCTTTAGGAAAGATAATACTAGGTCACTTATATCCTTTGACCTACAAGGGATTCTGATTTGTGGGGACCACCTTTGGGGAACCTAGTGGGGGTTATCCCAAGATCTTGGGCAATTGTATGATAGGGGTCAAGGCTAGTTGAGTAGACTGAACTAAAGACTGCATCGTGGACTTGGCTTGTCTATGATGTGATATAAATATACATATATTGTGACATTTTTATGTCCCTTGTATGTGGCCCTTAACCTTGTGTGTGTGACATTATTTATGTCCATTATTATGACATTTTTTATGTCTCTTTTGTGTTACCCTTGGCCTTATTTTTTGTGATATATTTGTCCCTTGTCTATGTGCCTTGGCCTTATGTATGGCACATCATGATTGTGAGTGGACTAATCTAGGATTACCAACTATGATTATTGAGACTTTTGTTTTTGTTGAGATTTTATATATTTATGAGTTTCTAGGTGTTATGATACATATCACACACATCCACTTTATGTTTAGTGTCATGATTTATATCATGCACCTCCTTAATGCATATTCTATCAATTTACTATATTAGTGATGGTTACTATTGCATGATTAATTTAAATATATATCTTGACATAAAAATTATATGCCATGTATTACACATGTTACATGCATGTTTTGATGACATATACATTACTATAGTGAAATAATCTCTATATTCTAACATAATTTTACATGATTACATATTTATATATGATATGATACAATTAACTCTTATTTTGAGATGAATGATTTGTAGGCCACATATCTCACCTACAAAGAGGGGAATATTAGTGCGATTTTCATAGAGACAAAATGTTTCATGAAATAAATATTATTATTTGAGAAAACATATAGATTTTAAAGCTTCAAAGTGGTTTGAGTATTATATTGGTTCATAAATGTGACAAATAATTACACATTGGTACTAATTATGGGGGAATATTTCATACATATTCACCAATTTTTTAAATACATGAGTTAAAAAATATATATTATGATATAATGGATGCATATTCAATGCATATTAACATAGTTTCAAGGAACAAACATTATAGGTTTTCATACACACACACATTTAACATACATGTTATCATATAAAAGTATACTAGTCTATATTAGTTGGTACAAATTTAGTGAGGCATGATACTTGTTCATGTAAATATACATTTTTCCTGTGAGCACTATTACAACTTTTATTTTCAAAGATAATTTAATGGCACCATGCAATGAGCAACCGTGAATATTTAAGTCCATCTATAGTGATTGATTCATAATTTTTGTAAAAATGTGCATTAAGGTTCATCAAGGGTGAAATACCATGGAATTATTCATAATGAACCCATTATATGGTTTACATATTACCATCTTGAGGTTCAATATTATCTCTAGATTAGTTATTTTAATTTCTATAGTTGAGTTTTAATGTAGCTAAACAATGTTAACACTATTCCTTATTCACAAGGGTTATGTATTTTTTTCTCCCAACCCTAGAGATTTCATAGTTATAAAAAAATGTAATTTTATAACCATAAATTCACCAATGATTACATAAGATAAACCAGTCTCTAATGCTTCAACAAGAAAACATCATCTTCAATAAGTTATAGGGCAACACGGTTACACCCACATATATGGGTACTCCTTTCTTACTCTTCAAATTTTTAAAATTTCAATTATATTTCAAATTTCACTCTATGGACATTGAATACTACATATTCATTATAGGATTTTAATATAGATAAGCTATATTTTTGGAGCCTTATGCCAAAGATAAATTGCGTTGTACACCCTTAGGTGTATCTATATCTTTTTTTAATCAAGGTACATGTATTAATTTTTAATACTAGAATGATATAGGGAATTTTTAGATACTAAAATATGTATCGAATAGTTGAAAATTGTCACTTTTCACTTACCTTCACCATACATGACTTATGCATGTATATGTTTGTTATTCACCATTCTCTCACATCCACATTCTTAATATGAGTCTAATCCTCAAATTTATCTATTATTTAGCTATAGAAACCTATAAATATATGAAAACATAGATAAAAACCTTATTCAAACATCTTCATATCATCAAATTTACATTCCTTTATCTTGGACAATAACGTTAGGCTTAGACAATTCCGTAGATGAAACTATCCTAAGGGTGATGTTAGTTTACCACACCCAACAACAAATATTTTTAAAAATCATATCACTCTTACGGGTCAACCCATTTTACTAGTATGTTGGTAGCATGATAAGTTACCCAAATGGAATCATATAAATATAAATCAAACCCATATTTGTTACAACTTGACACTTATCTATCAATAATTTATATATTCATATACATTGAGAAAAACTTTTGTATTCTTGTCAATTAGAAAGTCAGTCACTAAGATCACTCATAAATAAATTCTAAAGCAAACCAAGCTAAGTCAAAGTGAATAATTTTAAGTATCAAAATCCATATTCTATGTGTATTCATAAATCAAAGGAGAACAATTTCAAATTCACACTAAGGGGAATAATTCACATGCTTAACTTACCTCTTTAGAGTATTGGATATGTAGGAAATGATTAATCATTTATGGGGGTGATTGGGGTCAACTATACCCTTAAAAATACCCATATTTTATAGGTTTATAACCTTCCCAAGTAAACCTAGGGTTTCATGGAGAGGGAGACTAATTTTTGGAGTTGTGAAAATAGTCAGGCATTATGATAATGAAAATGGTCAGGCATTATGATCGCACCTAATTATGCATTACTGTTAGGTATAGTGGACTTATAGTCACAAAGACTTCAAATATCCTAGGATAGTAACATCAACCTAAGTCATTTTTTTATATTTATTTCCCTAACATGATGTAACACTACATGCATAAATAGTTAGTTATAGATTCGAGCCAATCACATGCCTAATTTCAACACCTTTCCACTATAAAAAGTTATTCATATTCAATATGTTAAAAAAAATCTAAGTATATTGATCTCTTTAGTACTTTTTATAGTTAGAACATGCCACTTGTCATATCATTTTAAATATTTTATAATCAAATTTATGTTTAATTATCATACTCTACAATATGAATTACTTTCAAGTTTATTTATTAATAAGGGTTGTATAATCCAAATTAGGGTAAATCATACAAAAAAGACCTAAGTATGATTAAATTTATTATTTAGTTTGATTAATGATCCTTGGTGAACTGTGAGGGGGACACAATGATGTGTAAGTGGTATGGGACACCTATGCATTACATTATCCCTCATGCACTTTTACAAGATTATTCACATGTAAAAACATGTTTATTTTCTAGAGATCATTATGTTGGTATAGTACTATTGGAATAAATGGGTTTTGGGTATACTTATATATTATGTTATGGATTTAAGAATATAATTACTATGTAGGTTGTGGAAATCCCTTTGTTTTACATTGACTCTATAATTTCAAGGGATATTGAGTCCAAATCAAATGGGGTGGACTCATTGACTTCTTTATTCTTATGTATACTTTTTATATATTAATAATGTATTATTTCATTTTATTATCACTATTAAATGTTTATACTTGCATTTATTATGTGGAGCTAGCAACAATATGACTTGTATATGCATTATTATCTTCCTTGATGTTAGTTCCTTATTGACCTTCCTCATGACGGGTACAAACATTATTGATGGAAAATAGGTGGGTATGGGATCTGATAATTTTTTTATTTTTAGGTAAATGTTTTGATGATTTTTTACCTCTTCCTATATAGTTATTATCTATAATAGTGATCTCATATTTCCTTAGAGTTTGCATTGATAAGACTTGTTGGTTTGTATGCTGACTTAGAGAAAATAAAGTAATCTATTTATATATTATTTTGAAAGTTATAAATGTGTAAAATATAACTATGATGTAATCACATTATTGGTATAGATTGAGATGTTTCTATATAGTTTTAAATTTGATATAATAAAAGATAAATATTGACTAATTTATGCTTAGTCACTTTATTTGCGAATAGATGCATATTTTGATTTAGTAAAATGAATGTACCATGTCTTGAGTATAATGCTAATGTTATAACTAGTTCATTTGTGTTTCCTTAATTATAGTAGAGTTATTTAAGTTATTAATGTCATAGATTAATTATTTTAGAGAGTGTGAATATTTTTAGAGATTTCCTAAAAAATAACTAGAACTCCCAATTAAGTCTAGTTCACTAGCTAAGTGTACTCAAATGAGTTGCAAGAGATGAGGTGTCGTTGCTAAGTTAAAAAAAATAAATTTAATAATATTTTATTCAATATCCTATTATATAGGTATTTTTTGGCACCCATTTTGTCTAAGTTTACATGTGATAGTTAACCGATAGATGCACTTTGCATGATGACCATATATTTTAGTTAGTGTAATTTGTTCTCTTAGTTGTAGTTTTAGTTATCTTATAGTCTATGTTTTAGAATATATTTTTATTTAACTTAGTTTTTAAGTAAGTAATTAATTTATGATTCACTTGTAATGCAATTGTCATGTAATTTCTATAGTAATTGCCTAGTTTTAGCCTTGTTTGTTAATAAAACATGGTGCAAGAATATGTTGTCATAGTTATTCTTGGAAAATATTTTGAATATTTAATTTTTTACTACATGTATTCATAAAGGAAATCTAAAAATCTTAAGAATATTAATTTTAAGTTATTCATTACATATTTTGTCATCATTCACACCCAAAACATTACTAGATTAATAGCTAGTAATTTTGGGATAGATTATATATATAATCCAATCTATCCTGAAATTATTATATTTTATTTTCACTCCTTCTACACATTAAAAACATTCACTATCAAAGCATGCATTTTATTTATATAGTGAAATCAAATTCAATATATATTTTTACTTTAAATATGCTAGCATGAATTTTATAAGAATGAAAAATTGCTATTGTGGGTTAAACATGAAAGCCGTATGAGTTTAATTTTGCATAATTTTTATTAGGATCAGTTAAGAATTTTTTTAAAAGGATAACTTGGAATCACATGAAAAAAATTCTAACACATTTTTACAACGTTTGACTAGATGGTTTCTTACATTGTGGTATGAGATCCCAAATTCAATTCTATAGATTAATACACACATTTATGTTTCTAATTTTGTATTTATTTGGTCCCAATAAAAGGAAAACACGGTTCAAACATGAGCTAATAAGGATGGTAAACAAAAAGGTGAATAATTATTGAATACAATTGATTAGTCATAGCTATGTTAATCAATACCTAGGACATGGTTGGTGCCCTTGAATAGAGGATATAATATTTATCTTGAGGATGAAATGGGAAATAACCATATAAAATTTGATTAAGACAATCAATAAATCTAAGATAAAAATGAAAACAAGAATGATTAGGATTAGGATGTTCACCAAGATAATTAGGAGCATTAGGATAGTCAAGATTAGTAAGACTTATAGGGTCCAAGGAAAAGATCCCATTTTGAGACAAAATTGGCTAGGGACCTAAAAAGGGTAGCTCCACTTTGTTGGGTGAATATTTTGTCCTCAACTAACTGATGGAAAAATGGGTATATCAACCACAACACAATGAGATTTATATGGCAAAATGGGTGTGGTTACCACAACACAATGAGATAAATCTCTCCTCTCAACAAGGGGAGGTTCCCTATAAACTATAATATACTAATATAAACTAAAAATAGATTCAGGGGTGAAATCATACCATCCATCTCTCTTTTTTTAGAGATGATGTTCACAAAATAAAGGAGAATTCTTGTGTAATTACTGAAGGCATTTCTCTTCTTTCAAAAATGATGTTCAGTAAACAACATGAATTCTTCCATGGGTAGTAACTGGATCCACAAGAAACCCATGAAAGCACAAAGTCTTTCATTGTTTCTCTTACTGATTTAGGACAAAGTAACATAGTAGTATGAAGTGCAGCACAAAGTCTCCACCAAAAACTACAACAAAGTAAAAGATTACGAAGGATAAGGGGAGCTCAAAATCTCTTCAATATCCTAGAACATAAAACACATAGACTAAAGACAATTATGGCAGCACAAAGTCTCCCACAGTTGACTTTAGGACATCTTTCAGATTATTTCCACTTGTTCTACTTATTTGATTAAATGGACAAGACTGTATTTAGGAAAAATACATAAGAATGATTTCCTAGATAACACAAGCTATTTTAACACAAAGTCTAAAAGGTCACTTGCTTTCTCATTCACTTGATAAAATATGATTAATAGTCTGAGCTTAAAGTCTTAGGAATGCCTTTCAATTTGGGTAGAGTTTTGCTTCTAATAACAGAGAGATCTACTTTATTTAAAATGAGAGATTACAATATATAGCATCCAAAGAAAGACTTTGGTGCTTGTTTTCATAAAATGGCCCATGCTGCATTGAATGCATTAGAAAGAGGAAGTTCTGTGCAGGGGCCATGCTGGAGCAAGTTACCAATCCTAACCTTTGCATTCTAAATCATCTCAAATGTCTCCTCTGAAGCATGGGTTGATTAATCTTCTTTATGATGTTTACATGGCTATCCATTCACCTTTACTCAATGAATAAAAATAGGCCATGCCATAGAATGCTTGTGCTCTCTGAGGTCCACCTGGTGGACTACTCCACCTATTGGAATAACTCTTCTGCAGATATTTATGGATTCTCTATTTGATTCCCTCTTTCCTTGCTATATTTTGTCTCTTCCTGATGATCTGAGCTCTTGGGGCTATCTTCTCACCTTCTACTAGTTTCTTTGGCTCCTTCCTTGGTTGGTCGCTGAGTTTGTTCTCAAGTCTGTGCTATTTGAAAATCAATAGTTATTTCATCACCTTGAAATTTGACATCTGTGGGGATGTCATTGGTCACTTGAACCATTTTGAACCTTGAACCTTTTAACCTTTTGAAGTTCACCAGTTCAATGGTTCAATGGTTCAAATTTCAATGGTTCAGCAGTTCGGTGGTTCAATGTTTTGTAAAGAGCCGTGTTCACTTAGTCTTCTTTAGGAGTTCAATGTATTGTTGAACCAATTGTTTGAACCATTCACTTGAACTTTGAACTTTTAATTTTGAACCCTTTGAATGTGTTGAAGATTTGAACTTGTTGAACCTTTGAACTGGTAAACTTTTTAGAGTTTAATTGTTTAACATTTCAATGGTTCAAAGCTTCATTCCAACTCATTGACCCTATCGTTGAACCTTTTTGATTTGAACCTCGATGTTGAACAATCCTTACAATTTTTTAGGAAATGCCTTAAGTGTTTTTCTTTGTGAAAGACCACCTTTTGAACCTGTGATTTCCTTAGCTGAAAAGGCTTGTGCGATTGAATAACTTGACTGCTCAAAACATTTTTTGAGAAAGAAAGAGACCATTTTGGCCTATAGGACCAAAATGGTTGACATGTTTGTCCAAAAGAACAAGTGATGGATTTTAGGAACAACACACTTAAGTATGATGGGATAATACATAGAGATGGTGCATTGGCATTAATAATTTAAAAAAAGAATTGCTTTGAAATTCATGATTTTTTTAGGAAAACCAAGGTAGTTTGGTGAACTTACCAAACTCTCTAGAAAATATTCATCTTGGTGGACCAATTTGAAAATTGAACAGAAAATCAATTATTAGTATATCATTGGGATGTCTTTGTTTCTTATATTAGGAAGATATGGGTACCAACACATTATATGTGAAGATGAAGGAATTATACAATCTTAAACAAGGGAAAATGTTAGTTATGGAGTATTGGGATAAATTCACATATCTTAAAGTACATAAATCAATAATAGAAAGATAAAATGTTTAGGAGAAATAAGTTTATTTAAGGATTTAATCTCTAGGTTGGAAAAGAATTTAATAATGGACACGGATACATGAAACAAGATTTTTAGAAGGCCACAAAATAAGAACATAAGTTTAAGGTATTTTCAGAATCAAGAAAAGAATTGAAGGAAAGAGGGAAAATTATAAAATAGTAAAATCTATCTCCATTTTAGAATTAAAAAATTATAAATATTATATATGGAGGGAATTCAATATAGGGCCTAACAATAACTCTAAGAGTGGTAATTCTTTCAATCAAAATAATGGGAACAAAGGGAAGAATAAAAATAAAAATAATAAAAATGGTAGGCATATGAATGGAGGAATAGATCATGATAGGCTAGGTCTTATTAGAGGATGTTTCACATGTGGATACAATCATTATACTAAATAATGTCTTAATAATCTAGGTGGGAAAAATTTTAGAGCACCCCCATTTCTAGGTTAGTAGCATGCCTACCAATAGAGGATTCACATAGTAGTTGATAACCATTAGGATGATTTTAAAGTGACACTAATGGAAGATTTAGGTATTTTTTTAGTTTTCGCCTTTTCATACTTATTGATATAAAAACATCTGATATTTTATACCTCTTGAGGTTTTTTAAAATATTAAAAAGTTGGTGATATGATTTTTATCGATTGTTTAGTATGACAACCAAGCCAGATTAAAGGTAGACTCAATGTTATTTTGAGGCTAAATTAGAGATCCTTGGATTAAAAATAACATTGAATTTGTATGTTATACCATGAGGGTATTATGATTTGATTATAGGAATCAAATAGTTATGGCACTGATATAGTGGTCACTCTATTCTAGTTCAAGAAGTTAAAATAGACATTAGTGTAAATATAATTTCATTCATGTAGCTAAAAAGGATCAAAATTAAGGATGTATTACATTCTCTTTACACATAGACAAGGTGGAGATAAAAAAATAACCCACTATATATGATTAAATTTTTCTTCAAGAATTTTGGGAGGTATTTATAGAATATTTAATAGAAATCCCACCTATAAAATAATTTGATTTATCTATCAACATCTTACTTGGTTCAAAACTAAAATCAAAATCACCTTACCAAATGATAACAACAAAATTGTGTGAATTAGAAGCTCAATTGCATGATATGATTTCTAAGGGTTTGATTTGACCAAGGGTATATCCATGGGGTGAACCATTTGTTTTTATAAATAAGGATGGTAATTTTAGATTTGTGTAGATTACATGATATTGAACAAATCCACTATAAAAAAAATATAATTTTACACACACAGATGATCTATTCAATTAAATGTAAGGGAATTCCATCTTTTCAAAGATAGACATGAGATTAGGTTATCATCAATTAAAGATTAAAGAGGAAGATTTTTTGAAAATAACTTATAGAATCAGTGTGGGTAGTATGAGTTCAATGTGCTTTCTTTTGGACATACCAATTCTCCTACAACTTTTAAAAACCTAAAGAATAGTATATGTAGGGATCATTTGGATGGGTTTTTAATATTTTAAGATAATATCCTGATTTATTTTAAATCAAAATAAAAACACATACAAAATTTGAATCTTATTTTATAGTGTTTAAGGTAACACAAACATATTGGAAACTTTTCAAAGTGTTTCTTATTTTAGGAGAAATTGCACTATCTTGATTGCATTATCTTAGTAGAAGGGATGTTGAATGTTCCAGAGGTTCAAAAATTCATGGGACTAGTATGATACTAAAGAAAAGTTTAAGGAAAGAATTTAAAGATAAAAATATGATTACATATCTAGAAAATAATAATATGAAGTTATTTTAGATATATAAATGTGAATTTTGTTTTCAACTCAAGAAAATTTTCACCACTACACTAATTTTAAGAGTCACTAACCATGATGGAAACTTTTTAGTTACTATAATGCATTCAATGAAGGATTTATTTTGATGCAAGATGGGCAAGTAGTGGCCTATGAATCATGTAAAACCAATAAATATAATATAAATTAGTCATCACATGAATTTTAACTTTTAGAAATTGTTCATGTGCTAAAAGTGGAGGGATTTCCTTTTAGGAAAGCCATTTGATCTCATAATTAATAAATTGGGACTTAATTTTATCTTTACTCAACCTAACCTTAACATATGATAGAGGCATTGGTTAGAGTTTATGATTGAATTGACTTCAAAATTGATAATATCAAAGGAAAATATAATAGAGTGGAAAATTCCCTTAGTTGAAGTAGATATGAAAAATTTATTAAAATTGTAAGGACCACTTTTTGATAGCATATTTTGAGTTAGTACCATCAAATGAGTTTTACCTAAAGGTCAAGGCTAACTTTGAATATGATAATTTTGATCATAGATATGAAGGATATTAGATAGTGAATGCAAGCTAAACATTATATTTTAAACTAGAAATCATTCAAATAAATTTTATATCCCTACCCCAAACCTAACTACACTTATGGTTGGGCAATAAAAGAGAAACAAATCATAGTATGACCTCTACTTACCAATGAAAATCTTATTTGTTGATGTAGATGTGCTCATGATCAAATGGTATGTGTTTTATCAAAACATATATAAGATATTACCAATGTTTTAATAAATCTTAGTTTCACAATGATTAAATGTTTTAAATGAAGGATGGTGTTTTGATTTATATATGCCTAAATGAAGAGATCAACATTCAAGATTTATTACTTGGATTAGATGAGGATTTCCCAATTAATTAACTAGATATGTTTCCATTAAGACTATATTTTTGCTAATTTGGAGAGGAGTGATAAGGATTTAATTGATTTATTTCCAAATGGATATTGAATCAACTAGATGAGTTGGATGTGCACAACAAGTTTCCATTATTGAACTCATGATGACATGGTATTGGGGATGGTGAGGATAATTGTTATTTTTTACTTTAAAATAATAAATTTGCATGGATTTTATTAGTATAATTAATTAATTAATAAAATAAATATCAATAAATTAATTATTAGGAATGGGATTCATAGTGTGGAAATGTTAGTGTGAGATATGATTAATGTCACATGGTGGCGTTATTATAATTAGGATGAATTAGTGTGAAATGGATAGGGATGATTGATGATGGATAATGGTTATTTGGTGATGTTTAGACATGGGAAAGGAAGATATATTTAGTTTTAAAATTAGGATGTCTATATGTTCTCATCTTTAAAAGGTCATTATAGATAAAAGAAGTGGCAATTTTTTAAAGAATAGAGAAAAATCAAGGAAGGAAATGGGTGTTAATATGTCCTAGGTGGCATGATAAGAAAGATGATGCCTCATTGAGAGAGTGTTTTTGGATGAAAGAGATGAAGGGGCTCTCAAAATGATGATAGTGATGTTAGATAGAAGTTATAGAGGGAAATGCAGTGGTGGGTGTAAAAATGAAGAAAGTGGTGGTGAATAAATATGAGGGAGGGGTAAAAATAAAGTCATTTTCATCTTGGATAGTTATAAATTTGAGAAATCTAACATTGAAGAGACCTTGAGTGAAATACATAATTTCCAGACTCGAGCATCAAAATAAATGGGTGAGAGAGTATCATTGATAAAAATATGGTAGTAGACCTATAAGTGATGCATGAAATTAGTCATTTTATGTTTTTGAGTGTATTTAATGAGGTCAAAACACACATGAGATGAAAATAATGTGGGGGTAAATTTCACTACAACATTTGAGTACATGTTGACATTATTTGAATAGGGTTAAATTTGGTTTCTTTAAATGAAAACACCATTTGAATCTTATAAATGTAAATTTCATAAATGAAGTGACATTTCCATCCAATGTATCATTTCCATCAGAAACACCATAGATAAGTAAAAAATCACAATGTTTAGATTCAAAACATTGCTACGTGAACATCAATTTCACTAAAAAAAGATGTTTATGATAGAAAAAATGTTGTATGAATGATGTTTGCATTATTTTAGGTAGCAGATAATAATTTGACTAAGTGTGCTTGGCTTGTGTGATTTCAGGAGTGATTATCAAGTATTGTGACATGAAAGAAATGAACTTTGGTGTTGAGGTTAGTTCATGAGTTTAGGAATGAGAAGTATAAGTTATTTTTAGGTAATGGAGTAATTTTACATGGTTAGGATGCATAAGATCCAAGTATACTTGGATATGTTGACAACCTTGGTCAAGAGATGGCACTCAAGGAGGATTATCTTCCACTTTCCTACAAGGAAGATGGTGGTTATTATGGAGAATGTATGAAAGATCTTATGGATCTCAATCTAAAGGGATGTGGTATAATAGAGATATAAAACACTAGAGGAATCACTATGGAGGTTATATAAGTATGAGGGCATCTTACAACATGTATTGCACTTGGACCTAGATATTTAATTATTAGGAGGATGGATATAGAGGCTACTTATATTTCTCATGGATCTTGTTAGTGTCAAGTTGCTATGTGACAAGACCAGAATGTATTTCATGATAGGATTGGAAGGTGTGGGTAGACATGTTAGAGGATTCCCATTATAGTTTTCATATGGTGTCCTTTCATGTTAGCAAAATTATATTAGGACCTAGATATGGTGGCATATAATGATGGGAAGTGTATTTGGTCCTTTAATGTTCTCTAAGTTGGGTTTGGTGAAACTTTGATCTTAATTAATTAATAGGACATTGATAATAATGAGCAGATGATGAGCCAATTATATATAGATGGGAGATGGTTTTGAGCATTTAGAAGTGACACTTAGGGAATTTAGTCTTACATGATGGATATAGATGACTTTCATCTTGAGTATATTACATGACAACCATATAGAAAGATACAATGGGTGATGGAATTTTTATATTTTGGATATGATATAACTCTTTATTACATCATAGGAAGATGTAAGTTAAATATTAAGAGATATCAACCAAACTGGGTTCATGATAAATCTAGGTTACAACAAGATGTTTTGTGTGCATAGAGAATAGTGACAGTGGGGGAACCATGATATATTTGGGGGTATTAGTAGTGAGTTAAATATATCTATGGCATGTGGAGTGGGATTACTAGGACACTATTATAGATGTAAGGCTTACCATTGCCTATAGGGCATGGTGGAAGTAAACTTGTTATATTGACCATCCCCACCAAGAGATGGATGACTCTCCAATAGTGTATGTGATGTATTTTTAGGGGTTAAGTTTAGAGGATATGATAGTCAAAGAAGATGTGAGGGTAGACAAGGAAATGAGTTGGGTGTGGATGGAATGGAGGAGATATAGGTAAATGTGGATAAGTAGGATCACCAATGCCACCAATAGTATGAATAGTGGTGGTTTCACCAGTGATAGTTTTGAGAGGAGATGATGTAGGACCCTCATAGTCAAGATAGAGGGAGGGTGAGGAGATTATTAAGAACTTGTACTGAGATATTAATACATGAAAGGCTAAGCTATTTGACATTAGAGGGGATGAGGATACCTACCAAAGATTAGTTATCAATGTAAGATTCTGAGGTCATGCAGTTGATTATTAAGATGACATGGATCAAGGCTGAGATAGAGTGAATCAAGGCTAATGGGTGAAAATGAGAGTATATGTTTAGAGACAATGGAATGAGCAAGACTAGAATCACATATTACTAATACCAAAGGGCTTAATGCATGAATTTATAAATTTAAATATAAATATAAGAGAATATTAGAATTATAGGGGTATATATGAGGAGGTGGTACCTACAAGGTGTATGCAATGAGAAATGTAATAGATCTATAAATCAATCCTATCTTAGAGAAGATGGATCCTATATACACTTCTGATTGGGGATACATTAGATAATTGAGGTCATGACCAATATGGATTTACTGGACCTAGCCAAGGGATCTCTTAACATAATAATATTACTAGGGAGGGTTTTAAATCCTTCAGTCAATTAAAACTATGCAATAACCCTAACTAGATCCTATGTTTTCATATTTACTAAACTAATAACAAGTAAAGAAAAAGTCTAATCTAGTGCTCACCAAAGCTTGTGGCATAAAGTTGGGGTAATAAATAATAAAATTAAACATACATAGAAGACATATAGTCATGTAAATGTATGAAAAATCCTAATGCATGGAAGATAAGTGCAAATACATATCCATCTACTCTTACAAAGGAGGAACAAAGTTATGAATACTTATTATTGAAGATGAACCCATTGAGTCTCAATATGTCCCTTAGACAAGGTGCTTCATAAGAAGTTGTTGTGATATGTAAGGATAAAAAGGATAAATTAGCTCTAGGCTACATAACCTATCAATGTATCCAAAAGACTTCTCCATAAGACAAGATCTATATCTCCAAATAAAGTATGAAACTCTAAGCTTGCTCCTCAAGTAGAATGGTAGATAATCATATGCATAATATATATTACTTCTTCTTCCCTTATCTTAGAATGGAAAAATGATTATGTTTATATAGGCAGATCTAACCCTAAACCCTTCTAAAATTTTTGGTTGACAAGGTCAACCTGATTAACCTATTATTGTAATTGACAAAAAACATACTAGATAATGAATTATGTTGGCCATGTCCAACTTAGTTCTTAGTAAGTTATTATAAATAATAATATAGGGTTGATGTGGCTGAAATATTCATGTAAAATTCTAAAAAGGGGTTTAGGTTAGGGAAAAAGGCTTAGGATAATTGTTTTTAGGAGACAAATGTGTAGATAGTAAGTGGAAAAAGGGACAAAAATCTTGTGAAGCACCAATGGTATGCCCACCCCTTTCTCAATGTACCCTTAAAGAGTGCACTCAGAGAGATTGGGACTTGATGGGCTCCTATAAGATATATATCATCAGTATTTGATAATAGTTTGAAAATATCATGTGTATACATATGCCCCACTCAAATCTCATCATGTCTCAGATAGTGAAATATGGGATGGTGCTTAGGGAAACTAACATAGTGACACATAAAGCTGAAGATAAAAAAAGTATAGTAAGGAGAAAATAAGATAAAAGAAAGGACAAAATTGAAAAACACATACCTTTACTTACCTTAGTGTTGTAGATCAAGAAGGATATGTGAGAAATGTGAAGGTATCCAATGTGAATAACATTAGGTGAACTTGTAGAGATTAGCGAAAAAGAACAAAAAATATATATTTTTTGAAACATAAGCATATAATAGTGGAAAATATTCTCTACAATGTCAGGATTCCAAAATATTTTATAGTTTTAAAAAAGAGTTAGTATAGATAGAGATACGAGCAAAATAAGAAATCTAATGGTAAATATTTGAAAGGAAAATATATTTTTTAAAATAATGAATATAAATAGAGTGAAAAAGAATTCATTTATCATTATTCACTATTCTAAGAATAATAGAGATATTTTATAGACCGAGTGAGATAACTATAGAGTGAGGATGATGGAGAGATGAAAACTGAGACGAGGACACATAGTGGCCACAATGGGTACAACACAAGTAACCAACTAAAAATTTAATTTTTTTGAATATTTGTATTTGAAATTGAGTGATTTTATAGGAAATTAATAAATTAGGCAAAATATAAAGACCAGAATGAACCCTAGGCAAATTATAGGGGAATTAGGGATGAAACGGGGTATTGGATTGAGAGGAATCGAGCCAATAAATGCCAAAAATTTAGGCCAAAATATTATGACTGTGAAAGAACAAAGTCAACTAGGTTGACCTAGTTGGCAGAAGAAAAAGAAAAACTAATGGGCTGAATTTCTAGTAAGTCTGACTTAGTTGGTTGGGGACTGAAAGAGGGGTCAACTTGGTAGTAAGTAGCCATCTGAGTACTGTTAAGCCAAATATGGTTAAAAATTGAAGCAAACCGGTTGGTTTTTGTGAATTTTATAATAATGTATTTATATTATAGATGACATGGAGGTCTAATACATTCTTTGTTGTTTGATATTATGTATATGTGCCATAGGTTGTGGTGATTGATCGATGCCATGTGGTTACCTAATTTTTTGGAGCAATTTATAGATGATGATAGAGAGAAATTGGTGGTAGTGGGTTTGGGAGGAATCATGGAGATGAGACATATCTCTCTAAGTTTTGATCTTGTTAACATGTTCCTTGGAGCATGGAAATGGTTGACCAACACTTTTTAATAGGTGGTGGATGGGGATACCATAGAGGTAGGTATCACACTGGAGAATGTCCATGCATTTCTTAGACTACTTATAGGAGGGAGATCGGTGATGATAGGGTCACTAGATGATTTGAAGGAGAGATGAACACTAGCTAAGTGGGTGAAATGCTTAGATAGGATCTATTCAAGGCTAATGGTGAGATTATTCAATTTTATATTACATAAATTTTGGATATTTAGAGGGATGCAATAGGAATTATGATAGTGTGAATACTATGTGATAAGTCAGATGGTAGGGTACCGCTATATGCGATAGCCTTGTGCTAGTCCATGTTGGATCAAGGATCACTTTATGATTTTGGGTCTGCCATTTGGGTCTAACTTATGCATGATATGTATGTGATGCTATTCAGAGGGTAGAAGATTATGGGACTAGTGGTGTTTCTAAGCGCATGGATATACGAGAGGTTTTTGATGTATTGACTAGTTGGGTTGCCCCATGTGGTTTATTATAGGTTACCTTGGGTTGCTAGATGGAAACAGGACTAGGTAGTGTAATTCATACCCTACATGATAACATTGTAGATAGTAAAACAAGGAGAGATCGTGTGGTGTCCCTATGCACATATTAATACTATTTAGGTGAGTTGGGTGACCATGGAACTAGGGTTGGCTCTAGAGCAGATCATGGGCCGCTATACCTATTGGGTAGAGTTGTAGCTAGTGGCACACATGCTAGGTTAATTCAAAATCCCACAACCAATGGATCCTATAATAGTGCCTAGATTATGGGCATGAAATTAAAGAGAGTTGAGGGGGATAGGAGGAGGAATAACACCAGTTGAGAGATTAGAGATCAAACTACAACATGTGAGACCATATACTAGATGAGAATGATGATTGGTAACCAGAGGAGGATAGGGCATATTTATGGATATAGGAGTGTAATAGGTACCATAATAGGTATTGTAATAAGAGGGTTAATGACCACCTTAGGTACACCAATGATGGAGATGCCAATGAAAAGATCAATCATAGAGGGTAGTGATACAGGATGTCCTAGTAGTTGGCCCAAGGTAGAGTTGGTCAATAGAGACACCATTGAGGAGAGGTTTGAGATGTGTACAGGTGGTGACTCTAGGTTTTTCATTGATTTAGAGGCATCCCATGGATTAGGTGTTTGGGGGATGGGCTAATAAATAGACCATGGTAGGTGACACCGGAACATGTAAGAAATGCTATAATTATTAGTCTTGGAAATATAATACTAGTTGTATATGATGATAAATAGATAGATTTTAAGATGTATATGTGATTTGATATCTATCTACTTTAAATTTTATATATCTTTCAATCAAGGAGATCAGATGGGGATCCTTAGTCATGTAAGTGGTTCATGACATTTTGGATGGAATACTAACATTATATGACCTTACCATGCTGGATGATCTTGTGATACCATCTATCCCAACTTAGGTGACCTAGTTTAGACTGGCAAAGTAGGCCATGAGACATCTACATGCACATGGGGAGGGATTTTATCTATCGATAGGGGTGGGATAAGGAGAGGCATAGGCTTGGAAAGCACTAGCTTAGGAGAGAGCCATACATATGGCTACCATGATTCAGATGGGATAGGTATAGGCCCATGTGGCCAACCTATAGTGACAGGTAGTTTGTTTGAGATCTTGGATAGTCTCATTATAGTGCAAAATGTAGAGGGGACTATCCAAGGCATCTATGGGTAGAGTGTCTAGGACATGAGATAGGCATGCTGGAGCCCAACCATAGAGATGGAGTGATGTGTTTTTATATTTTATAGAAAAACACATGATATATATAGATAAATTGTTTTAACAACTGGATGTTGATTTGATGATTTATTTTTTGGTTGTGGTTGTTGATGTATGGATATATTTATTTATAGCACATGTATTTTAATTTTTTTGTATATACTATAGGAAATATATGTGGGGTGTTTTAATTTCTAGAATTATGTAGTACACATGCATGGTTAAATAGAAACAAGCAAGAAGGACTTGGAAAAGTATAATTAATAAAAAAATGCACTACACACTATTTCATGATGGAAAATGTGTAATAACAAAAGATGAATAATTATAATAAAATAATAATTGGTTAACAAAAAATGTTTTTAAACCATGAAAAATATTGGCACCAAATTAAAACAAGTAAAATCACACTAAATAATGTTAGGAAGTATGAAAATAATGTAATAAAATGAAAATCACACGAAATACCAATGGTATAAAAAAATAAATTATGTCAATCAATCACACCAAATCACATTGGGATGTATAAAAGGGAAAAAAGATTGGAAAAACAAACGGTCTTAAATTAATCACATTAATTCCAATTGGGAAGTATGAAAAACTTAAGAAAATTGGTTGGATTGTTATATGCATTCAGAAAATAAGAAGATAGGAGATGAAAGATTAATGAATTAAGTGTAAAACATACTAAATAAATATGGGAAACATGTCAATGGTGTGTAACTCATAATCGATCACATCTTATCTCATATTTGACACATGTAATTTCTTTGTAACTTAGGTATTGAAAATTTTTGTAAGGAAGGCTAGGTCCTATCCATGGTCTTACAGTGCAACTCACAAAGGGAACACTAATGAGGTGGAAATAATGTGAAATATGGTAAAAGGGGATGTTTTTAATGGTAATTTTAAAATTTGGTAATTCATGAGGAAGCCCTGTTCCTTTCCAAGGTCTTACACTACAACTCACAAATTGAATCCCTAGGGGGAGTGATTAGTGAATAAAAAAATATTTCTCAAGGGGAAATATTAGGATTATAGGGAGTGAAAGAGGTAATAAAAGAAGCATAACATATGCATATAATGATAAGACCTTAAGAGAAATGAGGCACACTAAGGACATTAAAAGATACTAAGTGACTAGTGATGATCAATATAGAAAGGATATTTATTCATGATAGGCATGAAACTATGTAGGTAAATAAGTGTGGTACTAAGATCAACTCATGTTGGTAGTTATGAAAAATAAAATTAAAATGGAATTACCTTCCCACAATGTGTTCTCCATTCCTTAGGAACCCTTATAGAGCTATCAGTTTATTGTGAAGATTAGATACTTATGTGAGAAAGTAACACTAAAAGATTTTTTTTTTTTTTTTTTTAATTCTCCTTTTCTAATCTACTAGTATATCACACCCCAATGGACCTCGAAACTATCATGAGTCCAAATTTAGAGTTTTAGATTTAATTAGAAAAGGAGATGTACTTAAAATCATTTATTTTAGTGTGATTTGAGTTTTGAAAAATTTTAAAGTTGCCTTTTGTTAAATGATTTAGATTTTGAATGTTTATGGATTTTAAGATTCATCCTCCATATGGACATGGAATGACCAATCATGAGAGATAAAGTGATACATATGAATGAGATTTAGGCTTAGGATAAAAGAACCTAAGTATCCTAAGATATGACTGACTAGATCATGTAGGCTTAACTATGAACCATCATGTTATCTCTAGTCTCAACCATGTGTATGCTTAATTTGTGAAAGGGAATAATGGGGAATACAGGGAGATCTAAAGTGGATCGATAAAAGGATATTATAATGAGATTAATTACTTGCTAAATGATCACATGGTAAATGAGGAATGACTAAAGGGAGCAAAGTGTGTATAACCAAGTCACAATAACAATTATTTGTTTTTATAGAGAGAAGATAACAAACAATCATGAAAAAGAACAAGGGAACCATAGAAAGAAACTCATGAAGAAGTAATATGTAATTATGATAAAAGAATCCATAAGAGAACATAATAATAATAATGACATCATAAACAACATGAAATGAGAAACAAAAGTCACCATGTAAGATTAATAATTTGACACAATGTCAAATGATGTAAAATAGATAAATGTAAAGTTGGAGCACACATCTAATCCAAATGAAGAAATAAATGAAAGAACACCATGCTCATGTTCATAAGTACTAATATATTTGTCCACACACATTATCCATAACATCTGATAAGTATCTATGAATTTAAACTTGAACTACAGCCAAAGTCTCATTGATCTTTAAGGAAAGTTAAGAGTATAATTTGCATCAAATTTCCTCGATAGAAAATGTAGGAATGTCAGAAGGATCATGATGATGATGGATATCATGAAGGGATACTCAATATAAAAAATGGGAGTGGACTCTATGGGAGATGAAGGGGTCATCGATGAAGAATGGGCCATTGGTGAAGGAGTCACAGGTGGAGAAGGGGCCATCGAGGAAGGTGTATCCATGGGTGAGGGAATCACAGGTGAAAAAATGGTATGTGGAGAAGGGTCCACAAGTGGTGGAGCCATGGGAGAATAAGGGGGAGATTTTTAAAAGGGTGGCTTATGAGAGGAAGGGTAGTAGGCATATGAATGGTTATGAGGTGATATTTGAGATGTTATTGAAGGATGTGGTAGTGATTAGTGTGATGTGTACCACATTAGTACTAGAGAGAATATACCTTTCCATATTTGGGAATATATTTAGGTAATACTTTTGGGAGAAATGTAGCCTTGTCTATTATCCAAGGAGTGGTGGGATGTAAGGTGTCATTATATTTCCATAACTTATGATAATGTGTGGATGAATGATTATATGTGCTATGGAAACAATATATATGAATTTGAGTATACTTGGTAGGTGTACTCATAGGAGAAGTAGAAGTGAAAGGCAATGAAGATTGGTATAATGAAAAATCTCTTGTCCAATGATTGAAAACTTTATGTATATTACAATATGGATGATTGACCCATTTGGTGGACAAAGGAGAAAGATATGGTAAAAGGATTAAACCATCACCAAGGGACAATGAGGTTGGTAGAGAGATTAGGAAAGGCTTGACTAAAGGAACTATACGATTTGAGACAAGAATAGACTTAGTTAGAGAATAAATGTGAATATCATCTGATTTGGGTTCGAGGGAGGGATGGGATGCACAAAAGGATGAATGTCAATTGTAAACATCTCAGGGATAAGTCAAATAGAGGGCTCATGGTATCTATCAAAGTGATAGGGGCCATTCATAGCATGATCCATAAGTATAATCCTATGAGGTTCTTCAAAAATAAGAAGTGTGTGTAACATATCTACCTTGAAATCAAGAGGAAAAATGCTAAAATTAGGAATGATATAGGATAGAATTCTAGAATAAATATTGAAAGATTGAAGCAAAAAGGAATGATAATGAATAATTTTAGCATCTCAGGCCTGAACAAGACCTCTTAAGAATGGATCATCTAAGGTATATCCATCATCATAATTATGTATATGAAGTTTTATGACATATGTAGGGATGACCTTGTCATACGATTTGGTGTGATGAATGGAATTCTAAGTCTTAGTTAAGAAACAAGTATGTCATCACTAGATGGTTTAGGGGAATGGGGCTGCAAAGAAGGGGGAAGATGAGAAATGAGGTGAGGTGAGATATCTTAATCTTGAGATTGATCTCGTCAGGCTCATCATCATCATAATCTAGGAAGTTAGGGGGTATACTCTTGATGAGTTTAGGGTGACCATTATAACCTTAGGTAGAACTGAAAAGAAACTTAAACTATTGAGATTCATGAAATGACACATTTTTCAAAGGTTCAATAGTGAGAATATTGAATACAATATGGTATTGGAATTATTTGAAATTATAAGGGTTAGTATCACCTTGAATCCTATAGATGGATCCATTCTGAGGAAAGTTTACACATTGGCAAGTGGAAGAGGAAACTACTATCATGCAATGAGTCCATATCCTACCAAGCAAAATGTTATAAGATAGAGGAAATTTTAAGATCATCACCTTCATGAGAATGGTGATAGGGATCCACACACAACCTAAGGGAATAAATTGTCTTAGATCATAGCTTTGACCCATGCTACATGTGGACTTAAGGTTACATTCAAAATATCTAAGGGTTTTGATAAAATCAAGTGAGGAAACACAAGTGTCTAAAACTTCATCAGTCAAAACATGTTTAACTTGAATATCACCAATTTAGACTCTAATAAAAAGAGGAAGATCATCCACATGAAGCAAAATCTCATCAGGGATCATGGAATAAATAAGGAATTTGAGGGAAAGAGAAGTGTCCATTATTTTATCAACTTATATGGACATCTATTTGTATTGTTTTAAAATGCTATCTTCTGATCTAGATAAGGTAGATTTACGTCTTGTTAGGGGAGGAAGAGTTATGTTCATTTCAAACAAAAGTTATATAAGATGATTATGATGATGCAGAGAGGTCCACATAAGTTTGAGAAATGGGATTTGAGATGAAATATCAGTAAGCTTTGTAATAGTATCCCACTCATCATAACCCATAAGAGGACTAATGTGCATAGTGTTGAATGAGGCCCTCAAAAGGAGGAGCCAAAGTGCATGTGAATTTATGTTAAGATGTGGAAGGTTTAATTGGAAGATATGTTTGGTGATCATCTTGAGTAGATGGGGTAGTTGTTGTAGGTTTGGTTTGAGATAGATTGGAAGAAGTGTTGATAGAAGTTTGAGTATCATTAGTGATGGGTAAGGAGGTTGGAGGAGTGGTAGAAATTGTATGAGAAGTGTTATACAAAGGAGATGTTAGAATTGGTTCATAAAAAAATATAAGGTCTTCATGCCACAACTTTGTTAAGTGAGTTGGAGAAAAGTCTTGGATAATACAAAATATGGGAGGAAATTGAGGAGTGTAGATGGGATGAGGATCTATGAAGGAAACCACCCTTTGTATATTAGTCATATTGACCACATTCTCTTCAGGAGTTGGGTCAAGAAGACTATCAACATTATTGGTAGAAGGGGTAGGCTTGTCTTGGTTATCTTGGTGATTTAGAAAAGGATATTTATAGATGGTCAAATAAGCATTAGCCTAGTTCAAATCTCAAGATTTAGTTTGTGGTTCATGGGATTTGAAGGCATTACCATAGGCTTGTTGACATTTACAAATGATAGAATCATGTTTAAATTTGGGACTGAGAAGGAAATCCATAGCCAAATTATGAAGTTGTCTATAAGTCTCATGAGAATGACCCTAACTAGCATGAAACCAAATTTTTTTATTGGGATCGTACCAAGATTTCATGGGATGAGTGGGATCAGGTTCTTGTGGAATATGCCTTCGTAGATGTTTTTATAATTTTTTAAAGGATAAAGGTTTATGAAAATTAATGTTATTAGTTGAAGATAAATGAGGATTAGTGATGTGGTTAGGAGGGAAAACTTGTTTCAGAGTCTGGTTGGGAATAATAGAATGAATAGTATAAATGGTATTATAAGAGTAAATGACACCATCATTTGTAACATGCTGATTTTTATTCTTGATTAACATGAGAGTACCGATATAAGATTGTGATGGTTTGAATTGATACATGAGTAAATCTTAATGCTTGGCTTGGTCAATGGCCTCTTCCAGAGTTCATGGAGAGAGAGAATCTGTACCTGATATTACAACTTGGGAAAAAGAGTGTTGGTAAATAGATGAAAGAGGTTGTCATTTACCATATTATGTTCACATTTTTTAGACAAGGTCTTCCATAAATTGATGAGGGCTTGTGAATTTTTGGTCTCAAGTTACTTATAATTGATAAAATGGGCCAAGGTATTTTTAGGGAGATCGCTAGTTTAGAACTCTTGGACCAGACCATTAACTAAGTCTTACAAACTAGTGATAGAATGAGATTTGAGTTGGTTGTACCATTATAAAACATCACTTGTGAGAGTCTTTGATAATATCTTGGTAGTGGTAGAAGTATTTAACTTGACTCAGTCTTTATATAGATTTCTAAATGTTTTTAAGTGGAAAGTGGGATCGATTGACCCATTGTAAGTAATGGTAGGGGTGATACCTCCTATATCAATATTAGTAATTTGAGATGTAAGAGGCTCATTTTGAAGGTGATTGATTATTTTTTTAACAAGGGGAGGTTGAGGGATAAGATTACCATGAGAATCCTGAAGGGGAAGTGGGGGATAATTTTGGTTAACATGCCCCATAGAACCTGTTGAGGGTGGGTTTAAATATGGATAAGATGATTTTGTATTTGCATCATTTGATTTGCAATGTTATCTTGGAAAGCATTCATTTGATTAAGAGTTTGTAATATAATTTGATGGGTTTGAGTGGTATTATTGGCATTGTTAGAAGCATTAGAATTGGTAGTAGTGGCTTGAGTACCACTATGGATGTTAGTAGTAGTTTGAAAAGAATTGTTAGTGAGTGAGGAACTACTATCATGATTTTTTTGTGTGGTAAAATATGTATTAATAGAGTGATGAGAATAAGTGGCACTAGAGGCATGATTACCATGGGTAGCAAATGATGCACTAGTGGAATAATTGGGAAGAGTGGGTCTTGAAAGAGGCCCACTAGATGTAGAACCTGCCATGTTAGTAGAGATACTAGGCATGGAGGTGGAAGAAATCAAAGAGGAAGATGTCATGGTATGATAAGGGGTCAAATTAGAGGGAAGAGGTTGAGAAGCAAATAAGCTAGTTTCCCCAAATCTGTGTGAGAATGTGGGAGAAGGTGAATGGGGTTCCTCGACTTGACCACTTATCATGAGATGGTAAATAGTAGAAGGATCTTTTCCTTGATGTTGAGGAAAATCATTGATGAAGAAGATAATTTATGAGGTATAATCTAATTTAGGTTTATCTTCAAAAGATAATAGAGGATTATGAAGTGAAGAGGAATGAGGAGAGGTCCCACATTTTTTAGTGTGAGTCGTTGCATGCGCATTACTTTCATCTAGGGTAGGAGCCATAAGATATTTATGGGAAAACCTATTGGGGTTGGTCAAAATCATCATATCTATTGAATTCAACTTAGTGTTGTCTTCAAACATGAAGTTCATGATGAAGGAGAAATATTAGGGAAGACAAAGATGATGTAAAATTAAAGAGATACAAGAGATAGATAAGAGTACAGAGTTGACCAGGTCAACTTAGTACTATAAACATGGTATGAGACTGAGCCAAGAAGGATACATGGTTGAATAGGTTGATTTAGTACTATAATATAATTGGTATAAAGTATTACTGAGTCAACCAAGTTGATTTAGTATTATATACAAGGGAGAAGCTAGTCTGATAAGGATACAAAGTTGACCAAGTCAACTTAGTATTATAACTTGATTGGAAAAAAGGAGTACTAGGTCAACCAAGTCGACTTAGTACTATATATAAGGAAGAAGACACCCTGATAAGGATATGGAGTCAACTAAGTTGACTTAGTACTATAACTTGATTGGTAGAAAGGATTACTATGTTGACCAAGTTGACTTAGTACTACAGTCAAGAAAAAAGATAGTCTATAAGAGACTGGGTCGAATAGAATGATAGTGTGTTAAAAATAGGGAAATGTTTTAAAATGTAAGTGAAGCAAGAAATGGAAGCAAACATATAAATAATCAGATCAATGAGAGTGATCCAATTGGGGCACACATCACAAAACCTTGTACCAATGTTGGTTAGTACAAGTTTTTATAATACAAAACCAAATAGGCAGAGAGAAAGAGGTCAACTAAAAATTAAATGCTAAGTGGTCATATTCAGTGTTGTTCGATTATTATAAAACATTATTTTAAGTGTGATAGGGAAGTTGGCTGAAATAAGGAACTAGAAATCAATTTATAGATGGTTTTATGACATTGAGGTTGAAAGGAATATATGTTGGCAATGGTACTTGCTTGGTATTGGGGCCTAATTTCTCACTTCACAATATTGTAGTGATAAGGGTGTCAGGTGATTTGCCAACATATGCCATTAACCATGTGTTTATACTTGGCCAAAAAACTAAGTTGGCTTCTCCTTTGGTGATGACATCTAAGTAGGTACGCCGTGGGAAGACAAATGTTAAATGTATTTTGAATATGTGTGATTTGATAGTGTGTTTAAAAAGAGAAAAACAATGTAACTAATTGATAAATTCAAAAAGTACCTAATTAGACTATATGAACTACTCTAAGCATGCAAATAACTAAAAATGAAAGTCTGAATAAATTACTAGCAAAATAGTTTTTAATTCCTAAATTAAGAAGGGTACAGAGTTAGTTCAGATGACACTATATGCAAGTAGTATAAAATAGAGTCGACTGGGTCACTACTATTCTATAGAAGCAAGAGTCTCTAAGAACTAAGTTGACCAGGTCAACTTAGTTTTTTAGAAAGAAGACATGCTATAGAACTAAGTCGACCAGGTCAATTAGTTTGTTGTAGGATTGTAGTTTTAAAGAGTGTAAAAATGCATAAAATAGAATTGTAATTAAGTATTGAATTGATAGAGAGAAAGAGAGAAAACTTGGTGGGTTGGAAGATGATTAGGATTGAAATTATTTTGTTGTAGTGCCTTGAATGCTACTTGTTGACCTATTTCTTTGAAATCCTATTTGATGAAGCTTGATAAGATAACTAAGTCAACCTGCATGAATTAGTATTTTATCTAGATGTTGACTATAAGACTAAGTTGACCCGCATGACTTAGTTTGTTATTCTAGATGTTGACTAGATGACTAAGTCAACTTGGTCAACTTAGTTCATGGTTCTGGATGCTGACTATAAGACTAATTCAACTTGGTCAACCTAGTTTATTATATAGAATTGAAGAATACTAATGTGTCAACCTATCCAATCCAGTAACTTGTATCTGATGAAGACATGTATAGAAAGAATAGAGTTATTTTGATATGACTATGTATTAAAACCTACACACAAAAATTATAACTATACGGGCTTGGTCGACCTAGTATTATAAATATAAAAAAATAATAGAATGATATAAGTAAAAAGTATGAAAAAAACCTACAAGGGTTAGATTCACATCCGTTTCACTAGAATGTATACAATGGAAAATATAGTAGATATACAAATCAATCCTAGCTCAGAGAAGATATATCCTACTTACACTTTCGATTGGGGATACATTAGATAATCAGGGTCATGACCAATATGGATTTGTTAGACCTAGACAAGGGATCTCTTACCACAATAATATCATTAGGGAGGGTTCCAAAGCCTCCAGTCAAGTAAAACTATGTAATAACCCTAACTAAGTCCTATGTTTTCATATTCGCTAAACTAATAACCAATAAAGAAAAAGTCTAATCTAGTGCTCACCAAATCTTGTGGCACAAAGTGGGGGTATTAAAGAATAAAATTAAACATGCATAAAAGATATATACTCACATTAATGTATGTGAAATCCTAATGCATGGAAGATAAGTACAAATGTATATCTATCTACTCTTATAAAGAAAGAATAAAGTTAGGAATACTTACCTTTGAAGATGAACACATGAAACCTCAATCACTCCCTTGGCCAAGATGTTTTGTAAGAGGTTGTTATTGTATGTAAGGATAACAAGGATAAATAATTTCTAGGGTACACAACCTATCAATGCATCTAAAATACTTCTCCACAAGACAAGATTTATATCTCCAAAAAAAGTATGAAACCTTAAGCTTGTTCCTCAAGTAGAATGGTGGATAAGTAGATGCACAATATATCTTACTTATTCTTATATTTTCTTAGAAATAGAAAAATTATTGTGTTTATATAGACGAATTTAACCCTCAACACTTCCATAAGTTTTTACTGACAAGGTCGACCCGATCGACTTAATATTGTAATTGACAAAAAACATACTAGATAATGAACTATGTCAACCATGGCCAACTTAGTTCTTAGTAAGCTATTATAAATAAAAATACAAGGTCAATGTGGTCGATATATTCATGTAAATTAAAAAAAAGGGGTTTAGGTTAGGGAAATGGATAATGAAGGTGGAAGACGACTAGAGGAGTGTGTAAAATAGGAGGCAAAGCTTAGGGGAATGGTTTTTAGGAGACAAGTGTGTAGATAGAAAGTGGAAAAAGTGACAACAATCTTAAAAATCACCAATGGTTTGCCCACCCCTTTCTCAGTGCACCCCTTAAGGCATGCACTCAGAGAAATTGAGACTCATTGGGTTCCTAAAAGATAAAAAACATTAGTATTTGATAAAAGTTTGAAAATATTATGTGTATACACAAGGCATATGATTCCATCTTATGTAGATTGGTTTAGTAGGAAGATAGGGGCATCATCAATAGTGAGATTAACTCTCTTAGTAAGGGTTCATCCTTGTAGAAACCCACCACTAGGAATCCCAAGGGCTGAAATCCATGGGGAGAGTCGACATCTTGTGGATATGATTTTTGTGTACATTAATTTTGGATGGATTATACACTTGTACCTAGACATTGATGTATATATATGTTTATTATTTTGGATATGGATGTCTCTAATGTGTTGCATTATTGTGATACTGTGTATATGTTATCATGATATTTATTATGTAATTTAGATGTTTATATGATGATGATGTATGTTTCTCTTTCTTTATGATTTTGTGATGCAAACTTAATCTTTATCATGAAAATTTTGAATGTATGTTAGTGATGAATAATTATGATGAATTGAATGTTATAGAATGAATGTTAGTTATAGTAAATAGATGTTTTTGTAATTGTATGTGGATATTATGATGATTTTTTTTACCAATCTTGTACTAATTTTTATTATAAACCTTATTTTTATTATATCATATGGTAGGGTGCACCATGATATGGAAAACCATGATGAAACTATTGTAATATTTTGTATGGAGTAACATAGACATACAAAATAATTAAGAACATATAGATAATTAAAAATAAGTAAAGACTTAAAAACAACAAAAAATTAAAAAAAAACACACATAAAATAGGCTAAGTGTTATCCATGATCAAGTTATAAATTTGGTGTTTGATGGATGGTCATATTGATAGCTAGTAGATTTGTATTTCCCTTAGGCAATGATATATGCAAGGGGGGTTGATGGGGAATAATAATCTTGATGAAAGATACAACTATATGTTTATAATAGAACAAGGATTTGAGCTAGACTAAGGACAGACCCAAATGGTTATTTTGGGTTTTTGGATTTTTATGGATTTTATACTTTTTTTAGATTTGTTGTATTTTTTGGGTTTTTTTTGATTTTATGACTAACAACTATGACTAATGTTATTGACAAAAGGAAAACCAATTAGAGCATCAATAAGGGGGATGAGAGTGGATATATATTATGGTATAAATATGAAAGGAGAAGCCTCCAAGACTATGCTATAAAGGAACCATATCCCTTAATTATTAATGCCATGCTAATATTAATATTATTTTGATGCTATAATTATTCTTTGAAAAGATCCATTATACCAAAATTTCATCCAAAACATGTCACAAGATCCATTATATGTCCTTATCAAGGTCAAAAAAGGAAGGTGAATGGGTATTACAGGCATGACTATTATGTTTGGTATGGATGACAAGTATTTAGTTAGGTGGGATGGGATGGTATGGAATGAACTTGCTCCCAAGTGTAGGGTACTTGTAGACAATGGATTTTTATTCATGATTCCATAAAACTAGCTTTCATCATAGTACTTGCCCAAGGCACCATAATAATGATTTTTTATTTGGACAATTATTTCTCACACTTTTTTGGTTTTTTGTTTTTTTTGGAATTATTTATTTATTTATTTTTTGTATTGTTTTTGTATTTTGTATTTTTTATATTTTTATAGGGTACGTATTTGGTAGCATGATATTCTCAAGTTTAAAATCATTCTAGGTGTAATATTTTCATGGGATTATCAAGCTCCTCTCCATCTTCAATGGCCAACCTATATGCTTTTGTTCTAAAATTAACAATGACAACACATGGACCTAACTAGTTAGGTTCAAACTTGACATTCATTTTGTGATCTATGTTGGTTTTTTGCTGATTTTATTTTAGTTGAGGATCATTAAATTCAAATTATTTGGCCTTAATTTTATTGTCATAGCTCTATCGTAGCCTATGTTGATATTATTTTAAGTGATCTGTGTGTAGAGCCATTTTTCATCCAGAAGTTTAAGCTCCTATAGTCATGTAATTCGGTATTCCTCATCTTCAATGAGATACTATAAGGAAATGCATAACTAAGGTAAATTGATATCAATTGGAAAAATGACTTCTGATCAAAAAATGAGTAAGGGGTTAACCATGCAGGTGTATGAATTCTTGTGTAGTAATCCCATAGGGTATGATAAGATTGAGGATGTCAGTTGTAACCAATGCCATTGATAATCCTTTTGAGGATTTTTTTATTGGACCACCTAATTTTAGCCTTTATCTTAAGGGTAATATGGTGTAGACCATTTATGCTTGATATGAAAATGGTTACAAATGGATTTAACATTTTTTTGAAACATTTTCAATTATCATAAATGATAGCAAAGGGATAACATAATGATAAATGAGGTGATTGAGAATTGGTAGGAACTAGTGTTTCATATGTGTGTATGTGGGTAATTATATTACGATGTTAATATAAATGTGTGTGTGTGTGTGAGAGTGTGTGTGTGTGTGTGTGTGTGTGTGTGTGAGATATATATATATATATATATATATATATATATATATATATATATATATATATATATATATATATATATATATGAGTTGTAATGACAACTTATATATGTAATTATGTGAGAATAATGTGAGTTGTACATGAGCTATAAAAATTCACTAGAGGATAGGCTTGTGGAATTGTGGATTGGTGTTGAGTCATATGTAGGAGAATATATAATGTGTTTTATTGAATAAAATGTCCCAAATTAAATAGAAAAGAATATTATTATTGAATAAGTTTTTGAAGGTTAAAATTTGAACAAAAATTAATATTTGGTATCAGAATGAATCTTCTACACCTATAAAGAGATATTTTTATTTACAAGGAAAAATTTAATCCTTCACCATCCTGATTATGTTTCTATACTATTCAATGCAACATAGTCTTATTGATCAACATTTATTTCTCACAGTAAGTTTTATATAAATTATAATGTTGGAGTTTCAAAGAGCTATTCGTGTTATTGGCATTAGAATTTAAAAGAAGTTGTTCATGTTCCTGTTGGCATTGGAGTTAAAAATATATGTGCATCATATGTGATTATTTGTTGATCACTAACGTGTGCATTCTCATATCTGATACACAATTATTTGTTGTTTGAAGCCTCATCTAACGTAGTCATGCAGGTCTAATCTTCATATAACTCATGCAACCATACTACATGTACCTACTCCATGTTTGTTTGTAGAACCTTCTAAAAAGTGTGAACCATCATTGATCTACTAATTTTAAATGTCATATAGTTGGATTCTTGAAAACTCAAGATCAACTATTCAAATCGAAATTCTATCTATTTGTACATATTTGGTCATGATTATTTTAAAGAGAAATGTAAGAGAAGAGAACATTTGGATGAAAGTATGCCATTTGTAATTCTACTATTCTAGTTGAAAACTCTTCAATTCAAGATCTCCATCCCTACTCCATGACATTCCTTCCTTTTATAGAACAAAATCAGTGGTTTGGTTAGAGTTTAAGTTTTATTTTTTAGTTTTAAGGGATCACTTTATGGTCATGTATTATTTAGTCTGCAATCTTCAAAATGTCTAGTAATAATAGTGGGCTTGATAAATAGTTTTAGAAGGTTGAGAAATTTTTAATAGTCAACTAATTCTTTTTATATGTATAGGGTTTTGTTATGTAATTTATGAAATATATGTTCCATGTTACATGGTATTTTTTTAATCTCAAAAATAGGTAATTTTTATTTCATTTATAGGTCATTAATATTTAGTTATAATATAAATAACTTATGTGTGTCATTTTGTAAAACATGTAAAGTCAAAATATATTTATTTGTAAATTGGATTTATTATCACTTTCACATGATGTCTAAATTGTGGGGAGGGGTCAAAATGGACAAGTCAAGTCACATTGAAATTTTTGAAGGAAATATTTTCATACATGGCAAGTTTGAACTCAATTGTTATTAATCAACAAAGTTTTTTGGGAAATTGTCGATGGTAAAGTACCAAAACCAATTGATGCAGATGAAGCCACTAAATAGGAAAACAAGGATCAAAGAGAGTCATAAATTATTGGCATAGGGTTATCTGATACATATTTTCATCATATAGACCTATCAAAAATATCAAATTTCATCTAGAAAGCATTGAAAAACTATTCAGATCTCAAACACGAAGTGCAATAATAACCCTGAAATAGAAGTTGTTTGGACTCAAGATGGAGGAAGGTGACAACATGGTGCAACACAAAAGTAATTTTTTATGTTTTCATGTTTTGTGTGATATAATAAGTGAGCAATTCCAAATATAATCCGTTAATTTAAAAATTTAGTGGAGTACTAAATCATCATTTATTATAGAAAACATGATACTTGTAAAGGTTGTTAGTTGTCCTATAAAACCTTTTAACTGTTTGGGTTATTGGTTGGAGCCTATGTAAAACCATCAGTGTACAGGTGTGGAGGATGAACATTTTTTTGGGTTCTTTTTCATACCTAGGTGGTTGTATCCATCTATGAAATCCACTTGTGAGAATATGGTTTGGGAGAATTATGTGACGACACACATATATAAAGATCATGAGTAAGTAGAGGCAACATGATGCAATTCCATAATGAGATGTTTTATACCATGTTCTCACTAATGGTAGGATGTTAGGAATTAGTGCTTCATATGTGCTTATGTGTGTAATTACATTTTGATGTTAATAAAAATATGTGTGTGTGTGTGCGATGATTTATAATAACAAATCATATATGCAACTGTGTGAGAATAATGTGAGTTACACGTGAACTATAATAATAGGAATTAGGAGAGTTTATCAGAGATTTATTTTATGAAAATTGATAGCTAATCTAAATAAATATAAATATAATATTAAACACACTATGATGTTGTATTACACACTTAAACCCATAGGTAATAAGCTACAAATAAATAGGCAAAATGTAGCCTATAAATAGGGAGCCAACTATTCATGATTCTCTCCTATGATAGTGTGGTTGTTAGACATGATATAAACAAATAGAATATATTAAAAAATTATATTCTAATACAACCCAATATAACTCCTATTGAATTATTACTTTCATAATAATGCACATTAAGATATTCACAAATCAATGTGAGGACTAACATTTCGTAATATTCCTCCCCTTAGGCATTACATGGTAATTTGTGTTTCACAGGGCTTAATGAAAGTAGAGAAAGAACATCATCAACCTTTCATTAATCATTCACTATCGAGAACACATCTATCAAATTAATGTGAGAAATATGAACAAACAATCATTTGATATCAACCGTTCACTAAGGACACCTCATCAACCTATACCATATGGAAACTACAAGCAATAACCATATGTTCAACTTTCACTCCTACATCTCTTAAACACCTTTTTTATGAAATACACTATGTGGGAAAATAGGAAATATACCTCTTATTTTCACTCATACACAAATTACATAAAATAAAAAAATATATATACCACTAAAGCAGAAGCACCCCTTTATTATTGATTAAAGAGAAGCGTAGAAATAATCCTTCTTTCGTTTCCTTTGACCTCCTTCATGAGAAACTACTTACTCAATTGATTAGAAATTAAAGCTTAAATTAATGTCATATTTGACAATATAACCCACCCCATAAGACTAAATCATTTGACATAAAGACATCGAGGTTGCCCAATATTATACCCATTTAATAATTAACATTAAAATATTAACAAAATCAAAACCAAGCGAAAGACACTAAACTTAAAACTAAAGCTAAAGACATTAAAACACTCAATGAACTTGAACCATAAATAACTTTTACTACCTATTTAACTCAACTAATGATATAAGAGTAAACCTATCAACTCAGAGATAGCCAATAAAGAGACTACTATATCTTACAAATAAAAGACCCATTACCTTTATATGGCACTTTGCATGGAATGAAAAACAACAGGTACGATCAATGAAATATACCAATTCAATGTTAGTGTAAAGACTTCGAGATAGCCAAGAATACAATAGAGCTCTTTTTGAGTCAATGCAATTGGTGCCAAAAGTGTATCCATCGAGTCGAGGAGATGTGAGTCGATTCCAATACAGGATGAAGAATTCGTGTAGTTTGAGGGAGGGTCGAATCAAGATCCAAAGTACCAGGAACTTCATTTTCTGATGAACACGACCATGAGATAAAAAAATCACTTCACATCGCACAAACATAACTAGTCGACCATTGAGAAGTTTAGCCAGAATCTAAGTGAGGTGATTGAGCATGTGATGGCATGCATTCACCACAACTTGAAAGTCCAATATGGGATATTGAATGTTGCAGATCAGGTGGACTTCAATTGAAAACTGCACATGACGCATGGCAAAGGGCAACTCCACATTGATGAAAGGCATACGTCTAAGACCACGCAGTCCTGAAAGAGTTGCAAATCTCGATGCAAATCTGGAGATGAGCATGAAAGAAGCAATTATTTAATCCAACCTGTGCTACAAACCTGTAGGTGAATAGAACCATAACTGAGTACCAAAAATATTGTAAATTCCTAATCTGTTGTTGTCTATACACAGATAGAGGCAACCATGAATAACATAGAACGTCCTTTCTTTTTACGATGTATATCAGATCTATTTGCTACAAACTCCCACTATCATAAAGCTTAAGATAAGAAACTAAAAAATTCTCTTGGTTTGAGCTTACCATTGTTTGGGCCAATTTAAGAGAGTTGCCCCTCTACATATTAAAAAACCATACTTCGCAAGAATCTCCCTCCTGCTCTGATACCACTAATAGGAATTAGGAGAACTTATCGAAGCTTTATTTCATGCAAGTTAATGGCTAAGCTAAATAACAGAAAAATAATATTAAATACACTATGATGTTATATTATACACTTTAACCTCTTTTTTGTATATATATATATATAAAATTGAATAAAACATTATGAATGAATTAAAAAAGAAAAAAATTATCGAAATGGGTTTTTGAAGGTTTATTGAATATTTAGATTGTAAAATTTGAACCATAATTAATAAAAATGAATTTGGAGATATGTTTTCCTATTACATAGGTTAAAGGAATAACTTCCACCCATTTTTAAAAATAATCAATAGCAATGATAATGTGCATATGGCCATAAGAAGAAGGATTTATTTTGACAATGAGATTAAGCCCCCCATGTGGAGAATGAAAACTAAGTTGTTATTGGTTGCAAAGCTTGAGAGGGTGCATGAATAAGTTATCCATGCTTATAACATGTTGTACACCTTTTGACATACTAATAAGCATCCATTTCCAATGTGGGATAGTAGTATCCTATTCAAAAACAATATTGGTTAGGACTATTAAACTAATATTTTCTCCACAAATTTCATTGTTTACCTATTTGATTTCTATGTTGGCCTCTTTTGAGTTTAGATACCTTAACAACATTACATCATAGACCTTACAGTAAAGGGTGTCACCAAGGAGGGTAAAATGAGAAGCACATTGGATAAATTATTTATTGTTCTTATGGGAAAGGTTGGGTAGGCAATGTTGTCATGAAGGTAGGCATATATAAATCATGATACTAAGGGGAATAAGACCAATAATCTCACATACCACCTTTTGACGTCGGTCGCCTGTGTGTTCCAGAACTGTTCGTTGCACGAACAATTAGTTAGTTGAACCAAGTGTTTGCATGTAAAGGCTATTTCGAATCTTGAGCTGCGTGGATAATTATTCTAAATTAAGAGTCTAAGTTATTTTTTAAGTCTGGGATCTATTTATAGACCCATTGGCATGTATTTTAATCATGAGCTGAAAAGGAAGACAATGAAGATCCTTCCATTGTAAGATCATTGAGTTGCAGGTTGTTGCAAGCTCATAGGAGATCTACATGTGTAAGTATGGTCTGTTGAATTGCAGGTTGTAGGTTCATGGGAGATCTACTTGAAGTACTTTAGAGTGCTTGGTTAACTGGCAGGGTTATTACTGACTGGTTGGAGAGGTGAACACCAATTCTGTGTGTGAGTTGTGTGTTGGGACCGTTTTTGGTAGGAGTGTGTTTTTGAAGAAGAATTACTGTATACTTGAGGTGTGGGAAGCCTTTGTAAGGTGGAAGAGTGTGACGGCTCTTTATTGTATTCTTTTCTGTACAAGTATTAATACAAGATAGTGTATTGTCTCTTATATTCTGTGCTATGTGTGAATTCTAGTTACTTGTTCATTCTGGTATAATTCCGTGTTTAGTTGCTAATACAAGGTAATCATATTGTGCTCTTATTTGTGGAGAGCAAGATCCTAATAGTTGGGCATCAATGCATGTTTGTTGTTCTTGGTGCCCCCTAACAAATTGGTATCAGAGCTTTTGGTTGGGTTTACTAACAGGTTGGTTCCGATCTGGTTAGTGTGTGTTGATTACAGGTTGCTCACAGGGGTTTCTGTTGGAGTGGGAGTATAGCAATGGTAGATGAAAGTAGACTATGAATGGAGAAGTTTAATGGCAAGAACTACCAATTATGGAGGATGCAGATAGAAGATTATCTGTATCAGAAAGATTTGTACTTACCGTTGGGTGGGGTTGCATGCAAGCCCACAGATATGAAGGATGAAGAATGGGAGGTTCTTGATCGGAAGGCTCTGGGATCTATAAGGTTGAGCCTTGCATCGTCTGTGATTTCTAACTTATCACAGGCCAAGACAACGGTAGAGTTGATGGAATCTTTGGTAAATTTATATGAAAAACCCTCGGCTTCGAATAAGGTATTTCTTATGAAGCGATTATTTAATTTGCAAATGTTGGATAGTGGATCTGTACATAGTCATCTTAGTGATTTCCATGGTTTGGTAAACCAGTTAAGTTCAGTCAATATTGATTTTGATGATGAAATTAAGGCTCTCTTAATCTTGTGCTCATTACCTAAAAGCTGGGAGAGTTTGGTAATGGCAGTTAGCAATACTGCGTCTGCTTCAAAAATCTTAAAATTGGATGATGTTGTGAGTGTGATCTTGAATGAAGAGATACGCAGGAAAAGCACAAGTGAATCATCAGGGAATGCTTTGAATGTTGAAGGCAGAGGAAGGCAAAGAGAGAAGATGGAGCATGGGAGATCAAGGTCAAGGATAGGCAGGAGATCCAAGTCCAAGTATGGCAGAATAACCTGTTGAAAGTGTGGAAATCAAGGGCACTTAAAGAGAGATTGCTGGGAGAATGAAGATCAGCATGAAGGACATGAAAAACTAGATGTTGCAGATTACGTTGCACATGATGCACTGGTATGTTCCTTAGATAAAGTAGAATCTTGGGTTTTAGATTCTGGTGCCTCTTTTCATGCATCCCCAAATAGGGAATTTTTTCATGAGTATGTCCAGAGAGACTTTGGAGAAATTTGTTTAGGGGATGGTAAGCCTTGTCAGATGGTTGGCAAAGGGAAAGTGAAGCTGAAATTGCAGACAGGTAACACATGGGTGTTAAAGGAGGTCATGCATGTCCCAATTCTAGAGCAGAATTTGATTTCTGTAAGAAGTTTGGGTGATGAGGGTTGCATAGTAACTCTCACAGCGGACTCTTGGAAGGTTACCAAGGGTGCACTTGTTGTAGCAAGAGGTAAGAAAGTAGGTACGCTTTATCTATCTACTTGTATTACTGATTCTCTTTCTGGGTTATCTACTTCAGCTGTAGATTCGAAGATGTGGCTTAATAGGCTTGGTCACATGAATAAGAAGGAGATGCATGTTCTTGAGTCAAAGGGTATGCTTTCAGATTTGAAGAGCATGAATCGAGATTTCTGTATGCAGAAGAAGAAGGTGACGTTTCTTGAGAAATATGATGTTAGTGACAAGAACAGAAAAGCCTTGGTTTTCAAGGAGAAGGTGACGGATAGAGTTCAGCACAAGGGACAAAAGAATTCTGAGCAGAGCAAGGTTGATTTGGACAAGGGTTTGATCCAAAAGGAGCTCACGAGAAAAGGTCAGTTCTCACTAGAAAAACATAGAGACCGACGTCGGTTAGAAAAATGACATCAGCGTCCAGACAGGGACCGACGTCGGCTATGTGCAGACCGACGTCGGTGACTCAGGGACCATAAACACTGACGTCGGTCAGGGAAAACTGACGTCGGTGATGAGACAGTCACATGGAACTGACATCGGTCGGATGCAGACTGAGATGTGACCAACATCGGTCACTGAGACAAATTTTGAGTGGACAACAAGCTGTCAAGGAGTCTCAAGCACCCATATGGAGGACTGAAAAGGGTAAGTAAGCCTCAATTCATCATTTTCCTTCTTTACACTACTTGTTGCTCACTTATGGTAAAGAACCAGGAAGTTGTTAAAGAAGCAAAGCAGGTAGATCCAGGAAACAGTGGGAGCTTGGCATGGATGAAGGATGTGATTCCTTGGAGGAGAACCAAACAAGAGTTTTGGGTGGAGTTGCCAGCTGGAAGAAAGCACTGAGAGACGAATGGATGTTCAGGATAAAGAAGAGCGAAAATGGACATGTGAGACGGAAGGCCAAGGTGTATGGTCTTGTGTAAGCTGCAGGACAATGGAGGTTTGATCATTGTGTTTCTCTTTACCAGGTTGGATAATATTAGCTACATTATCCTATTACTGTATTGTGTGCTTGTTGCAGAGTTGCATATGCAGGGAGTTACTGAACTAAAGGTAAAGCTAGTTCATAAGTATGTCATGAGGAATCTGGGAGCAGCAAGATTTTTTGGCATGAGTGTGTTCTAGGGACATGGAAGGTCACAGGTTGATTTTGTTTCAGGATGATTGTGTGAGACCGGTTAGCACGCCGATGGTTGGATAGTAGTATCTTGATTCACATAATGAGGTTGAGTACATGTGTACTAAACCTAAGTTTTCCCAAGTAGTGGGAGTTGTCAGAAAGTTTGGGGTTAATCTGAGAAAGAAATACTGGAGGGCAGTTCAGTGGGACCAGCAGCAGGTGCACATGCTATGCAGGGTCAAGTTCTTTTCTACATGGTTGTAGATGCGGATGTGGCAGGTAATTTGGATGACAGGAAGTGCACCATAGGATTTGTGGTGGTTGGTCTTCAAGAGTAATCTTGAAGAGGGATACAAATCCAAGGGAATAAACTAGACAAAGTATAGGTACAGGTACAGTTGCAGCTACTTATCTCCAAGTGGGAGATTGTTAGGTTGTGGAGCTAAAAGATTAAACTATGCAGACGAAGAGGAGGTTGCTGAAGTTCCAGAAGTACCGGCGTCAGCAGTATGACCGACGTCGGTCATGATGAATGCAGAAGGCAACTGGCATCAGCAGGGAGTCGGCCAATGTCGGTCAGCACCAGTTAGATAGGGACTGACGTCGATCACCTGTGTGTTCCAGAACTGTTCGTTGCATGAACAGTTAGTTAGTTGAACCAAGTGTTTGCATGTAAAGGCTATTTCGAGTCTTGAGCTACGTGGGTAATTATTCTAAATTAAGAGTTTAAGTTATTGTTTAAGCCTGGGATCTATTTATAGACCCATTGGCATGTATTGTAATCATGAGCTGAAAAGGAAGGCAAGGAAGATCCTTCCATTGTAAGATCATTGAGTTGCAGGTTGTTGCAAGCTCATAGGAGATCTACATGTGTAAGTATGGTCTGTTGAATTGCAGGTTCATGGGAGATATACTTGAAGTACTTTAGAGTGCTTGGTGTACTGGCAGGGTTATTACTGACTGGTTGGAGAGGTGAACACCAATTCTGTGTGTGAGTTGTGTGTTGGGACCATTTTTGGTAGGAGAGTGTTTTTGAAGAAGAATTACTGTACACTTGAGGTGTGGGAAGCCTCTGTAAGGTGGAAGAGTGTGGCGGCTCTTTATTGTATTCTTTTCTGTACAAGTATTAATACAAGATAGTGTATTGTCTCTTATATTCTGTGCTATGTGTGAATTCTAGTTACTTGTTCATTCTGGTATAATTCTGTGTTTAGTTGCTAATACAAGGTAATCATATTGTGCTCTTATTTGTGGAGAGCAAGATCCTAACAGTTGGGCATCAGTGCATGTTTGTTGTTCTTGGTGCCCCCTAACAAAAACCATATACTAAGATAAATAAATGTAAAAAAAAATGATATTTTTTTGATATTTTTTTGTATGTCCAAAAGAGATGATGGTAGCCATACCATTTTTAGACTTGTTGTTTACTTGAGGGACTTGCTCAATTGGATGTAGAATCTTTATTATTTCAATTTGTCAAACATTAATTTTTAGGGGATGAGTTTGTCATCCTTTGCATGATATGCATAATTCATGTATTTAATTATGAGCTATGGGTCACTATAGATTGACAAATGTTAAATATTCCACTGGATTGCAAGTTTGAGCCCAAGATGAGGGCTTCATATTTAACAACGTTGTTTTTACATGGAAACATGATTTTGAAGGCTTTGGGAATAATATCCCCTTGTGGTGTTAAGAAAAAATATACCTACCCCAAAGTAATGAGTGGTAAATTAACAATTAAAATAAAGTTTCCATTATGGTCAACTCACCAAGTGATAAAATGGACTCACCAGAGAATCCAATGTTCAAAGGTTGTTTGTCTAGAAAAGGTTCTTCTACCAACTGATCTGTCAGAACCTATCCTTTTATATATTTTTGATTCACATATTCAATGTTGAACTCATTTAGTAACATGACCCATTTTTTCATATGGTTATGATATTTGTTTTGGAAAAAACATATCAGAGAGGACCTAAATTGACAATGAGTTTGGTTTAGTTTATTAGCATGTAGTGTTGTATCTTTTTGAAAGTGAAGACAAAAACTAGGCATACTTTATATATTGGTGTGTAATTAAGTTCATATGATACCAAAGTTATGCTTAAGTAATAAACAACCATTTATGTACCATGTTCATCTTGTTGAGTTAGGAGAGATGCCAATGCATACCGAGTTGCTGAAATATACAATAACAATTTTTTTCCTAGCGTAGGTGGCATGAGCATTGGTTGATCTGAAATATATTCTTTAAGATATTCAAATGCAATTTGACAACACTTTTTTCTAGTGACAAAAATATAAATCTTACAAATATGTGTAAATGGTTGACATTTTTATATGAGTTGTGATATGAATCCCCTGATAGCTTGAATATTCCCTTGTATACTACGGAGTTGTTTGAGGTTGGTACGAGGAAGGATTTTTGTTATAGGTTTTACCTTTACATGTTCCACTTCGATGCCTCACCTTAATATAATGAACCCTAACATATTCCATAATGTAACACTAAAGACACAATTTTAAGGGTTCAAATGAACATTATACTCCATCAACATTTTGAATATTCTACGCAAGATGACATGATGTTGGGCCATAGTTTTTAAATTTCCCAATATGTCATCCACATAGTATTCAACATTGTCATGGAGCATGTTTTGGAAAATTATTGTCATCACTCTTTGATATATTTCCCCTACATTATTTAAGCTGAAGGCATGAATTGATAACAAAATTTTACCCATGGTGTGGTGAATGTTATTTTTTGTTGTTCTTTAGGTGAAATTTTGGTTTGATTCTATCTTAAAAATCTATTGATGTGGGATGGCATTTAATAACTTCTTTTTGAATCAACTATCATGTAAATGTTGGGTAAAAGGAAGTTGTATTTTGGGAATGATTTTATGATATCTTGAAAATATGTACTAACTCTAATTCCTATTGGTTTATTACTGACTAAAACATTATCTGAGATCCATTCTAAATAATCAATTAGTTTGATGAAACCAAAATTTAAAAGTTTATGTAGTTCTTCTTTGAAATCAAGCCTATCTTAAGATGAATCTTTATAATTTTTTTATATTATTGGTTTTGAGGTTTTATGTATAACAAGGTGATGCATCATAATATATGGGTCTAATCCTAACATGTTAGCATAGGACGAATAAAAAACATCTATAAATTCTTTTAAGAGTGCAATAAAGATTTCTTATTCTTAAGGAGTGAGAGAAGCACCCAAATTAATGATCCTTGGATTTTCCTCTATCCCTATGTTAAAATCTATAGTTTATCTAATAATTAGTTTAGATCTGTCTTTAAATTGTAATAGCACAAGAAGAAGATTTAAATCTTTGTTAAATAAGTTTTCTTCAATGGTTTTGTCTATAACCTCTCTAGGATTTTACTTTGTTGTAATGATATCCTTAACAAGTGATTTAGATTTATCTTATCCCTCTACTAATGTGTGGGGAAGAAGGTTAGAGTTCCTAGTCCATTTGTAACTCAAAGAGGGTTTCAATAATAGAAATGTAATTATTATTTATTTTCATTTTTTTCATCTTATAGCGCCACAAAGAGGTTTTCACTATAGGGCTTTGATTTTTTAATTTTTTTTTTAGTTCTTATATTTTTTTGACTAAGGAATTATTCATGTTCCCCAAAGTATGTTGGTGTATCCAAATCAATATCAAAACCATTCTTATGGTCTCTTGTGGAATGATATCTTGAATTCCCCTGAATTTGGTAATAGCCACCTTGTTTTGGAAGAGATAGATGGATATATGATTCGATTATTGGTCCTAATCTAAGAGTTGAGGATATTTAAGACCAAGGCTAATGGTTAGGATGACAAAGTAATTTAAAAGGTTCATAGAGGCAATGTTTTCATAGATACTATGAGTGGAATCCAATTCAATGTTGGAGGATATTTCCTCATAAATCAAAAAAGTGTCACTAATATAGTCTTATTGATCACCACCAAGAGGATATAGCCAATTCCATGAAATTAGTTTTTGGCATAAAGCATTTGGGTTCCCTGATTCCTTGTTCACAAGGTCCTATCCCTTTCTTGTGAAGTTCATAACTTTGCACATTTAGTTGGCTATACAATAATCTTTGCTTTGATAACATGAGGCTAAGTTGTCAACACACAACTAAGATTAATTGGATCTCTATATATTTTGATTAGAGGAATTTTAATTTGAAAAAAGAGATTTTTACAAACTGATGGGATGGCTGTTTCTTATTCTTGCTCACAACAGGCTTGCCATAACTTTTTCACATAAGTATAAAGTTTTCCCATGTGAAATTCATCTTTAATTTGATAGTCTCCTAAACCCTTTTTAATGTTTTTGAAGTGTCATTTTTAAGGGGGACTCTTGGATGTGGATGGGAGTTCATCCATATGTATGTGGGAGGTATTTTTTGGCTATTCTTGTGGTATGGATATATCCACATATGAATAATTTTCCATGATAGGATAATAGTTAGGTTTTCAATATCACCCTTCTAAATTTTTTTAATATTTAAAGTTTATGGGTCACGAGGTATAATTACTTCCATGTTTGATTGTGGGAATTTCAGGCATTGGTGGAAAGAAGATGGAATGACTTTCATGACATGAATCCATGTTCTAGAAAGCAAGATGTTTTAGGGAAGATCAAGACTAATAATTTTAATTAGAGTTTGATGTGTGACAATCCCAAACATCATAGGAAGATGTATTATTCTTACCGATTCCATTTTTTATTTATCATATGATTTTATCATGATTGTATTTGGATCTAGTGATGCTATTGAGTAACCAAGATGTTTAATTAAATCCAAATTGAAAATGTTTAGGCTTGATCCATTATATACATGCACTCATTTGAATTTATGATTATTTATGAAGGATTTAAAGTATAAATGGAGATTATGGGATGGAATAGCTAGAGAAATGTTGAATTGGTTGAAATTTATTTGGTGGATCAAGAATAAGTGTGCAATGAGTGCTTGGAATTTGGATGGGTTGATGTCATTTTGGACACTTGACTCCTAAATAAATTTATACAAGATGTCTTTATGAACATATGATATTTTAAGAATATCCATAATAGAGATTTAGGCCAGTGTCTTCTCAGGTTATTCAATGAGATTATACTTTTTTTTAGAAGTGGGTGGAGGAGGCCCTTGGATGGTTATTTTACCTCACCTAGTTGTGATGTCACAATCTAGGAATTTCACTTTGATGGTGACTATGTGGTGATCCATGTATCCAATATGGCCATCACTGAAATCATAGGATTATGGGGCTTTCTTTGGATTAATGTTGTTGGATTGGATACTATTTTCACATTGATTAGGAATTGGATGATTTTGATTATACTTAGGAAATGGATCTTGGTATATCCTAAGTTGTCAAATATTAGAAGTAGATGCATAACCTTAAAGTTTTATATCTACATTATCAATTATATCATGGACATAGTTTTTTATTTTCATGCATCTATTTTTAGAGTGATCTTTGATTTTATGGAAGTGATAGTTTGCATTATCCTTATGCCATGCAAACTTTGGCCTGATTTTAACAAAGGGTTTCATTTGTGGGAACACCATCGTGTTTGTAGTAATAATATTATATAAGTATAAGTTATTTGATTAATCTCATATTGGGATGGCCCTAAGGAATGGTGACATTAAGAATGCTGTAGAAATTATGAATGTGTTTATAATCAATAAATTCTTTATAAATAACTTATATTTTTCTATTTGATTTTGATTTTGGTGATTTGTGTTAAAAAGTCTTACTAATATTTTATCTATTAAGGCCTTTTTGATTTGTTCTCCCTTATCGATGATCCCATCAAAAGTGTTTGCACAGTGGAATTGTACATGAAAGACAATCTCTTGGTTGAGGTTGGATACAAAGATGTTGATTAGTTATTTCTCAAGAATAGTCCAAATAAACTTTCTTGCAATCCTCCTCCACCATTGTAATAAAGAAGAGAATACCTCCCCTTGTCATATTTTGTATTGTATGAGTCCATCATGGTAGTTAGTTATTATTATAAATTTTATGAAAATCATTTCATGAACGTCTATGATAGGTAAGTGAATATGGGGATGGGATATTTAGGAATATGGAGGAACCACTCTAGGGCTTGATTACCTAGGCTTTGAGGGAAAAGTTTGAGAAGATATATATAACTATAAGTGACCTCTTGGCATGATCTAAATAACTCATGTACATGCTACCTAGGATCACCTTTGAATTTGTATTTCTCAAATTTATGTGTCTCAAAGTAGGTAGGAAAGGGTATCCTCAACATTTATCTATTGAAGGAGTATGGACATAACTCTTTTAACTTGTATTTTTGGCTCCCCTCTTATATTTATTAGAGGGAATAATTAATAGATTTATATTCTTGGGTAAACATTGTACCCTTGAGTGGTATGGATGGGGCTAAGAAAAATCCTAGTTTTAGAGATGCAGGGGATTGGTTAGGATTCCATTATTGGTTATTGGATAATGTATTTTTTATTGATGATGGTTTTGTGAAGGATGTGAAATAAAATGATTGACATGGGAGGTTAAGTTTACTAGTTTTTTGATAAATTGTTTATTTTGGTTGAACATGAGTAAATTTTGTTCCTATGGGAGTTGTTTAGCTAAAATGGTTTTCCCTTTGTTGATTTATACATGGGAGATATGAGGGTTCTCATTGGTAGACTCTACATGGGAGTTGTTATGACCAATTGGGTAACTAGTGGTCGTTTGATCCTAATTAGAAAGAGTTTGATCCCTTCAACTTATAATATGAGTAATTTCTTTGGGATTGTAATTTTAAGATAATATCACCCATATATCTATTAATTCATAAGGATATCATCCTTAGGTTCAAATAGGTATTGGTTAAATTGGGCATGACCTTATTCAGATCTCAATAAATCATTGCATTCACAATCATCATACTCACTTTGGTTTACCATACTATCAATATCATCACCATTAAGATCAGGTTTGTAAGTTGGATTCTAGATAAGGTTGTATTCAAAGTGAAATGGGTTTATAAGAGGATTGCCAATGTTATTTTCTTGGTTTAGCCTAGTTTTCAACCTAGTTATGGGAGTCATAGTTTTGTATTTAGACTTGTGTTATATTAATTATAGTTGGGGTGGATGGGTTTAGGTTCAATTACATAATATTAAGGCATGAGTGGATATGATTTAGATGCAAGTGGATAGGGTTTATGTGTAAATGGATAAGGATTGGGTGTGAATTGACAAGGTATATATTCAAGTTGATTGGGTTTAAGTGGAAGTGGATAAAAGTATAGATGTAATTGAATAGGATAATATTTAAGTGTATTTTTATTTAGGTTGAAATTATATTAGTTTGGTTTAATGTGGATAAATGTAGGTGTAAAATTGGATTAACACAAAGGAAAAAATATACATACACAATGGCAAACATAAATTAGTTAAGTAGGTTTATAACGAACTAGTGGCCCATTGATAATACCCTAAAAGGCACATGGTTGATGATATTATGGAATGTTGTGTTCCCTACACCAATATTTGATATATATCTAAAGGGTCATAATATAGGTATATACAAGGCTAGTAATGGGTGTCCTCTTTATACCTTTTGGCATGTGATGCCAAAATCCCTGTGACAATGGGGTTATTGAAAACATGTGTAATATAAGATGAAAACCTCTCACTTATGGTGTTGGTAAAATAGGAAACCACTTAGCCATTGACAACATCCAACCTTTGGAATTTATATATACCAATGGAACATAGGGTTTATCTAAAATTGGGTAATGCAATCCCAATTACTTGACCCCATAAATAAAAAAACAAAAAGATTATTAGTTTTTGATGTCCAAGATCACTTCAAGACACAAGGAAAGATCATACATAGACTAATCTTAGAGAGGGGATAAAAAATTATCCAGGCCATTTTTTATCCCCAAGATCATCTTTTGATGTTACACATATAGATAAAAAATACACCTACACATATAAGTTAATCAAACTTAGATTAATTATTATGTATTTTAAAGTTTATGATGGATGGGGATACAAAACCAAAAGTTAATAGTTTTAATTTTAGACCTTCATTAAGTGAACCCTAAAAATTAGCAAAACCAAAAATAAAAATGTTAAAACAAAAAAAAATAAATGACATTATATAGAGAATAAATTATGCTGATAAAAAAACATTAAAAATAAACAAAAAACATAGAAAATAAAGAATATTTACCTTTGGTGGAAATGATGAATATTAGAATGTAAATGAAAATGATTAGAACATAAATGATACTTAAAAATGGAAACATAAAAAGTAACAAAAACACAAAAAAGCACAAAATGAGTTACATAAAGGAAATGACAAAGACCAAGATGGAAAGGTCATTTATCAAAATAAAAATGATGTTTGTCACAACAGAAATGACATTCCTTAGACTTGTATTGAACATACCTGCACACATATGGAAATGATGAAAATATAAACATAAACAATGTTTCATAGTGAAAAAATGATGTGATACAAATTTGGAATGAAGTTAGGGTGGATGCACAAAGTTGGGGAACAAAAAAGGTGACATAATGAAAAATACAAAAAAAATTCTATAAAGGGCATACGCCCTTTAAAATAAACCAATGCAGATACCCTAAGGGTAAGTCCCAACTCCAAAGGGTGTATGAGCTTGGAAGTCCAAAGGGTGTACACCTTTTGACTTATGTTTTTTTTGTTTTGTTGTGTGTGACCTACATTTTTTTTATTTATGTTTTCATGATTTGTTGTTGTTTTTTTAGCAAGGATATATTTAGTGAAATAAATATAATAAGTTTACATTTAATTTTATATTACATTTTATATTATTATACTTTAAATTTATTTTACTATATATAACAAATTATGGCCACTCTATATCTTCTGAAATTGATTATAGAGCTGTAGGAGTTACCATTTAAAAGTTAGTTTTTTTAAATCCATTCTAGTCAATACTTAGTTTTCAAAATTTTAGTATCCGAAGATAGAATGAGAAATGAATTTTTGATTCATGTTACATATGTAATATATCCATACAATTGAGGATTACATTCCTACTTTACCTACTTGAGTATTCTCTACCTAGTTTAGCTACTTGAGTATGCCCTCCCTAATTGAATAACCAAGTCATATATTGATATCAATAAGTATGCCCTACCTAAATACACAAGACATATCTTTATATTTACTATTCCCTAATGGTGTGAAATTAAGTGCTCCACTTACTCAACCCAATCTACTTCAAGGTATTATAGAAACTTACTTTCAATTAGGTCTCTTCCTAACCATAAACTATATATTGGTCTATCACAAAAGGTCTTATGAGTATTAGTGTTGAAATACTAATGCCCTTATTATTTATTATTATCTCTTGAATTCTTTTCCTCTGTATTTAAATCAAAAGACACTTTCAAAAACTGAAAATAGGATACTCAATCCCAATACATTAATCTACCTTCAATCAAAACCCTGATTTGACTCCTAGAGTACTCAATTGCACATCCTCACTTATTTGAACAAGAATATGAGGGTTTCAAAAATTATTTTACTCAAACTTCTTAGTGCACGAGGAAATTTAACTCAAAACTCAAATGACAACTCTACCCTTTATAGGCATATTATGCCAAATTTTGCCTCTTAAGGACTTGATACAAAGAGGTCTACAACTACCTTATTTTGAGGACTCATTCACTTCAAAAAATTAATGAAAATATCTATAAAATGACACAAGACTCATAGGTGTCTTTACACAAGCTTAAAATACCAATTAGATCACCAAAGTGCCCAAAAGTTGACTAAGTCCTAAGAACTGTTATAGTACTATGTAAAGGTATGTCTAGCCTTAAAAAGGTGTTATTAATGTAAGATCACCAAAGGATTACTATAAATATTTCTTAATATGTTTGGAGACTATCTATGAGGATGAGAAACCATTTTACTTTATTGGTTTCTCAAGAACTGGACTTCAATGACAACTCTACTCTTTAGGTCCAGATGGCCTAATATGCCTACTTGGAAGGATATTAACTTGGATTAACTTCTAAATGATTTGAATCACTTTAATTAAATATTATATAGTGTTTAAAAAATGACACTAGACCTTACTAAGAGGTTTAGACTCAATCAACAAAGTAAAACACTTGAAGTTTTTCTTGACTAAGCCTTCCTGTGACTATCTACAGGCAGATCAAAACGTAGTCCTCTATATTTATAATCACAAGGTCAGTTTGAGACTGATACCTATTAGAATACATTATAAACCTTATTTAGAAACTTACTTATGAGTTTTAGGATATTATACCAGTTCAAATATAATTTATGGTTCTTTTTGTATCAAAAACCCTATTCTAGGGTTTAACCCTGCACACAAATCTCAATAGCTTCAAATTGATTGTTCATATAACTTGAAGACTATTTTTAAGAAATAACACTTGGAAAAAAGTCTTGAATACCTCCCTCAATTTTTCCTATCTTCTAAATACACATAAAATAGGCTATTGATGGTTTCAATGACATGAAACTTGGATCAAGTATAAATTCTCTTCAAATTAAGTTAGATTTCATTTACACATCCAATAAATTTGTGAACACAATAAATTAAGTAACAACACATTTTATTCAAAATAAAATGATTCTTTTGACTACATAGTGTTGAGGATAGTATTCATGTGGTAGTTGGTTATATGGTTGTGATATGGTAAATATATTCCTGTATGATTGTTATCACCAGTAAACTAATCCAAGTGGTTTGGTCCTCCTTTATAGGAGGTTGTTTATCCTATTGTATGGTTATTTATTAGTCTCAGTTGTAGCAGGTTATTCTATCCTAAATAATATGATATAAGTTTAGTGTTTTATTTTTTTGTCTTCAGCTCCATGATTAATCAATAATGATATTGTGCACCTCTCACATCTAGTATCAGAGTGTGGATGGTCAAGAGGATATAAATTTTTGGATGCCACTATGTGTTGCCCATGTGAATCAAACCACAAAGAATTCAGATCTCATTTGGAATTAATTGGTGAATGACATCCCTCAATAATTAAATTTTTGGTCTAAACCTATCCTTACTACATCCCCTATGATTTGTCAGGTATGTCTGTCAAAAATTATATTGAGTAATTTTTTGAAAATATAAATTGATGCATTTAATGTCATGTATCAAGTTAATTTTCTATTAATTATGTCCAAATATGATCAAATGCATGTGCTATCTTTTTTTGTAGTAAATAATTATGTATATTTAATGCGTTACTAGTTTTTATTAGTTATGGATATCATTTGTCAATTAAAAAAAGGAGTCGTAGATTTTCATAATATTGTCATATATAAGTGTATGTCAAAGTCTTGGAATCATTATTAAATTTTTTTGAAAAATAATTATTCAAATTATGGTCATAAGTGACTTTTTATAAAGTGTGGTCATTTAAATTTTTTAAGTCATGGTCTTTTCAAATAAATTTTAAAAAAAGTAATTAATTATTAATTTTTTTAATACATTATTTAAATCTTTAGAGTCTATGGTAAAAAGATTCAAAATAATTTGTGTCATCATTATCAATTCTATTGAGTCAAGTCCATTAATTCATAATTTGTAATCAGATGCATTTTCGGGGTAACCGACATCCTGATCATGGAGATCCCACTAGAGAAATTTAATGGTCTTAATTTTCACACATGGAAGGTAAAAATTCAAATGCATCTGATGAATAAAAATTTGTAGGGAATAGTCAGTGGGAAAGAAACATATCCCATAGATGTAAACAATTTGTTAGAATGGAGTAGCAGAGATGATAAGGACAAATCCATCATTGGCCTTGCATTTTCTGATTCAGAACTGTATTATGTGGATTTAGAAAAATCATCCACTAAAATTTGGGAAAATTTGAATAAGTTGTTTGGTACCAAAGTTGTTAATTCTAAGTTTTATTTAAAATTACACTTATTTAAATTGAAAATGAATGAAGGAAGCACAATGTCAAGTCACATAAATGAAATTAGATCTCTCATGAGGTAGTTAGCAGAAATCAAGTCCCTAATTGATGATGAAGATGCTAAGGCAATTCTGTTGAATAGTTTGTCTACCAAATATAACAATGTTGTATTTACTCTTAGAAAAATGCTTTCACAGTCCCTAGAAGACATGATTTTAGTTGTCTTAATAGAAGATAACAAAATTTCAATTTATGTGGAATAAGAAACAACATTGTACCTAAAAAATAACTATAAGAGATTTTATAAAAAAGGTGAACTTGAATATTACTACTATAAGAAAAAATGACAAAGAGCCTTAGATTGTAAAAATTGAGCTAATTATTTGCTCAAAGGAAATCTTAATGAAGCTAATGTAATCACCAAAGAATAATCTGAGGAAGAGAATCAATTAATTGCTAAAGACAATGGGTATAATTCTAAAGATTTTGTGTACTAAGTAGTGCCATTGGAGGAGGAGGCACATGAGGCATGAGGTGACTTGAAACCTATCATCAGTAATCAATGAAAAGGCCACTCACTTGTTTTGATGACACATTTAGTGTGTTATGTGTATGCTTTTCTTTGTTGTGTGATTTCCAAAATAAGAACAAATGATACATGCTTGTTCAAAGAGTGTAAAACATGAACTTCTATCCTTGTATTTGATTTTGAAGCATGTTTGTGATGAGGATAAAATAAATACTATAACCTCATGATTTTTTGTTTGGTGGTTAACCACATTGAAAACCATTTGTAGTTGTGGTTGGTGGTTACCCACTAGAAAACCATTTGTAGTCGTGGTTGATGGTTCACCACATTGAAAACCATCTATTGTCATGGTTGTAGGTTTACCACATTAAAAACGTTCATGTGAGATCATGAGTATGGGTTAGTTATAGTATAGGGATATATTCTCCCCACATTCTCACTAGGGGGTGAATGTTGAGGATAATATTCACATGGTAGTTGGTTGTATGGTTGTGATATGGGAAATATATTCCCATATGATTACTATCACCTGCAAACTAATCTAGGTGGTTTGGTCCTCCTTTATAGGAGGTTGTTTCTCCTATTGTATGGTTATTTATTAGTCTCAATTGTAGTAGGTTATTCTATCCTAAATAATATGATATAAGTTTAGTGTTTTATTTTATTGTCTTCGGCTCTATGATTAATCAATAATGATATTGTGTACCTCTCATACATATACCCCTATTCTATCTTGGCAAAATAATAACTCTACTTGTAGTTATGAATTTATTCACTTTTTAAGCTTGTTTTGACCTTAAATTCCTTATTTTATCATAGGTTTAAAGTTGATCAAATTGTTGGAGATGTACTATGCTTGGATTTTGCTAAATTTGCCTTGGAATCTTCTTAACAAGCTTGATCTCAACTTAGAAAATGAACTTTAATTAATGGGTCTATCAATATGCATAAATGAATAGCATATAACATACAAAACATAACATATATATAGTAAGTATACAATCATTCATATATTACAACTACCACATACATAGTACTATATGTAGATATACGATCATTCATTCATGAAATCTTCCTATGGTTGTGATATGATCACTTAAATTGGAAATGAATGCAACTAATCACCATAGTACACTCCATTTCCACCTAAACCATTAACTTTAAACCTAAATACCAAACCCTAAAAACCTAAACCTTAAACCCTAAACATTGAAACCTAAACCTTAAACCCCAAACCCTAATCCATAAACCTTGAACCATGAACACTAAATAATATACCTAAACTCTAAACCCTAAGCCCTAAAATTTGAACTCTTAACCTTAATACATTAAATCTAAACCCAAAACAATAATTCATAAGCCCTAAATTTTAGACCATAAATATATATCCTTAAAACATTAAACCTTAGACTTTATACCCTAGACCCTAAACCCTAAAACCTAAACTATAAGTCCTTAAACCTAAACCCCAAACCCTAAACCTAAAATCCTAAATCCTAAATACTAAACCATAAGCTCTTAACCTTATACCCTCAATTTTAAACACTAAACCCTAAAAAAAATTCAAAATCATGAACATTAAACCCTAAACCCCAAACCCTAAACCTTGACCCCTAAAATCTTAACCTTAAAATCTAATCCTGAAACCCTAAACACTAAACCCTAAAAATTGAAAATTGAACTTTAAATCAGAAACCCATAACCCTAAAACCTCAAACTCAACCATAAAACCTAAATCTTAATACCCTAAATACTAAACCTTAAAACCTAAATGATAGAACCCAAAAAACCAACCCCAAACACTAAAATATAAACCTTGAACCCTGAACACTTCACCTCAAACCCTAAAAAATGAACCCTAAACCATGAACAATAACCTTAAACACTAAAAACCTTAAACCTTGAATCCTAAACTTTAAAACCTAAATTCTAAATCCTAAAATCTAAGCACCAATCCATTAAACCCTAAACCCTAAACATTAAAACTTGATACCAAACTCAAAACCCTAAATCATAATATGTAAACCCTAAATCCTGAATAGTAAATCCTAAATTAAAAACTTAGGCCCTACACCCAAACCCTTATATCCATATACTAAACCATTAAACCCTAACCTTAAACCCAAAACCCCAACAACTAAGACCTAAACCTTTAACCCCTAACCCTAAATACCAAAACATAATCCATAAACTCTAAATCCTAAACTCCAAACCTAAACCCTAAACCCTTACACTCAATCCCTAAAATCTTAACCCCAAGACTAAAACCATAATCCATAAGTCATAAACCCTAAATATTAACTCCTTACCTAAAAATTCTAAACCCAAAACCTAAAACCTTAAACACAAAGCCTAAATCCTTAAACCCTAACCTAAAACCCCAAACCCCAAATCATAAAATCTAAACCATAAACACTAAACCCCAAATCTAAAACCCTAATCCCTAATCCCCAAACACTAAATCCCAAACCCTAAATACTAAACACTAATTTCCAAACCCCAAACCCTCAACCAAACACTTAGGACAAAAACCCTGAACCTTACATCTTAAACCCTAAGCCTTAAGTCTCAAAACCCTAACCCAAACACTAAACCTTAAACCCTAAAATATAAAACCTTGACCTTGAGCCACAAACCATAAATCCCAAACCTTTAATCATAAAATATAAATTTTAATCCCTAATCCATAACACTAAAACTTGAACCTTAAATGATAATCCCTATACTCTAAACCCTAAACTATGAATTTTGAACCATCAACCATAAACCTTAAACCCTAAATTTTTAAAGCCTAAACCTCTAACCATAAACCATAATATTAAGTTATAACCTATATAAATAAAGTATAGGGGTCATTGGATAAGCCTATAAAGAGAAAGGGGTGACTAGGGACATTTGTGTAAAAGGATCAAAGGTGGATTCAAGATGAATTCCTAAATAATTTGTGTTTTTTTAATCAATGGGTATATCAATATGCATAAATGACTATCCTATAGTATTCAAACTATAACATAAATATAATAATGATACAATCATTCATACATTACATCTACCCCATACCTAGTACTACATGTACGTATGTTGTCACTCATACATGTCATATTCCTATAGTCATGATACAGTCACTCATACTAGACACAAATGTAGATAATCTCCCTAGTACACTCCATTTACACCTAAAACAATAACATTAAACCCCAAACCATAAACATTAAAAATTGAACATTGAACCCAAAGCCCAAAACCCCAAACCCTAAGCCATAAACACTAAACCATGAACACTAAATCATATACCTAAACCCTAAATGCCATAAACCTTGAAGGATTAACCCTAATACATCAACCCTAAACCTAAAATAATTATACCTAAACCGTATATCCTAGACCCTAAACATAGAACCTTAAAACCTTAAACCCTAGACGTTATATCCTAGATGCTAAGCCCTAAAACCTAAACTTAAATCCCTTAACCCTAAAGCCCAAATAATAAGCCTAAAATCCTAAATCCTAAATTATAAACCATAAAAACTTAACCCTATACACTCAATATTAAACACTAAACCATAAACAAAAAATTCTAAATAATGAACCCTAAACCCTAAACACTAAACCCTAAACCCAAAACCCAAAACCTTGACCCTTAACTCTTAACACTAAATCCTAATTCTAAAACCCTAAGAAATAAACCCTAAACCTTGAAATTTGAACCCTAAACCTCAACTCCAAAACCATAAAACCTCAAACCTAAAACCATATTCCCTAAATCCTAAAACATAAACCCTAAACCTTAAAACCTAAATGCTAGAACTCAAACAATCAACCTCAAACACTGAACTATAAAATTTGAACCCTAAAACCTTAACCTAAAACCCTAAAAATGAAACATAAATGACAAACACTAAATATAAACCAAAAATGTTAAGCATACATTATGGAGACCACACCATAGAGGAATGATGCAAGCATTGTTAGTTTTTCTCAACCCCCTCTTCACTTTCCTATCATAATTCCTATAGAAGTACAAAGATTTCAATGCAAGGAGAAAACATGACATAACAAAGTCAGTGGCACAAATGATAATAATTTATACTTGTGACCCATATCATTGTTTGAGAATAACTCACAAACATGAGAAGATCCAAAATGCTCTAGCCCTTTCATTCAATGTTTGTAACCCAAATAGAAAATTAATAACTATGTATAAAATAAGGATTTCACCTCCTCCTCATAAAAATATGAATACCAATGAAGAATCAACATAATCACTACACATCAACATATGTAGAGAAGAGGTGACAAGGGGGGTGAGATCCATTAGTTCTAAAGGAAAAATCTATGAAACCATCAGGGAATGCCAAAACACATGTCACATAGTCTATTACTAGGTGAGTGAGTTGGGAACAAGGTATCAACAACCCTTGCAGTGGCCAAAATCCAAAGCTTAGACTAACTCTAAAGACCTAAACATCAAACTACCACTCTTCATAGTGTAGTAAGAGATCCAAGTTGGGACAAACCATGATACATAAATTTGAGGCCAAAAATAAAGTTAAATCCAATAATTGATCTTTCATTAAAGATAAAACATAGTTTCCTTCATACATTTACTATTTATTTTTGAACTTGAGTATACGTAGCATTACAACATTTTTTTCATATCAAGGGGAAATTACAAAGTTTCTTTTGTTGTAACTTGTTTTCCCACATAGGAATTCAAAGAACATCTTCCCCCCATAGTAGTTATAAGTTAGAATCCATGTCATGATTCTCATAAGGATATCATGATAATCACATTCATTTTAAAAAATGCATCATTCGCAATGAGATTCATACTCTTAATGAAACTTGAGCTTCCAATTCAACTTGAGATCCCAATGCAACTTTAGCCAACAATGCAAATTGGGCACACAATGCAACTAATGATGGTAATGCAATAACTTAGGATCCAAAATCAACTTGGGATGGAAATGCAACTTGGGTTCCTAGTGAAACTTAGGATTTAAATATGACTTAGGTTATAAATGTAAGTCAGGATCACAATGCAACTTAAGCTCATAATGCAACACGAGCTCAGAATTCAACTCAAACATGGAATACAACTCAGGCTCATAATACAACCCATTTTCACTTACCAACATCATATCAATTTATAACTGATGAGGAATATATTTTTCATCATATTAAATCATTTTCTAAGCCAAATATACATCCCCACATCCAAATAACATACCAATATCATCATTCTTTTCACTGAGGAGGAAACACAGATTCCTTTTTTATAACTCATTTTCCAAATTAGAGTATATGAAGTAAGTACAAAGAGGTAATTTTTGATCTATCATCATTTATCATCATACCTAATCATTCAAAATTAATTTCCACCATGCAAGTGAAAAGAGTATATTATCTTATTTCCACCATGGAAATCATTCACAATATCCATAGAGTAATCCATCATGGCCCTACATAATCTACTGAACATGAATGAGAATAATCACCCTAGTACACTCTAATCAAAATAAAAGGAATATAAAAACCATTCAAGATTCATATAAAAAATATATTTTTCAATCTAAAATAAATTTTTATTGACTAGAACATACTCTACTAGATGAGAGAATGACTAGGTATGATGAGGGAATGATTAGGCATGATGAGGGCCAATTAGGGAATGGTTAGGCACAATGAGGGATGATGATGAATGAGCAAGGAATGATTAAAGATGATGAAGGATGGTGAGAGTTAATAAAGGAGTGATTAGGGATGATGTGGGACAATGATAGATGATGAAGGACTGACTAGGGATAATAATATATGATTATGGTTTATGAGGGAGTTATTAGGGATGATGAGATAATGACTAGGGATGATGAGGGATGATGAGAGAGTGTTTAGGTATGATGAGGGTTGACAAGAGAGTGTTTAGGGATGATTAAGGAAAATGAGGGATTATTATGGATGATGAGGGAGTGAGTAGGGTTAATGAGGGAGTGATTAGTGATAATGAGGGATGATAATAGCCAATGAGGGAGTGATTAGGAACACTAAGGGACAATGAGAACCAATGAGGGAATGACTAAGGATGATATGTAATATTATGGTCAATGAGGGAGTGATTAGGGATGATGAGGGTCAATGAGGAATGTCTTATGTGAATTTGGAGTGTTAGAATATGACTTTATTATATGTGACTTTATAATAATGCATGAGATTGGAATTGAATAATGCATGGATTGAACATCTATATAACATTTATTTTAAAGTGAATGGTATCTTTTTAGAATGAATTTTGAATGGTGTTTTGATTTATTATATTCTAAATGGAGTGTATTAGGGTGAATAACTACATTCATTTATGGTATAAGCTATCATAACATGACTATAGGTAGATTTCATGTATGGTAACTGCAAACATATATGTTGTAATAGGTATGTGATAGAAGTCATGTATGAGTGACTATATCATGACTATAGGTATGTTATAAGTTACATGTTATATGGAAGTCATCTATGCATATTCATTGACCCATTGATTGAAAATCCCATAAATTATCTAGGAATCCACCTTCAAGCTCATGTATTCAATCAGGTAGGGCATACACAAGTAGGTAAAGTAGGTAGGGCATACTTAATTAGGTAGAATACGAGGCATAATAAATGGTATTACATGAGTAACATGTTTTAAAACCTCATTTATTATTCTATATTGAAATATTAAAACTCTAAAAACTAAGTATTCCTTGTACACACAAACAAAACAATAACACAACGAGAAAACTAGCTCAAACTACATAGAAAAAAAAAACACAACAAAAAACACATACATGTCTTTAAAAGAAAAAACAACTAGCTCAAAATGCACAAAATAAAAAATATATACGTGTCTATAAAATGTTGTACATCCTTTACAAAGGGTGTAAACCCTTTAAACATTTCAATCCTTTAATTTTAAATTTTCCCTCCAAATTTGCTTTTGGTAGAGGGTTGGGGGAGGTCCGAACCTAGCCTGAAACTAACCATAAAGCAACCCACTTGGTTTTTAAGAAATCTAGGAGTCTTTTTTGTCTTTTTCAACACATATAATTAGGCAAATTTTATTATTTTAAAAAATATATATGGCTTTATAGATGGGAAAGCATAGTTTTTGAATATATATTTTTTAATGTTAAATCATTTTTTATAATAATTACTTAATTTCTACACAACATCTCATTATGAATTATATACATATCATTATAAATAATTTTATAACTTTTTGAAAATTAATCAATTTTTTTTAATACTTATACCTGACTGATCTATGCATCATTAGATATAATTTGAAAAAAAATTATTTTTCATGAAGTTAATGTCAAAAAGTTATGTTCGTACACTTGTAGTTTCAATTTTCCAGCTGTCTTGAATTATAAAATTCTTTTAAAAAATAGATGTTTTAAAAAAATTAATAAAAAATATCCTGACTGATCTTTAACATTTCATCTATGCATAGATGAAATTTCATACATCAATTCATTTATTTACTCCAAAAAAGTGTGTCTATACACATGTAGTCTCCTTATCTTTTCACAAAAAAGTGTCAAGTCATTATCATAAATGCATATATTTTGCACACTTTTATCATCTAAGTATTGATAAAATTTATATATTTAGAAAATAAATTCAAGATGACACAATTCATATTCTTACATCATTGTCAATTTTTTTTTCCAAGTGTTTTTAACATTCTCTCCAAGTTTAACTACTGTAATTTTTAAAATAAAAGTGTTGCTTTACACCCCCATTTTGTCCCCCATTATCTTGCATTTACCTATTAGTAAAAAATTAAATAAAAAATTAAAAATAATAAAATTGGTTATCTATATAATAAAAACAAAAAACCACATAGTTCAAGATTATCCTAATACCTAAAAAATGGCAAAATCAATTAGAAAAACATCCAAAACAAGTGTTAAAATGTTATAAAAATATTTAGAATGGGTCCCACCAAGCATGCCAAATGAATGAAGCTAATACCTAAAAAATGGCAAAATCAATTAGAAAAACATCCAAAATAAGTGTAAAAATGTTATAAAAATATTTAGAATGGGTCCCACCAAGCATGCCAAATGAATGAAGCTAAGGATTAGATTATAAAATAAAAACTAATGAAAAAATATTATATCCCTACCCTAAACTTACCTACACCTCTGATCGATCAATAAAAGAGAAATAAATCACAATGTTACGTCCACCTACCAATAAAGATCCTTGTTGTTGATGTAGAATCACTCATGACTAAATGATATGTGCTTCTTTAAAAAGTATACAATATCTTAGTAGAGTTTTTATAGATATTAATTACACAATGACTAAATGTTTTGAATGAAAGATGACATTTCAATTTACAGATGCTTGGATGAAGATATCAATGGTCAGGATTGATTTCTTGTATTGGAAACTTTGGACTAGATGCGAATTTTCAAATTATTTAACTGGAGACGTTTCCATTTGGATTGGATTTTTTATAATTTGGATAGGAGTGATGAGGATTTAATGGATTCATTTTGAAATGGAGACTACGTCACCTAAATGAGCTAGATGTGTAAACCAACTTTCTAATTTTGAACTCACGATGACAAGGCATGGAGGATGATGAGGATAATTTATATTATTTATTTATTTTAAATTAATACATATGCATACATTTTATTATAATAATTATTTAATTCTTTATACATAATCAATTAATTAATTATTGGGAATGAGATGCATGGTTTGGCAATGTTAGTGTGAAATATGATTAATGTCACATGGTGTGTTTTAGAATTAGGTTGAATTAGTGTGAAATGGTTAAGGATGTTTGACAATGGTTATACATAGGTAATGAATACATTATTCATGTCAAAATTAAGGTGTATATAGATAGAATGAGTGGACTACTTCAATTCAATGTTATAATATATGTACACAACCTTGGTGATTTACCTTTCAATATATTATAAGAGACACAAAATTATCCTTACTCAAGTCACCCTTAGAATGATGAATATGATTGATGATCTCAAGAAACTTTATTTTTGGTTGGGACTCAAGGAAGATATTACAAATTTATAAAATAATGTTTAGAATGTCAATGGCTCAAAGCTAAGCATTTACACCCAACATGATCATTGTATCCACATGAGGCACTATAATTAAAGTATAAATATTTTATCATGAATTTTGTTCAAAGATGATCAATGTCTGAGAACAAAACTGATGTGATCTTTGTTTTAGTGGATTAAATCACAAGGGTTGCTCATTTTATCTTTGGGAATCTAACAAATGATTTGATGGTTTTGGGAAAACTATTTATATAAGAGATATTTAAATTGCATAAAAATATTAGAAAAGAGAATTATATATATATATATATATATATATATATATATATATATATATATATATATATAATTGAATTATAGTACAAAGATAAATTATCAAACTGAAAGAATGAACCAAATTTTGGAAGATTTTATTTGTATGTAATGTAGGGATCATCAGTACAAATGGGAATAGTAATTTACTATTGTATGATTTTGTGTATAATAGTTAATATAACTCTACTCTTAAATATCATATCTATAATTAGACTATGATATATTTATCGTAGAACACCTTATGCCCAAGTTATATGTAGTTAAAATATTACACTTAGTAATCATGTTGTGTGTTTTGACATAGTGTAGAAATGTATTGACAGTCTAGATTATCAGTTTTATTTTTATATAGATGATCTCATTACTATGATATATTAGGATTCATGATTAGATAATTTTTTTTCTAATTTAGATCAAAATGTTATGATACATGGTTACACGATGTTGTAAATGGAGATATGGTGTTATACATGATGGATTTTTATAATCACATTTGTTTCATCATTTTAATTATTATATTTAGGATGTTATGTGTGTGTGTGTGTGTGTGTGTGTGTGTGTGTGTGAGACTGTGTGTAAAATATTGCTAACACATTAATAAAAATTATTTAAGAAGTAGGTATTGATTTATACATTGCATGTAGTTTATATTTTACATTA